>WOVY01012262.1:0-162636 GCA_013436015.1 Rhipicephalus annulatus
ACCGCTCTTGTAGCGTACTGTGAAGTCGAACTCCTGTAAGCGCAAAGCCCATCGCGCCAGTCGTCCAGATGGGTCTCGGAGGCCTACCAACCAGCATAGAGAATGATGGTCGGTGATTACCGAGAAGCGACGGCCGTAGATGTAATGGGCGAAACTTGTGCACGGCGAAAACAACTGCGAGGCACTCCGGTTCTGTGACTGTATAATTTCGTTCTGCCTTGCTCAACGAACGACTCGCGTAAGCGACCACGTGTTCAGCATTGTCATGGCGCTGAACGAGCACTGCACCAAGTCCGATTCCACTGGCATCTGTGTGAATTGCCGTTTCAGCAGAAGGATCGAATGGCGTAGTACCGGTCCGAAGTCAGTATGAACCGAAGCTGCTTAAGGCTGCTTCGCAATCCGGTGTCCAGTGGAAAGGGACATCCTTTTGCAGCAAGTCGGTCAGTGGTTGTGCTTTATCAGCGAAATTCGGAACAAATCGACGAAAGTAAGAACACAGGCCCAGGAAGCTACGCAACTCCCTGGGGGACTGCGGCTGCTTGAAGTTGCTGACAGCGGCGACTTTCTGCGGGTCCGGTCTCACGCCATTTTTATCCACCAGGTGTCCCAGAACCAAGGTTTCACGTTCTCCAAAGCGACATTTTTTTGAGTTCAGTGTAAGCGCAGCTTCCTCGAGACAGGTTAAAACGAGGGTCAAGGCGATGATTATGTTCTTCAAATGTTCGGCCAAAAATCACGACATCGTCCAGGTAACACAGGCAAATTTCCCATTTGAGGCCCCGTAAAACGGTGTCCATATATCTTTCAAATGTGGCGGGGGCATTACACAAGCCGAATGGCATAACATTAAACTCAAACAGACCGTCGGGTGTAACAAGGCCGTCTTTTCTTTGTCAGCCGGATCCATGGGGATCTGCCAATACCCGGATCGCAAGTCCACCGATGAAAAATAGGACGCTGAATGCAGGCAGTCGATGACATCATCGATGCGAGGAAGCGGGTACACGTCCTTCTTAGTTATAGAGTTGAGACGTCGGTAGTCAACGCAGAACCTCCAGGACCCATTTTTTTTCTTGACCAAGATAACAGGCGCGGCCCAGGGACTTGACGATTCTTGAATTACGCCAGAGGTTAGCATCTCGCTGACTTGCTCTGAAATTACCTTGCGCTCTGACGCGGAAACTCGATAAGGTTTCTGTCTGAGGGGGTGCGCAGATCCGGTGTCGATCTTGTGACGAGTGCGTGTGCTGGGCGTCTGAGGTCTATGCGACTTCCGTGCAAAATCAAATACTTTAGCGTGCCTGGCCAGCAGTGTAACCAACACTTTGCGCTTATGCGAGGGAATAGACTTGCTAACCATCTTATAAAATTCGTATTCCGTGCCGGATACATCAGCATAGTCCGAATTTGCCGCATTGCTGAGAGCTCCTATGCAGATACTGCACTGCCCTTCAAACATGGCAAGGCGCATTCCCTCTGGTAGTACAACAGACTCGGATGAGCAGTTAACTACCCATAATTTAGTTTTTCCCTCGGTGAGAGACACAACGCAGCGCGGCAGAAAGATGTTTTTCTTCATGCAAGGCAAGGCAACGGCTCAATCACAATATCAGGAGAACTGAAACTCGAGTCGGCATTCGAAGCAGCAACGGGCACGCTGACAGTAGACCATGCCGGTAGAATAGTGTCTTTAACTACAACGAGTTTGTCGTCTCCGCTACGCTGAGGCTGCTGGGCGAGGGCGGACAACAGAACCTCGCCTGCCCCGCAGTCGACAGTCGCACGGCACTCTTGCAAGAAGTCAATTCCAAGGATAACGTCATGCGTGGAATGAGCGAGCACTGCGAATTCTGCCTTGAACGCTTTGCCAGCAACACGAACAGACACAGTGCACACACCTACTGGACACAAAGCCGTGCCGCTGACTGCTCGAAAAGTAGAAGATTTATCCCAAAAAAACATAACCTTGCGGCCAAGTCTCTCCTTGAAAACTAAACTCATTACAGAAACTGTTGCACCGGTGTCTACCAGAGCCATCGTGGGAACATCGTCAATGAATACATGAACCTTGTTGTGAAGCATGTGAGCTAATGGAGGCATACTTGTGTGCAAAGCGGTACGTCCAGCGACCTCGCCTCCATCGGCCGCGCCGGCTAGTTTCCCGGTGGCGGAGAGGAAAGCCGCGGCCGGGGACGGGGAGATGGGGACCGTCGCTGGCGCGTGGTAGGTGGCGTCAAGCTCCTCACAGAGGCAGGCGAGTCACTGCGGATGTTCGGCCGGTGCCCGTGCTTCTGGGCAGTTGAATCCGAAGGCCAGTAGGCGTAATCGGGCTGTTGACTTCGCCGTGCAAGCATCGCTGGTCGGTCAAAAAACGTCGTGCGTGGGGCGACGTCGCGATGGGCAAAACCGGGCGATATGTCCGCGAACACCGCACTGGTAGCACACGGGGCGTTCCCGAGGCACATTGAATGCTGCGGTGTGGAGAGGATGCTCAGGGAACTGTTGCCACTCGGACACAAACGGAGGCGGTTGGCTGTCGTAGCTATAACTGCTGCGGGGCGCATAAGACGACTCGACGTAAGTAGCCTGTGGTGGCGGAGCCCTCAGCCGTGGACTGCGGGTGGAGTAACTGCGCTCGTCGAAACTCGCAGCATTGATGCTTGGGGATAATGTATCACACTGCGGGTCTCCAGCTTGCATGGGAACAGAGACATGGCGACGCAGTTCCTCCCGTACAATCTGACGAATGGTGGAGGAAAGGTCGGCAGGTAGAGAATTCTGGCAGACATCGACGGTGGCAACAGTCGTGACGTTGGCCAGACGTCCAAACTTCGATGTGATGCGACGAGTTTTAAGAGCCTCGAAGGTTCGGCAGTGGTTAATCACGTCGGCCACGCATTCCAGGCTCTCCTTGCCAATGAGGAAGTGGTAGACGTCATCGGCGATGCCCTTGAGTATATGGCCCACTTTGTCTTCTTCCGTCATGTGGGCATCCACCGACTTGCACAACTTCAGAATCTCTTCAATGTAGGTTCTGCATGTCTCACCGGTGACTTGAGCCCTCTGCGACAACGTCTGCTCGGCACGTTTCTTCTTCGTTGCTGGGTCTCCAAAGCATTTCTTAATTTCCTCCACAAAACTGGTCCCAGGTTGTCAATGTGTCTTCATGGTTCTCAAACCATACCAGCGCCGTGAAATCGAGGAAGAGCCCCACGTGAGACAGCTTGCTAGCCGCATTCCAACCGTTCGAACGGCTCACCCGCTGATAGTGGCTTAGCCATTCGTCCACGTCATCGCCGGGTTTCCCTGTGAAGGTTCGCGGCTCCCTGTAGTGGTAGGGCGACGTCCTTGCGGCTGGTTGCTGGTTGTCTCCGTCCGAGCTCATTTCTTGAGGTAATGGTGCCAAGCCCGCTAGTCGACGGCTGCGGCGAAGCTCGTGTAGCGGTTCCGTCGTTAGGGGACGGTGCCTCTCCGGTATCACTTGGTAGTAGCTAGCTTACCCAGCACCTTCCACCACAATTGTGACGATGAAACGCGTTTATTTACAATATGGGTAATGCAGAGGTGTAGCTCAGCCAAGGATCCACAGCGTCGCTCGCGAGCCAGTCGAGTCTCTTCCTCCTCTTCGTCGAATCTTCGCAGTATTTAAAATGTTATCTACTTTCATAACAACTTGAAAACTACCAGTATAGTCATTGTAAAATTGTGCGATTATAATATCTACTTCATTAAATACTCGTAAAATGTTGCTGGAACTTTTAAATGTGAATAAATGTAAAACCTATTTTCTAATTTTATTGGATCAGTAAAACTCAGCAGTGTGGTCAGCTCAGACTTTTAGACTTTCATTATTGTATAAACACTTAAAGTCATGGAACACTTCTGAGTGCAAATGGACAACACGCAAAAAGAGAGGATGAGCGTACGAGCGCTATTGTTCTTTTTCACCTATTGCTCGTGGGACATATCCACTCTAGGGAATGGATAAGAATTGAGGGGTTTCGTAAAATATAGTTAAGCTTTAGAATAATAGTGGTTATGTATTAGGAATATTGCAGCTGACCTAGAAAATTGTGGGGCTTGATCTTAGGCAAGTACCTATTTATTAGATTAAAAATATTTTTATTCTCAAATTTGTACCCAACTGTGACTTTTATACGTAAAAATTGTTATGGACACGTTAGAATTATATTACAGAAAAGTTTGTAAAAACCTATGAGTTTTATCAATATAATCCCTGATAGCCGCGCATACTTTCGCACTTGAGAACCTTGAAAGGCAGGCTCCAAAACACAAACTGACAGGCAGAAATAAAGTCATACCAATACCACGTAAATCTGTACGAGCACTCACACAGTGGCCCACTCTTCTTCGGTTTCTCAGATTTTGATGCACGTTAAAGAACCCCGGGTGGTCGAAACTTTTCGGATCCCTTCACTACAGCATCTCTCATAAAAATAGAGTGGTTTTGGGGGGTAAACCCCTCACATCAATCAAATCAACTTTTGTGTTCTCAATTTGCGCTGAAATTTATTCCAAAATGAACCGATTCATCCAACGGTGCATTTATTCTATCAAATAACTTGTTTATTTTTCGTTTTTTGCTGACGATGCTGACATTTGTCGTCTTTTGTCTATTTTTTGAATTCTTTCTTTTTAACGCGCTGCCAAACAATAGCACAGCTGTCATTCATACGCTACAATAGATTTTCTCGGTCAATACCCCAGAGGGAGTATTTTTCACAGTCGACAGGCCACAAACAAACAAATGTAAGGAACCACTCCTTGCGTTGGTCGCGTGCTGTGAGGCTTGACTGTTAATTTGCTCTTCTACCACAATATTTTTCATCTGTTTATGTGACTCTTAGTGTGACAGGTTATAACGTCTGTATAAGGTAATTTTGGAGTGGAGTTTCAAGCACGGGCGTGACAGATTGGTAAAGTGCTCCAAATTCTACGCAACGGCTCTAAAAAACAAAAAAAATTGCCTAATACTAAACATGTTTCTGATCACAAAAAAGCTTTTGGAAGGAGTCAACTACGGCTTTACCGACGTATTTTGCCCTAGAAAAAAATATTCAGAACGTATTGTAAAAGATTGCAAACAAAAAACTTGGAGAAAGTTCCGGTGTCGGGCGTCGAACTGGCCGCCTTTCATTCCGCAGCGTATGGTGCTAAGCAACTTTACCACAAAGGAGAGCTATTTCTATACACCACATAGCATAGGCCATCCTCTGACGAAGCCCCGCCGCGGTGGTCTAGTGGCACGGCCGCTGGATCAAAGCGCGCAGGGTGCGGCCTGCTGCGTGGAACCGCCGCGCATTGGCGAGGGAGGACGAGCGTTGTTGACAGTTGCGGCCACAAGTTTCGCGGGGGGCGCTAGTAGTAGGAGACACACCGAAGAGACGCGCGGGTGCGCTACGGCAAACACGGCATTTTCGCGCCAATTTCTCGCCGCGGAATGAGGTTACATGCTCCAAACAAATATAGTCGTGTTCAGCTTGATGTGATCTGCTTCACAGTCTAGCTAGGTATTTAGAGTGGCCAGTTAGTAGGCCAAAAAACTGCTGTGTTCCACTGTGCCCTTCGAACGCAAAGAAAAATCCCGGTTTGAGCTACCATGAATTTCCATCGAGCGCTGAACGACGACAAGCATGGCTCACCAACATCTCCCGGCAGGGATCTGGCGGAAGGGAAACGAGGTGGGTACCCAGTGACCGCTCTTCGGATTGTTCCCTTCACTTCACCGAAAATGACTATAAGAAAGGCACCAAACTGCGAATGCTCCTGCCAACTGCTATCCCAACGGTGTTCCCCAATTACCCGTCCTATATGCAAAAGCCAAGGGCTCCAAGGATAAGAAAGTGGCCCTGAAGAGAAGTACCAGATGGTGGTTCATCGGCTTGCGCGAGAAAGAGTGCACAAAATGGCCCAGGTGAAAGCAGGCATGAAGATGTCAAGCATCTACGATTTAGTGAAGAAAATCGATAACGGACAACTCCGGTATTCCAACATGGAGATCGTGAAATTTTGCAAACTCGCATGTGACTTTGTCAGTGAATTGATGAAGAAGTTCGAAGAAGTGGAAATCTGTGTAAACTTCTTCCCTCAGCCCTCCTTCCACATTTGGTTACCTGCCCTGCACTACGGTGTGGTTCGGGCAGCCTTCAGCACACGAATCAGATCTGTGATGTTTTTTTTAAAAAAGCTGCTTCGACCACTCCTAGCTAACTGGGCAGGGAATGTGAGTGCCACTGTGCAACGTCTTGTACGGCTGGCACACAAGCCCCTCTCCAGAAAAGTTCTGCGCCTTTGAGGACCATGGCACGTCCATTTTTTTACCTTGTAATGCAGGCACAATTGTTCTGCTGTATTAGAAAATATACTGATCTTTTAGATATTGCAGAGATCCAGTTATAAACGCACGTTTTATTGTAAGCACAATACCCGGCATTTTCATTATTTCCACATGCACAGCATAGAAGACAATCTCACATTCAACATTATTTGAACGGAAAATATGCAGAAGGATGCTAATTTAGAGTTATTATAGCTCCTGAAATACTCTGGAATGAATTGAAGGTTATGTAATCCACCGTCGCGCCAGCGGACAAAGGCAAACATAAAATTATGGCCTTTATTCAAAAGTGATTTTAACGAGAAGCTAAAACGTTGTGCTATAGTTAAATGCCGCAAAAGGGGTCTGAAAGTTCTTTTAAGTCCTTTTGTAAAATAATAAGAAATGCGTGTATTAATCCTGTGACCTGAGGACGGGGCAAACTTGTCATAAGCATGAATTTAAAGCTGACTGTCGCAGGGGCGGCATGGCTTAGTCGAGGCCACTCCGTCTCCCTTAGTAGCGATAAACTATTTGTCACAAGGGAATGGGTCCAGTAGTAGGGTGGAACAAAGCACTGAGAGGATATCAAATTCAAAGTGTCCGCTTGCAGCACGAAGAGTCGCGAGTTAAAACATCCCGGAAATTCGCGCGCGCACCGCTACTCCGCCGTTTTCATTGTCCTTGACCGGTGGCGCCGCGGCGGCAGGCAAATGAACTCGGCCTCTCCCGCTGTTTCGGGCGCACGCAGCAGGCCGCACCCTGCGCGCTTTGATCCAGCGGCCGGCCGTGCTAGTGGCTAAGGTACTCGGCTGCTGACCCGCAGGTCGCGGGTTCGAATCCTGGCTGCCGCAGGGGCGGGATGGCCTAGTCGAGGCCACTCCGTCTCTCTTAGTAGCGATAACCCATTTGTCACAAGGGAATGGGTCCAGTAGTAGGGTGGAACAAAGCACTGAGAGGATATCAAATTCAAAGTGTCCGCTTGCAGCACGAAGAGTCGCGAGTTAAAACATCCCGGGAATTCGCGCGCGCACCGCTACTCCGCCGCTTTTCATTGTCCTTGATCGGTGGCGTCGCGGCGGCAGGCGAATGAACTCGGCCTCTCCCGCAGTTTCGGGCGCACGCAGCAGGCCGCACCCTGTGCGCTTTGATCCAGCGGCCGTGCTAGTGGCTAAGGCACTCGGCTGCTGACCCGCAGGTCGCGGGTTCGAATCCTGGCTGCGGCGGCTGCATTTCCGATGGAGGCGGAAATGTTGTAGGCCCGTGTGCTCAGATTTGGGTGCACGCTAAAGAACCCCAGGTGGTCGAAATTTCCGGAGCCCTCTACTACGGCGTCTCTCATAATCATATGGTGGTTTTGGGAGGTTATACCCCACATATCAATCATCCTCTGACGAAGAAAGTGCTTAACAGCACGAATGACAGGAGGGGATAGAAAAAACGAGAACAGAGTGCTTCAGAGAACCCTTCTGTCGTTTGCGCTGTTAAGCACTTCCTTCGTCTACCAGGCAGCACCAACCAGCCCAATCAAGCACCTTGTTAAAGCCTTACTCAGAGATGGGTGACGTCATTGTAATTTCATCATCACGAACGAAATTGCGTGAACGTGCCGCTATAGATCAACATCACTCTCGTTGCGAGTCGCGCGGGCCTCCACAGAGCTTGGTGACCTGTTTCGTGATTAGGGCTCGTTGTGCATGTTGTGTTACCCCGCAAGTTAGCTCTGAATTTACCGCGGTTAAGTAGCGCTCAAACGTCACTAAGCTGGCCGCAAACTCACATTTACAAAAAGGTCGCATTGCTCGCAGTTGAAGTTGAATTGTGGCCTTTCTTCTGCCCCATCCTGGGTATACTTGAGCATTCATACCGAGCGTCTTTCGTATCTGAACAGCGCACTTTGGGTGTCGATCTTTGACATTTTTTGTGTGCGCTCATCCTGTTTATGCTCATTTTATGTGACCTTTCAACATGTGGTACTTTCTGCAACTGACAATGAAATTTATTGTTATAGCATTCATTCATTCGCACTTTTGGCGAAAAAATGTCCAATAAACTCTAAACTGCCTCTAAGAAGACACCTTTCATTTTCGTGTTATACCCATTCCTGCGACAGGAAAATTGTTCATGTTTTTTTTCTCTCCCTTTAGGTGACAGTGCTCGCGAAGGGTGTAGTGAATAACTACGCAACAGCAATCGGCTGTTGCTGTGTCCTGAAAACGAAGTCTCACTGCAGAGCGCTGCCAGTCACGCGCTTCAATCTTTTGTACCATCTCTAGGGCCAGGGTCGGGTTTGGCAGATGTCGGAGAATTGTCAGTTTATAACTTACTGCTTAGAATAATTGAAGTTTAGTTATGCAAATGAACACCATATGAAGTGAAAAATAGCTTGAGTTAAAAAACCGGGTATGGTGAACCATGCATGTAAAGCTTTCAGCATGTAGGGAGTGTTTTTAGAAACATACTTTCAGGTGAGTCACTGAAAGTGTAAAGCCCAAAACTTGCATGCATGGTAGGGTGTTTCAGCTGCATTAGCGTCGTGACAAAGCAGCTTAAGATTGCTGCTTATTTTGACGTACTCCTTCCCAGTTGCTCCAACGTCACCTCGCTACGGCGTGTACGGAAAGAAGTTGTAGCTGCAGTAATAAGGAATTTATTATAATAACTGTTGTATTCATTATTTTTGAGTACCTAATCATTTTATTACCCACCAATTTAGTGATATTTCCCTAATTTTGTGGAACATAACATCTTATCATTGACTATGACTATATGGCACACCGTAACAATACTTTACTTTGACAAGCCCATATCTCGAATCGCTCACACCTGAAGTTGCCTGCTTTGGCACTGCGAGAAGCCAGAATGACGACATTGGCAATGCAATAGCTTCTTCTTGTTGTTCACTTCCTCCTGTCATGGCTCATGCTCAATCCATGGGATTGGCCGAGTGGTAGGTGAAATTTTTTAAGCTCTTCGCAATACTTCTCGTATAAGCTAGAAATGGGTAACACAACAAACTAATTACAGATTGTTAGTATTTAAACGTTTAAAAAGAAGAAAAATTTAGTTCAATATTCTTTCATTCTGACTGATAAATTACTCTATGGCGTAGTAAACATCCTTGTGAATGTAGCCAAGCGTAGGTGAGCCAATTGAAAGAAAAACTGATTCAGATATTTCCAGACCCAAGTTTCAAAGAGATGATGCTATGAATCTTCTCCTCAGTCACGTGTTCTGGCGACAAGATAATAATAATCACAAATTGTTTCCTTATTCTTACAGAAGATATAGAGTGGAGACAGCGCTTGAATTGTTTTATGTAGGTAAAAGTCGAGGAAGGTAACCAGGCAGTGAAGCTCGGTTATAGCCACTTCCATTACTCTCGAGCGCAATAAATTCGTGTTTATGGAGAATAACAGGTGTTTATAATATGAAGATGTCAAGACAGGATCTGATAAGCATTTTTTAATGTTAGCCTGTGGAATTGTGTAATTGTAATGTAGGCTGTCTGTGAAAAAACTGGAATGATTGGCACCGAAGCACCGCTTTTTGTAAAGCATCAGCATTTCATTTAAAACAAACCCTTGAGTCCTGGTACCTACATTGAGTGACGACGTTGAAGGTGCGTAAAAACTAGCATTCTGAAAAGCTTTAGAAGAGCCATTTCACCAGATGCAAAGAGAGAAGAACACACAGACAATGAGCCAGTGGTATTTGGTAATACTTTATATAAACTGTGTAACTTTTGGTGCGCTAATTTTAGGGCCATAAATTCAGTAATAAAAACTAGAATAAAATGTGGCAGTCGTAAAGGAAAAGACCACTCATTTTCAGGGCAGAATATTCCTAAGTGAGCGTTTTCCTAAGTTTTCTAAAACCACATTCGTTGCCAGATTATTTAGATGCTCTTGTAGAAGTTCATTTAAAATTTTGTGGGGTAATTATTTTGCGTGGTTCGGAACAATACTGTGGTACAAAATGTCAGCGAATTGAGGTTGCATGGTCAAGGTATGCTTATCACGAATTTGTAATTTTACGGAGTGGAGTAATGTTTGTACAAATATGATTTGTGGCTGGCGGAATCTAGTTATGTGTTCGGAGAAAAATAAACCGGCAGTGCAGATAAACCTTATTTAAGTATGATTAGTCAGTGTTTCGTACAACCGTAAGAATGTCTGCAAGGCAAGTTGGCTCAATCGATTTAACAGGAGTGGTGTTCTCGCTTCCAGGTCAAATACTGCATTTGCCACAAATATGGAAGGCCTAAACACAGCTGTAAATCCTCTCGCTTTAACAGGACCAGCGGCCGAAGCTTCTATACTGGCGCACCGGAAAAAAAACAACAACGCCTATTTCTAGAATCAGTCATAAGTAAATTTTCTAGACCATGAAGAGCGCGTTTCTTCCCATGCCCGATATGCTGCTGCTTAGCCTGGGCAATACACCCATTGCCCGTGTTTCTTCTGTTTTGATATATTCAATATAAGGTTGCCAGTTTAGTTGTACACTATTTATGACTGCGAGATACATTATTGAATCAACTTTCAGAATATTCTGAAGCTTCTAAATCAGAAATGTTCTCACGGGGTCGTTATCGGAAAAACCAGAATGACCCACTTATCGGTATTAGGACTTAACATCTAGCCAATTCTCGAGTTCAGTCAAATATGACTGTAAAGTATCGCAAAGGTGATGTATATGAACAGTCATAGCAAAAAATCATTGTCGTCCACATAAATATAGGTTGGCACTCCTGATGAAACAGGAATATTACACATAAGAAGTTAAATGATACTGGTCAAAGTACTGACCCTTGAGGCACACCTCGCGTCTGCTGGTGCTTGCAGGAAGAGTAACCTTTTTAACACAGTAAAACTCCCTTTATTCTGAAAATTCGGTCACCCGTGTATGAAGGGAGTCCATGGCACCTTAAACGCCAATTAGTCTAAATTTCGACAGCTGTTGTTCATTATTCAATGATAATATACGACTAGAAAGTACCCTTTCGAGAAGCTTCGCTGAATTTTATGTTTATGCTATTGGTCTTATATTGCCAGTATTATAACCGGTTCCCTTTTTTTTCCGCCAGCGGTAATATTTTAGCAGTTTTCGACTCAACAGCTATCCACGCATTATTAAGGAAGGCGTTTATTAAGCTTAACCCGTCATCGGGGCAATACTGATATATTGTTGTTTTTAGCATTGCATTAGTAATGTTACCAGGCCCTGGTACTGAGTTTAGTAGCCACGCCGCAGTGGTCTAGTGGCTAAGGTACTCGGCTTCTGACCCGCAGATTGCGGGGTTGAATCCCTGCTGCGGCGGCTGCATTTCTGGTGGAGGCAGAAATGCTGTACGCCCATGTGCTCTGATTTGGGTGCACGTAAACGAACCCCAGGTGATCTAAATTTCCGGAGCTCTCCACTACGGTGTCTCTCATAATCATATGGTAGTTTTAGGAGGTTAAACCCCACATATCAATCAATGAGTTTAGTAACCTTAACATAGCCTGATCTTATACGAAAATCGATGCCACTGTATTCTCAAAAATCGCTGGCGTAATACCGATGTTGGAAACCGGGTTGTGAATAGCACAAAATTTTCTTTGTATCAACGAGCCTTTGTTTTAGTCCAATCAAGCGCAGTTGAATTGGCCTTGGATACACTATTTAGCAAGAATTAGGTAGTTATTCGTGGTCAGTTATTCTTGTGATGTAAAGTTTAAACTAAAACAAACCCAATATATATGTCTATACTAGAAGAATTCGCAATTGGAGCCCAGTACAAAATTTAGTAAACTGAACTCACAATACCGTTCTCAGCTAAATGTCGTAGATAAAAAACGAAGTTGGCGCACCATTCTTACGGTGGTTAAACGCCCACGCACGTAATTGAGCGTTCATATCAACGCCGTCATTCATGGCACGTGTTGAAAGAAGCACAGGAATATGACTTCCTCAACTGTTAGTAAGTTAATTGCGTGTTTGTGATCCACTTGTAGCAAAAATGTGCAGGTATTGAATTAAGCCAAAGAACGAGGTGAAAGATGATGATTTTCTTACACAAGTTGTTATCCTTTTTTACATTGCTCTCGCTGTTGCCGTTCTCTACGTTCCCGTTCTCTTCTCTCTCGCTCTCTTCTTTCTCGTTCTCTTCTTTCTCGTTCTCGTCGTTCTCGTTCTCGTCGTTCTCGTTCCCTTTCTGCTGCCTGTCGTAACTGTGCCTGATATTGGTGAGCTTGCTGACGACTCATACAGTTACTGCTGCCTACGGCTGCTCCACGTCTGACGCCAGAGGACCCGCTTGGAAGCCTGAGCCAGTTGGCCGAGGAATGGGACTTGCAAACACAAACAATGAATTGTCATCTTCAGCGATAAAGTAAACGTATTCAATAAAAACAACAGCTGTACAGAGCATGAAGCATTTCCCCATGGTTTGCTTGTAGGCTGGTTCGCTCCTGCCCGCTACATTATTACCTATTTATACAACTGCGGAGGCAATGAGTAAAGTCTCTATCAGATCAATCTTTGTGGACATAATAGGATAATGTTCGCTAGTTCTTCTTTTAAAACACTCTTGTGCATGAATTCAATTTAAACTCTTTAGCAAATCATGCCTGTATAGCATAGCCTTACACAACAACTTTATGAATTTCTCATGCCCCGGTTTCGAAATCAGTTGAAAATACCAAAATTAAGCCATGTGTGCGACACATAACAATTTATTTTCTTGTTGTACTTAATACGTCCACATTATACAAGTTTTTGCCCTTTGAAGTGATAATAAAATGCACTCACTAAATCCCAATGTTGTTCTCACACTGTTAGCTCTGATCCGCGACTTTGTAAAAATAGCTGTCAAAATTGCTAATAACAAAAATGATCAAAGGAGACCGATGATTTTTTATGTTCTTTTGGCTTGCATTGTTGAAGAATCAATCAGGCTTGCCTGTTTTTCACTCGACTGGTCAGCTCCTTGCTTGCGAGACTATACGCAGCTTATAATTACGTAAAAATCAGTGTACGGAAGGGCAAACGAGCTTCATTCTACTTTATATTTTCGCACATAAAACCAAACAATTTTACCAAAAAATATAGAAATGACCAACGAGTGAACACACGCACGCACGATACGCCCAAAATATGAGTGCACAGGTGACAGTAGCAGAAGAAAGATTGGACCACATTTATATAATCATTCACAACGTAATTTCTTTTATCTGGAGTATGGGTCGTGCGGTGATTAAGAGAGAGATAGAAAAAGGAACTTCAGAGAACGGAACTTAACTTCCATACATTTTGGTAGTATACGCGTGGCAGAAGAAAAGGATGAAGAGAAAAAATTCGCCAGATCCCACGTATTCATAACAGACTCTGTAATTCTTACAGACTGCCTTTCTGTCCTTCATAACTGGACCTAATCAGTTGAATGCCTCAGAATTGTTCATGTTCTTGCTTAAAAACAGTTACGTCCCATTCGTTTGGTATGGGTACCAGATCATCAATGTTTTGGTGGTCGAAATTTCCGGAGCCCTCCACTACAGCGTCTCTCATAATCACATGGTGGTATCTGGACGTTAAACCCCACACATCAATCAATCAATCCATCAGATCATCAGCGTCTAACCCCCAACAAATATGCAGACGTACTTACAGTGGCAATACATAATGGTCTCATAATTGTTATAAGGCGAAATCCGGCAATAACTGCCTGGGCCCGATTAGAAAAAAAAATTGCCACATCGGTTACCTAGATATGTCTCGTTCAGCAACATCCGAGTTTTTTCATCTCATAAATAATTCATTCTTGCAGCTTAATTATCTCAGTTGCTTCTTGGACCTAGTCATTTCTAAAAACATTTCCAAACGCTCGTGTATGTGGGAATTCATGAAGGAAGTTTATTCTGCAGTTAGGTTCCGTAAAGCTCGTTTTTTTATAGGTTACTTGTTTACAGTGTCTCGCAAAGTATTACACAAGAATTACCTATCCATGCTTTTTATGCCTCCGTTGTACAGTTCATTGTATTCCGGTCTGCCAGGTCAGGATGTGTCGAAACGAGTGTGCGAAATAGGGTGTTAAAGGAGGGCTATCCAAATTAAGAAACATTCTTCTATATGCTAGAGACTGAAACGCTGCCCGTAAAGAACTGGTTATAAAGAAAATCTATGTTTGTTTCCTGTGTTACCTGCCGCCCCTTTGATGTGCTAGAGACAATATAACAGTGCTGTCTTTGTTGCAAAGATGTTTTAGGACGTTCTTCAACGGACTCTAAAGAAAAATGTTGATAATTTTTACACTCTCCGTTACTTTTTGCCAACACCACTTGATCAAGTGCCTTTCTATATGTATTTTCGTAATGCGTATGCACAGCCTATAAAAAAAGCGTATAATAGACCGCAACGCACAACCCACCATTTCTTCGAGATCACATTTTGTTAGTATGACTGTTCCTCTAAAAGACATTAATAATGAAATGAACTTCAAACCAGATTGGTACCTCATCTTAGTGAGGTCCTTGGCCTCGCCACCTTTCTTGTATAACGCAATTTGAAGAACTCTTGCTTTTCTATTGAACTTTGTTACTTGTCGACTGTTTGCTTAG
Organism: Rhipicephalus annulatus; assembly: GCA_013436015.1. Classification (NCBI taxonomy): domain Eukaryota; kingdom Metazoa; phylum Arthropoda; class Arachnida; order Ixodida; family Ixodidae; genus Rhipicephalus; species Rhipicephalus annulatus. The sequence goes on from WOVY01012262.1 coordinate 14,941, forward strand.
TAACGCTAAACCACTTGCCGTCACTTCCTCATTGTACCGATGCTTTATAGTATAGGTGTCATTTTATGTTCATTCTAACCCACATTGTAACAAATACCATGAGAGAGAAAAAAATACTAGCGTGGCTCAGTGGTAGAATACTGGGCTGGCACCCAGGGGACTCGGGCTCGATCCTTACTGTGTCATTGGTGCAGGGCTTTTTTTCTAATTTCTTTCGGTGCAGTAGCGGGCACCAGCTGCGGAGGACAACTGCGGTACCCGCGTGACCCGAGTTTCCATCTGATAACACCTTTCGCTGTAAAAAGCTGCCCGCGCTCAGTATCCAGCTCGTGGCGAGGCGCCAATGAGCACTTATCTCCCACGGGTACTTGGCCCCATGGATTTGGGCGGGAATCTTTGGTGCTTGTGCGCGCGCGCTTACCCTTCAGTGGAGAGAATCGTGTGCCTTGTCCCTTCACCGGAACGATTCCGTTAGTTTTCTGGGCCACAAAGGCCACTTTGCTTGCTAGACAGGACCCATTTGCTAAAAGGGCCCTGTATTTTTAAGCACGGAGGAATAACAACTCAGACACTCATTAGTTAGCACGCATATTTGCACCTGTGATCACGTTTCGTGCGTCGTTTTTTTTTTGAAACAATGCGTTAATCGTCAAGCTATGCACGTTGTTAATCAGCCATCGAACGGTGTGTGTTGTTTTCATGTGTCATTTTTGCGTGAGCAGCGAACTGCACGTTTTTATCTGCTAGCCATTCTCAGCTATAAATTCTAAGTTATAGCTATTGCATTCGTTGCTTCGCCATTGAGGTGAAACTGCGACTTTTTATTTACACACTTCTGGTCTGCTACAGAACAGTTCTGCCTACACTGCGAAGAGAGCAAATGTCTGCGTCATTTCCGCTTAACATGCAGGAAAGAAAAAGACTGTTAGGACAAGCGCTCCGTAGGACGGCTTTAAACTTATTCTTTCTGTTCGTCATTTCCTGTAGCGCGAATGAAAAAATAATTGGCTACAGAAACTTTTGCGAAGCCTTAAGCGATTTTTGAAAAAAGAAACAAACAAAATAAAGTATTGAGCTTAGTCATAAAATCATTTTGTCTACCATGCCAACATTCTGGCTTTCTTTCGTTTCTTTATTCTTCTTTTAATTCTACTTTTACCAAATATTCTTTTGAAAAATTCATACGTCAACGTAATCGGCTGATAAAACAATTATTTCTGCGAAATAAGTTACCACCCATTTCATGGTCGATCAGAAGAAGTGAGTTCCGTCTGGACTTCAAGCCTCAACAAACCAACCAACCTTGGGAAACGTTGTCATGGGTAGTATGCGAAGGAAGAGTGAATATGTGGTAAGCTTTTTAATGAGCGAAACTTTACGTAGTAAAGCTAAAGATATGCACAAATGCACGCAAAGGCATGCCTTATTCAGCCGCTCATCTTCTATACAACCACTTTTTTACATTTGCGGAGTGATTCCAACCACAACATGGGTATTACCAAAATTAGCTGCAGTAAGCTGATATGAAGCGTTAGTGCTTGCAGGGACGATTGTCCTGGACCCTGCTACACTCTAAGCCAAAAACGGCCAAAATGGGAGCAACGGCTGTTTTTAGTCCATCATACCAACTGTTACTCCCCGAAAGGACCAAGCGGAACAATATGGCCGACATGTTCGTAAACCGCGGGGCAACTGTATTAGTAAGAGAGCAACGGAAGGAGGAACCACAGTAAATGCTCTTGTCACGCAACGGTTACTCCCATGAAGGACACCGCACACAAATATGCATGCCGCCCACATTGGTATTCATGGGCTAGATTATTATTTGTTCTGTGTGCTAAACTTCATTAAACCAAAACAGTGATTTATGTTAGCATGCACTGATAATAAAATGGCAGCGCTGGCTGAAACACCGCAAGTGCCTAACACACGCAGCAGCAGTATGAAGAGTTGGCACGCCAAAGCGGACCAAACGCCGAAACACGTGCAAAACAAGGGTATTAAAAAAGCCTGGACACACCGTTCGTCTGCAAGGGAAAGGCGTCAAAGCCGATCAAGCACCGAAACACGTGCCAAAGGAGCCCCCCCCCCCTCCAAACATACCGAATAAAAAAAAACGACCCTGACGTGCTTTTCATCAGCCGTGAAAATTAGTAGCACGCTTCTACTTTTAGTTGGAAAGCAGAATGACGAATATGCGCCAGCTCCGCAGCACGACAAGTGTGGCGCTAGTATAGCAAGCGTTGTAATTTGCAAAGTGACCATTATTCAATGTTTATGTGTACTACCACTAAATAAAAATAAATTCAATTTTTTTTAAACTTTACTATACCTAAGTGTTTTTTGATAAGTGTATTATGAGAACGCACTGGAAGCTTTGCGCTGACGTCTGTGCTGCCACTGCTCGACGTTGTTTTCGGCGCAACTAGGTTCGCGTTCGCACTACTCATATTCATATGGTTTGTGGTCCGCGAGCACATGGACATGCGAGCTGGTGTGCTATGTTTTGATCGTGCATGTGTGTCGCAGATTTGCATTTCTACTTATTAGTGATGAAAGTTAGTGTATATTTGGTTTTAGAGAGCGCAACGTTGTTGTAGATTTTGCTGCTGGATGAAACAAACACAACGTAAACACATCTTCAGCTATCTGCAAACCTATTCTCTTGTGGGGCAAAACACTGCGCATGCACCTGCTTGCAGGTGAGTGGCGTTTCCAGCAACATTTAATGCTCTTACGGTGTGGGTAATTACAGTATAAAACTTTTTTGGGCGTTTTGAAACAAAATTTATGTTTGTTCACAGCTTGTGAAAAATGTTGAGTTCTCGAACAGCTGACTCGTTAATTTTTCTCCGAAGACATTATTGAGTGAATGCGCTATCAAAAAAGAAATGATTTGCTCTTGCTTATTGACAGTACCTATTGATAGCCGTATCGAACCAAATTACATCTATTATTACCGCCTGCGTACCCTCTTGCTGCCTTTGTCACCACTGAAGTGCCAGTTTACTTTTGCTGTTAAAAGTTCCTTTCCACAGCAATACCTAGTTCGAAAAAACATTGGGGCGGGGTTGTAGCTGCCTTCATACTTGTACTTGTCTATCATTGGCTTTATGTGACGTTAACGGCTGGGTGTTGCGATCTTTGGCCGCATTTTTTAGAGCTGTGAAGATTATGGAGACCAGTAAGTGAACAAATTATTTTCGTATCACTTCGCAGGCATAGCCAGGTGGTAGTGTACGCAATTTGTTTTTGGGCCGGGCATAGGGAGCCCAACATGACGACCACATGTGCTTGCCCGGCCTCCAATTCAGATAAGCGGACCCCCCCCCCCCCCCCGCCTCCCCGCACGCCTAAAAAACTGCCTATATCACTACGTCACTTGCTTCACCTCTACGCTTAACGCATTATTTTTTAGCGCACTATCAAGCGAGCACTTTGCCTATGCACAGGAAAATGGGAGGAGAAATGATCCAAACCTTCCATATTTCTTTAATGTTGCGAAACCTTCGCAAAACTGAATATAGTGATAGGCAATAATAAGTGATGTAGGTTAACGTTAGCGTTGTCAATATTCTGCACCATGGAATCTTCTCTGTGAAAACATGGAAATCCGTTCAAGTCCCATTTTGACGTCAGTACCAATCGACGAAAATTTCGACAACCTCAATAACGCCGTTTTAAATTTGCCGCAAGCACATAATTAGGCTGATTCCCACTTGGCTGTTCTTAACCAGATTTGAGTGCTACCAAATAAAACAATACTTGATGCATGTCCTTTACTACTTTTTTCAGGTGTGTGACATAAACTTGGTTATACTGCAGATAATGATGTTCCCAAAGATGTTAAAGTACACAAAGCAAGTGAATTTTGGTAAGTGCAAACTTTTTGTACTACGTATATGCAAGAATCGCTTTTTGGGGGCAAACTGCGAATGTGTTGGCTAGTGAATAGTGTATCATGCCACATGGTTACACTGGCACTGACAATTTGACATGGCTCCGATGGCCCATGCGTGTTCTTACACTGTTACCGTTAAGATAAAATGTTTATGTTTTCATTGCAGAGATTGCTGTTTGTACTACAAAGCCAACTGCCAAAATTTGTTGACGCTGGTGCTACTAAAAGTACGTTTTCCATATTTACAAGGGTTTTGGCTTGCACAAAGCAAAACACTCTAGCCTAGAATCACAAAGCTCTCCGTGCGCAGGCCTTCATAACAGCGTTTTCTGAATCGCCTTTACCCTGTTTTCTGCGCATGCTTCGTGGGTTGTTGTTGTTGTTAGTGGTTCATGAGAAAGAGGAAAAAGGCACCTAATTTCTGTCTGCCTTCAGGCGACACGGCGAAGTGCCTTTTAGGGGTGGGGGGAAGGAGGGATAAAAAGAATAGAAGGAAAATAGAAGGAGAAGAAGACAGCCAACGAGAGAAAAAAGAAGGAGATAGGAAAGTGGGGATCCGGTCGAAGCAGTCCAAGGGCGGGGCACCACAATGCGAGAGCTGCACGGCTTCAGGAGACCGCGGAGGGCGAACCGTCGGCGGGAGCTACGCTGAAGTCGGAGATCGCGAGGGCACAACCGTCCAGCTTGAAATCCTGCGAGCGAATCTGGGTTTAAAAGTGCCACAGCATGTTCACCTCTCCCACTTTGAAAAATTCTCGTTTAATGTTCTGCAAGAGTGTGCTTAACATTCTTGTGCACCCCCTTGCTGTTCCAAGATACTGAAATGTTATGCTCTTACTAAAGGTAGCAGTGTTCATAATGTTTGTGTTTCCACCACGTTAACCAAGTATGCGATGTGGGCTTGAATGGTAGCACAGATCAACAAATGTTTTTGTGGCACATGTAGAAGGCAGTGCAAAATAAATAGGCCGACATTCAAACTAAGCGCTAACTTCAAATAATGCTTTTTAAGGATGATAGTCTTTCTTGGGGCCCTTTGACGCAAAAATGTTTGTCTGCCTGCCTGCCTACCTGTCTATCTGTCCGTCTGTCTGTCTATCTGTCTGTCTGTCTGTCTGTCTGTCTGTTCGTGCACTTGTCTGTTTGTCCACTCTTAACGGCATTGGGTATTTGAAACGGGCGACCTCATCCGCAGCACCCACCATTGTTGCTCAAGATTGAGCGTTCATGCTTGTGTGATTGGCAATTAAAAAAGTAATTATTGCGCACGTCTGCAGCTGCACAACAACGCGTATATATTCTGAATATGCATCTTTCACTAGAAAAGGCATATACAGTTAATTTTAGGGACCGTAGCGCTTATCGCGCTGCGCGGACCATGAAACGCTTGCACGGAAAGGCGAGTATTTTCAACGCATTGCTAAGACGAGACGGTGGTGGCACCTAACCGTCGCCTTGCGTTCTACACTTTATCACCTCTAAGATGGCTGTGCACACCCTTCGCAGAGCCACGCACTTTGTTTTCTAAAAGAACTGCCAGTAGGCGCTCATATCTCACGTGTGACGGGACTTGATGCGCTTGTTCGCCTCCGCTGCACGCTCGAATTAATTTAACGCGGCGCCTCCAGAATACCATTCACTGATTTTCTTGCGCACAACATCAGATAAATGTCTTTTCACTCTCTTCAAATGCAAGACTATCGTCTTTCGACGACATTTGCAGTATAAGTGCAGATACGGCGCCAATTTGTTTTTGGAAACCACGGTGCACTCATTCCAATCCGTCCAACAGAGCAGTAACCTGTTCGGCTGTGAACAAACAAAACGTTGAACTAATAAAGCTTCACATATTGTTGCGCTCAGATATATGTGTATCGGCAAGCTATATGTGACACTGTCAAACAAATAATTATAATATCTGTACATGCCTTAAGATATATTGATTCGTTCACAGATCTCGTGGCTAAGACTTGTCAACCGAGTGAACAAGTGCACTCTAGTTTCCTAATTTTAAAGCATTGTAGGAAGAACGCATGGTCTATATTTATTTGTGTCTATGTTATTGTCCAGCCGTTTACGTCAGGTACAAGGAAATATACTGAAGATTATTATGTAGCCTCTGCAAATGGTTGTTTTCAAGCAGGATTTCCATGCTTCGCTTGCGCCTACAGGTATTTCACAATTTATGACGCAGCAGCCTATAATAGAACAGTGGAATTGAGAGCAACAATTTGCACGAGCTAAATACGTATTTTAGCATGAGCGGACGGTACATGTTATTTGCCACACACATGATCTTGCAGAAGATGTCGTGCTACGGAATGCACGGGTATATTATATGAAAAGCATGAATTTCTTTTAAAAACGCTAACAATGATTTATGACTAAATGTAGTTCCCTACCGAACAACATTGCAGGATGTAGTGGTATCGGTTGTCGGTAAGGTAATGGAAAGTGTTGTCTTCTTAGCTTGTCTGATTATTTGCACTGTATTAGAATGTAAAGTACGGTGAGTGCTTCTCCGCATCTGTCACGCAAAGGTTGATCGCCATCAGATAAAAGAAATGAATGTGTTGTGTGTGTCTGGCCTGTTCTTAACCTTGTAAAGATTACATCTGTGTGGCATGATTTTAATACTGGTGGCCAAAGACCAAGTTGCGGCTTCATGACATACACTTTATTCCCTGTGTGTGTGACCCATGTGCTCTGCCAATAACCCCTGAGTTTTCGCTTTAGAACAGCTTTCAAGTTGAGTGCAGCAATCGGTATCGAAGTGTTGATAGCGGTTTTGTTGGTGGATCGAGCTAGCTGGTCCACCAGAACATTGCCTTGTATTTCATGGTGTCCTGGCACCCAGTAGACTATGGCATGCTGTTTGGATGAGTAGACTGTGCATAAAAGCAAACAAAGCGAGACAAGGACAGTGTTTTTGTGTTTTAGGTGTTTTCGGAGCGTTTACTACACTCAGGCTTTTACTACACTTTTACTACACTTTTACTACACTTTTACTACACTTAGACAATTTGTTAAATATGTTTAACAGCCGCAAGTATCGCATAGGCTTCGCCGGTGAAAATGCTTGTATCTGTGTGCAGGACGCCGGCTTCTGAAAAGGAAGGTCCAACGGCTGCATATGAAACAGAAGTGTTAGACTTTGAAGCACCCGTAAAGAACTCAGGACATGCGTATTTATGTTGTAGTTCTAAGAAGTATGTCTGAATATGTGCGATTCGCGCGTGCTTCGTAACCTCTACGAAAGACACATCGCAATCTATCGCCTGTCACTGCCACAGTGGCAGGCATACTGCGGGAGCCATTAAACGGTGTTTAAATGGCACACCGGTTTCCTTCGTTAGGCCCCTCACACGGAGTGAGTTGGGCTGTCTCATAGAAGGTCGTTTCTGAAAAAAAGCAAGGATTAACCTGTCAATTATTGTAGAGTGTGATGGGTGATTTTCGTCTGCATTTAGATTAGGATAATATTTAAAAGACATGTAACATCTCGTGGAGGGACCATTCGTTTGATTGCACGTACAGGCTTTCCACGGGGCAAGTACGAAAAGCACCCGTGGAGAGACGGATGCCCAAATGATAAACAGGATCAAGCATTTTAAGGATAGTAGGTGTCGCAGACTGATATGCTATTGGCTTATGGCCTAGGGGGGTACGTACGAGGCTTTTATACAAATTAAATAAACACTTTTTGTCACTTCCCCGCGTAGTGCGTTACAACACTTTTAGAATGTTCAGAGCTTTTATGTACTTGTTTTTTAAATATTTGATGAAATATTTAAATATATATGAAGGTTAGCTTGGTGTCCAAGATTAGGCCTAAAAATTTGTGTTGAGTGTTAAAAGCAATACGTTGCCCATGCAGCTGAATATCGGGTTCCGAGTGAATGCCTCTCTCTCTGGAGAACAAGACACACGTGCTTTTTGTGCATTCAGCCGGAACCCGTTTTCTTCTGCCCATTTGAATACTTTGTTCAAACCAAGCTGAACCTAACCGCTCGCACATGGCCAGATTACAAGATTGAAAACCAAGCTGGGCGTCATCAATATTGGTGCAATGAAACATGTTGCAAGGAATGGGCAAGCGCAAAGAATAAATTTAATGATAAAAAGCGTGCGACTAAGTACACCACCTTGCGGCACGCCTGTTTCTTGAACAAATGTTTGTGAACGTTCACTGCCTACTCGAACGCGGAATGTCCGGGATGACAAGTAATTTTCGATTATAGTAAACATTCTGCCACGCACGCCAAGGAGGGACAGGTCTCTTATTATTCCAAAGCGCCGAGTTGTATCATATGCCTTTTGTTGTCAAGGAACACAGAAAGGAAGTATTGCTTGTGGACGAAAACATCTCTGCTCTGTGCCTTAATACGAACAAGGTGGTTGGTGGTGGACCTACCCTCTCGAAACCCGCTCTAAAACGGGTCGAGCATATTGTTTTTTCAAGGAAATGTACAAGTCGGCAGCTTATGATTTTCTTGAAAGGTTCGCACAACCAGCTTGTAAGTGCGATAGGCCTATAACTCGAAACTGAAGAAGAGTCCTTGCCGTCTTTGAAAATAAGAATAATTTTAGCCTCTTTTCAGGAAGTAGGGATAACGCCAGAAAACCATGCAGATAGCATTGTACGAACAAAGTAAGGTTTTTTAGATTTCGATTGGGAGCTTTTCCAGCATATCTCGATCCTTTTCCAGCACCACTCGATCAGAACCTAGGGCGGAAACACTGTAAATGTTTAGTGATCTCTGGAACTCAGCCAAGCCAAAAGCTTGGTTGTATGCTTCGTGTTTTGTACATTTATGTTCTAGTTGCTGCTTCACAATTCTTGTTTTATATTTTTTGGAAGCGTCAGTATGGTTTGACGTGCTGGACACCCGTTCAAAGTGTGCGCCGAGGAAGTTCGCCTGATCTTCCAAGCTGTCCCTATGTGTGTTTACGAGTGGGAGTGAGTGTACTTGTCTTCCGGCTGCCCTACTAACCATGATCCAGACTTTAGCCTCCTTTGTATGCGCGTTGATCCCTGTTAAAAACTTGTGCCAACATTCCCTTCTGGCCTGCCGGTGTGTTCTCCTGCCTCGAAATTTTATTTTCTTAAAGCTCCAAGGTTTTCTGCTGTTGGCGAGTTCCCCAGCAACCTCCATGCCCAGTTCTGCTCGTTGCGCGCATTACAACACTAAGTGTTCGACCATGAGACGCGTCGCTTGCCGGGCAGTCCCGACGTTTGTGGGATGCACTTGGCTGCTGCGTCAGTAAAAAATGTCGTGAAGTACTGCACAGCTTCATCTATGCCTAATCCGCATATGTCAGTCCAACTAAGTGAGTAATCTTTTGAAAGTGTTCCCAGTCGGCTTTGTTTGCCAGCCATTCGAGAACATGTGGAGGGCATTCATATATTGTTGGTGTACTCAAAGGAAAATGGTCACTTCCGTATGGATTATTTATGACTTTTCAGTGAAGTAATGGTACAATTGAAGAAGATGCGATACTAAGGTTTATGGAAGAGCAAGTTTTGTTGGCAAGGTGATAATATGTTGCCTCTTTCCTATTCAACAGTCAAGCACCTCATGAAATTAGGAAGTGTTCATTGAGACGACCTCGTGCATCATAGTGAGAGTCACCCCACAGACCATTATGTGCGTCCAGGTCCCCAAAGACCGGATAAGGTTAAGGTAGTTCGTCTATTGAAGACTGGAATTGAAGTTTTTCAAGACGGTGGTGCGGAGGTATGTACAAAGAACGGACGGTGACGACTTTGTTTACAATAACTGCTTGGACAGCCACTGCCTCGAGGGCAGTTTGAAGGAGTAATTGTGTACATGCTATCTCTTTACTAACTATCACCGCTACACCACCAGATGGCGGCATGACATTATCTCTATCCCTTCGGAAGATTACGTAGTTACGTAAAAAGTTTGTGTTTGTTCGTTATAAGTGTGTCTCTTGTACACATAGCACTCTAGGATTGTGTTCATGGAGGAGTTCTTGTAAGTCATTGAGGTTTCGAAGAAGGCCTCGGATGTTCCACTCTAATATTTCTGCCTGCATAATAAAACAAAGATGCTGCTGTGTGTACAGAGAGTATCCTGTGTTGGAGTGAGCTTATTAATTCATGTTGCAGGACAGTTGTCCGGCCCCGTTATTGGTTTCTTATTTTTCTTGGCGCGCTCAAAGGAGCCGCACTGCTCTTGCGGCACCAAAGGTACCGTTGTACTCATCGCCTCTTTGGAGGCACTGGATGCCCACACATGCAAGCTGGTGCTTCAAATTTTAGGCCTCACCTGGTGAGATGAGGCCTAGAGAGCAGACGAACCTTGAGTCTCCGGCTTCGATTTGCTAGGAGGTAGAGTAGACTGAACTACTGTCGCCTTGGGCGCAGGCGCCACAGCCGACGGCTCTCTCTGCGCTGGCCGAAAGAATGGCGAGGGCAGGGGCGGCGTTGCCTCATGACGCGCCGCATGAGCATATGTAGCGCCATGAAATGGCGACCCTCTTCGTCTTGCTTCTTTGAATGTGATATTTTCTTTATTTTCAATGTGATCATTCTTTTTCTTTATTCTAAAATGAACAAGACCGTGAGTATGTGGCATGATTTCGGCCTCAGTTCAGACAGTGTGATGGTTATTCACAGTTTTCAGAATTGAGGCCTGATACTCCACATTGTGCACAAGCTTGGTAATCATGGCAGCTTTGTGAGCCGTAGTCATACCTCTGGAGTTTAAAACAACGACATGGGTTAGGTATGTATGGTCTAATCAATGACGTCATGTACCCAAGTTGAATAGTTTCCGGCAGATTACTGGAGGCGAATGTGAGTATAAGGTGTTTTGTTGGTGTTTAGTTGTTGTCCCTTCTGATGATAATCTTCTTTACATTGGTCACATTCTGACTCTTCCGACCCTCCAGAAGTTCTGTTTAGGTCAGGCTAAGCAAATCAGTGTCAGATACCACTCCACGAGTTGTGTTCATTGCTCTGTGTGCTGTTACAGTGATCGGACTGTCACCAAAATTTGATTCTGTAGCTTCTGAAACTGTTCTTTTTCTCGAACTTCAAGGAGGAGGTCTCCGCTGGCCATTTTGGTAACTTTGTACCCGGCCCCAAGAGGTTCTCTGAGACACCTGGCTACTACAAAAGGGGATACAGTTCTGGCTAGCTTGCCACTTACTATTTATGACATGAAGATGGGGGTAGTTTTCATTTTAACGGTTGAAAAGCCTAAGTCTTCGGTGCGTACGTGCTTCAAGGTGGTACAATCACTTATTAAGAGAAAAGCTCTATATATGCCAGTTTATTTTTCTTCAAAAGCGTTGGCGGCCATCCACCACGGAGTCCAACGATGGGACGCTACAAGTTTGCGTATGCTAAAACCTGCAGACGCCAGTCGTACAACGCTACTGTAACCTAATGCGCCTAGACCAAGGTAGGCTATTTGCAGAGGGTTAACCCTAGCCACCAGGCAGTTTGGACGTAAGCAGAAGACAGAAGACAGGATATATAAAAAGCTAGAGATAAAGATGAAGATGTAGGGAGAGAGAGATAGGATAAGGCGACTGCCGATATCCCCTGGGTGGCTCAGCCCAGGGGTGCTGTCTACGTGAAGCCGGGGCCAATGGTGTGTGTTGCCTCTGTCGGGGGGCCTTGAAGGTCCAATCACCCGGCGTCGGCTCAACCCCCAGGATCCCCTTTTCCCCGGACACGGCAAAGCCAGGCACGGCTAGGCGTGGGACGGAGTATAAACTTCCCCGTTAGCTCGGGTCCGTGGGGTCGCTACACACCAAACGCCTCCTTGCGCAGATGCTCCGGCGGGAGGTAACTTGAAGCATGTGCAGTTGGCCCAGAGTTAGTAACTGCGAACACGCGGGAGAAATAGTAAAGACTAACCGTTGGTCTTATGGCAGCAACTGGTGGGTGTAATGGTTGGTCTGCAGGGAGCAACTGGTGGAATAACTGTTGGTCCGCAGGAAGCAACTGGAAGGAGTAACTTCATCCTTCGAAGGAGGATTTGACAGGAGAACAACGTTTCGTCCCTCTGCAGTTACTTCTTTAGGGTATTAATGGGATTGGTAATGCTATTGCTCTCTGAAAGGAGCAACTACCATACCCCCGTTGCTTTATTTCACTAAGAGTATACGTTAATCAACTTCAGTGGATAACACCAAACTGAAATAGGCTATAACCCCATGTGACGACCGTAACACAGGAGAAATGAATCGATACACTTTCACAATAAATTTTTACCACACTTTTGCATCAGCGTTATTTTGGCTTGTACCTAATCTGTCGAAAGTTTACTATATATAAAGTAAACTACCAAGGCTTTGTGGAATGCGTAGTAAACACAGTCACAGTAAAAGCTGTAACAGCGCTTTCTGGAAAACTTATTATGGCTGAGTTCTTTTTTTATAAGGGCATTTTCAATTACCCACTCGTTACGAAATATTATTTGCACCTGCTAACACAAATTGAATGCTGTGACGCCTGGAGTGTATTTATTTTACCACGCTATTTTAGCTTGCTTACACGCTTCGTCCTCGGCATAACGCTTCTACAGGGCTTTCGCGCGCAGGAGTCCCGACCGCCGGCATGTCTACCTTGAAGAATACTGAGCCGCCGACCAAAGGTGTTAAGTTCGAACCCCACTTAGTCATGGATAATTTTTCGCATTTCGTTTTTATGAGCGAAGAATCAGAGGTTTCGGCTTTTCGTTCTCCGTCAGAGCACATGCAAGGTACCGACTGTACGCCCTGACGGCGGAAAAAGAGCGCGTTAGTGCATGCGACGTATCAGATGACGACGATGATCATTGAACCAACTATACGGCCTAATGATAATCATGAAGCTGATGACGATAAAGATAAAGCACCTACCAGACTTTACGCTTCGGGTTCAGGTTTCGACTGTGGGCTTCAGCCACAGGAACGTTTATAATGCAGTTTGTGCTTATCTTCACGAAACAAAACGAATCAGAATTGAACTGAATAATTGTTTCTTATTAGTGGTGCAATAATTTTCAAAAAATAGAAAGAGTTATTCATTTTGCTATGTTTATTATTGATATAGCTACGTAGCTATATAGCTATAGATATAGCTACGTAGTCATTTTCACGTAACAATATGCATAGTTTTTAAGCATGTTAAGTTGTGGTCAAGTTAACGATTATTCTGTCTATAGTCTGAGCGTGAGAACAGAACTTATTGCACTGTTTTCTTTTAAGGTATATTATTTTTTCTCATAAATATTCAATAAAAATGTCTAACTCAAGTAATAGCTTATTGCTCTTCCCCTTGAGTGGACATCAGTAATATTTAACGCCTCGTCATCTTCATCATCATCGTTATCATCAGACCGCACATTCTCTCGCTGTCATCACAGCATATCACATGCAAGGCACCTTCAATACATAATGACTTACTTATGATGACAGCAATGACACTGATGGCCATGAAAAGTGAGCGCGTTTAAGACCACACACTTTTTCTGCCAAGGTTGAAAGGGAATGTGAATGCACTTGCACCTGCGAAAGCCAAAGTGATAAGGTAGACGATGAGCTGTTACCCTAATGAAAAAATTCCTATGTACAAGTGGTACGGTTCCGTACATACGCAAATTGGGTATTACGGATCCGCATGAAAGGGATCCGCATGACGCTGCATCCGCACCATTCATATGTACGACTGCCGCATGAAGATCTCCGCATAAACGGCGTTTATTTAACCAAAAATGCGCTGCTGCGAATGCCATATGATACGCTGGTCATGCGCAACTGTGGTGAAATAACTGTTTTTGGTTATTTCCCTCCCACCAAAAACAATATGTACGTGATAATTTCCATAGTGAAATACTTCGCGATTTCTGATCAACTGGGGTTCTTCAACGTGGTGCCAAGTTTAAGTACAGAGGCGTTAAGCATTTTCGCCTTCATAGAAAATGTGGCCATAACAGCTTGTAATTAATCCCGAAGCCTGGACATAGTGGTTAAGTGCGAATCGCATGATAACGCTTCGATATACACAGCTTGCGTACTGATTCCCATTAGGATATTGTACCGTAAATTTGGGGAAAATAAAGTTTATATTCTGTGAGAAGAGCATCAACACTGTGCAGTTGTTCCTCATATATGAAGTAGAGCAAATGATACCGTGATGTAACGGTGAAGGCAACCTTTATTAGGCCCAGAAGACACGATGAAGGGACCACGCCCAAGGCACAGAACTCAGACAAGCCAAGTCTCCACAGCAGATGAAGATGACGACCACTCATGTTGATGAATATGCGTAAAGATAGTAGATGTGCTTGATGAATTCCTACACTAACTTCCCCCCCCCACGTGAAAGCGGTCATCCTGACAGCAGTTCTTGGCTGCAGTTTAAAGTGAAGATGAATGGCGTATGAAAGGCTTCATGCGGGATACGTGGACTATTTCTGCTGCCCCTTAGCGGCGGTCTCTCGGAAGAAGAACGGGTGCCACGCGATAATTCACAGGAGACGTTTGCTCCAAGACAGTGTAGAAGCCAATAAATGTAATTGAAACTTCTCGCACAGTCCGGGAGTGCGATTGGGTGTAAGAGGGAGGACTTCGTCGCCAGGGCTGAACGACACGGCACGATGGGAGGCATCATATTCAAGCTTACGATCCTGTTGCTTGGCTTCAGTGTTGACGCGAGTCAGTTGGCAGCAATGAAGTAGACGAGACACGTATTCTTCACTTGAAGATGAACATGGTTTGACAGGCGTAGAGAAGAACGAAACAACGAGGAAAGAAGGGAAGTGACCGTGGACGAAGTAGAACGGCGAGTAGCCGGTTGTGCGCTGTACAGAGGTATAATACGTAAAAGTGACATATGGCAGATAGGTGTCCAAGTTTCTGTAGTCGGGTTCGATATACATCGCTATCATATCTGACAGTGTACGATGAAAGCGCTCAGTCAGGCCGTTCGTCTGAGGATGGTAACTGGAGCTTGTTTTGTGTGTAGCGCCAGATGCCTTGAGTACTTCTTCGACGAGTTCTGAAAGAAATACTCTTCCACGGTCGCTCAGGATTACATGAGGTGCTCCGTGTCAAATGATTATTGTTCGAAGGATGAAGGCGGCCACTTCCGAAGCTGATGCAGAAGGCACGGGAGCTGTTTCGGCGTAGCGGGTCAAGTAGTTGACTGCTGTACCTATCCATCGATTGCCCGTGACAGTCATAGGAAGCGGACCATACAGGTCAATGCCAGCTACCTCGAATGGTTGCAGGGGACACGGGAGCGGTTGTAATTGTCCACTTCGAGTTGATGTAGGTAGCTTGCGACGCTGACAAAGGGCGCATGAGGCAACGTATACGTTGCCTCATGCGAAGTATACTTCGCGACACAGGTGGACAAGCCCGGCTAGTAGTAGTGAAATTTTATGCGGTCATACGTTTTCTGGAAGCCCATGTGTCCAGCAGACATGTCATGGTCATATGTCTTGAGGACTTGAGCCCGAAGAGAGCGAGGTAGAACGGGCACCCAGCGTTGACCATCTGAGTGGTAGATATGACGGTACAGGACGTGGTTGTTGATCTTGAATCGCGTCAGCTGCCGGCGAAGATGGGCGTAAGGTGGCCGGCAAGTCCCGTCAAGATGGTCCATGATGCGGCGACAGTAAGGGTCAGCACGTTGTTGAGATAAGAACAAACCACACTCGCTTGGAGAAGTTGGGTCCACTTTAGCTAATAACGAAACATGTAGGAAAGAGACGGTCGAAAGCTTCTCGAGTGCGGCAGGGGCGGGTTTGTTGAGTGCCTTCAACGAAAGCGGGCAACGCGAAAGTGCGTCGGCGTCTTGGTGCTTGTTTCCCGACTTGTGTGTGATCGTGAAGTCGATTTCTTGTAAGCGAAGAATCCAGTGACCAAGGCGGCCGGACAAGTTCTTGATTGTCGAGAGCCAGAACAAGGCATGATGGTCCCTAACCACAGTAAAGGGGCGGCCTTGGAGATAAGGTCGATTGAGTGCTCTGTAGTCCACGCAAAATCGCACATAGCCATCTTTTTTCCTTACTAAAACAACAGGGGATGACCAAGAACTCGTGGAGAGACGTATAATGTTCCGTTGCAGCATATCGACTACATTTTGTTCAATGATCTCACGCTCGGACAAGGAGACGCGATATGGTCGGCGGCGTACGATGAAAGTGCCATCGGTCTGGATACGATGCCTAATAATGGACGTCTGTCCCAGAAATGAGGAATGGGCATCAAATAATCTCCTATGCTTTTGTAGCAAAACAAGCAACTCATCTGTCTGTGAAGAGGTCAGTTTTAAACTAATAGTCGCAGCAAGAACAGAAATGCTTGACGAACGTCCAACAGAAGGAAGGTCAGAACACGCTGGCATAAGCGGGACAACAGAGACAAGTTGAGATTCAGAAACGCAAGCCATTGTGGTGCCTTTAGAAATGAAAAGTTTCTCAGAAGTCTGGTTTGTAGCGTAGAGAAGTCCAGAGCCATTGTGGAACAGCGCTAAACCTGAAGCAAGGGCTTTACCTCTCGCGAGACAGCGTGTAGATGGTTGGACAAACACGTCACCAAAGTCGATCACATTAGAAGTGATGGCAACTATCCGCTGATGACCAGGCCGTAGCTCGGTATCTTCAGCAGCGAGCAAGCGAACGGGCTTGTCATCCGCATACAGGGCATAGTCAGTTTCCATCATATGAACAACATTTTCTCAACAGCAGATGAAAGCGTTCGCCGTAGACAGAAAATCCCAGCCTAATATAAGCTGGGGGGGGGGGCACACGAACTCAGCGCAGCAAATTGCACAAAATGAAAAAGAGCAGCTATGAAAACACTAGCGGTGCACATAGTGGCAGGTCTAATGGCGTCCCCTTGAGCAGCGTGCAGTGTAGGTCCATCATAAGGGGTGGTGACGTTTCGCAGGCGCGAGCACAAAGAACGATCAATCACAGACAAACAAGCACCAGTGTCTATTAAAGCGTATACGTACACATTTGCTATTAAAACAGATATCGTAATATATGGACGCACTCAAGGAATTTCTGCCTTTTCGTTCGATGCAGCTTTTCCTCCAAAAGCTGCAGAGGTTAGTTTCCCGGGCGTTGGTTGCTGAATTGCGAGACAGGTCGCAATGGAGACGTGGAGCGGCGGAGGGGTGAGGGTGAGCGGCGTCTAGTAGAGCGGTACGAACTGGTTGGCTCAGATGTCGCAGTTGGAGACGGTGAGTGACATAGCGGCGGATCATAGGGGCAACGTTGGAAAGCGTACCAGCTTGTCCCATCATCCCATCCGTAGGTGTCGAATCCACGACGTTCGTCCTGCTGACGCTTCCGGCAGACGCGTGCAATGTGACCCCGATAGCCGCGTTAATAACAGATTAGACGAGGCAGCCGCCATGGTGGGTGAAAGGGTTGGCTAGGCGCACTCGGAGTCAACAAAGCCAGCGGGACAGGCGTCGAGTGTGTGGGCATCAGTTGTACGACGGGTGGTGATCCAGCGAAGACTTGTGCGTATGTCGACTGGAGTCGAGGTACTGGAGAGTCTACATACGCTGGCCCAGTCATGGACGCCAACTCCTCTTTGATAACGTCGCACAACTCGGTGTTGGAAGGGGTAGGTGGCCTCGGTGTCATTGAGAGGCCGAAAGATTGCAGCTCTTCCCGTATAATCGCCCGGACGATAGCACGCAATGAGGTATCAGTCGTGGTGGTGTTTTCAGCGCTGTCCGGCAGTAACCATTGGGATTCAAGTTCCTCTAGGTGTTGGCACGTGGCAACATCGTCAGCGACTGTAGTCGGGTTTCGAATGACCAAGGCATTGAACGCGACCGTGCCGATCCCTTTCAATAGATGACGAATTCTCTCTGATTCAGACATGGACGTGTTGAAACGGTGACAGAGAGCAAGCACATCCTCTATGTAGGATGTGTAAGACTCACCGCATTGTTGCTTGCGAGCATCCAGTGTCTTCTTCGCGAGAGCTGAACGAACCCCCGGGGTGCCAAAAATTTGGCGAAGCTGTTGCTTGAAACGTGTCGAGTCCGTAATGTCCGTTTCATGATCGAAAAACCATGTTTTCGCTACGCCTGTCAGATAGAAAGAAACACGGCGAAGCTTGGTAGGATCATCCCAGTTGTTAGTGGAACTCGCTCGATTGAACTGGTCCAACCAATCCTCTACATCTTCACCTCGAAGTCCGGTGAACGTAGGCGGCTCACGCTAGTGCGCGGTGATAATCCACGATGGATAGGCCGCGGTAGCCGGGGCCGTGGAGGTAGACGCGGAAGCACTGGTTGGCTCGTCCTGAGGCATGTTACCGGACACCTGGCACAAACGACGACCTGAGCGGAGCTCTAGGAGGCAGATCGGGCTGGGAGATGACGGAAGATCGTAGAGCACACTCCACCACTTCTGATGTAACGGTTAAGGCAACCTTTATTAGGCCCAGAAGACACGATGAAGCGACCACGCCCAAGGCACAGAACTCAGGCAAGCCAAGTCCCCACAGGAGATGAAGATGACGACCACTCATGATGATGAATATGCGTAAAGACAGTAGATGTGCTTAATGAATGCCTACAATACTTATTTCACAGGTGTAACTTAACTGAACTTTGAGAGACAGCGCAACAATAAGTTTTTAGCAAGCTATGGAAACCCGTTACGGAAAGGCGGCAACACAGAACTGGTTGACGAGTGCGCATCCACGACCATTGTAGGCGCATACGGAAAGGTACCTTGTCTTATTTCCATAACGTGTTTCCGTACCTTGCTAAAAACTTCGAATGTTCCAGCACTCATTTACCGTGTAGAACAAGTATAAACAGTGCAGTGTGAGAGATAACACACCCATCTCCCGACACGCACCACGACACGAACAATGTTTTCTCCATCTTTCACCACTTTTCATGACTTTCAGCTTGCCCGCGAGGTACCAGCTCATGCTCCTATCACCACTGCCATTGAAGAACTTCTTTTGAAACTTCTCAAAGGGAAACTCAAAGGGACTTGAAACAGGCCAAAATGAATGCTAATAACGAGAGAGGAAAAGTGAAATCAATTCTCAACAAAGTTAGGTAAACGTGTTACAGTAAAACCTCAATATATCAAACTCAGTTGTTTCAAAATTCCACTCAACTTGAAGTGTTTCTGCGGTCCCGAATTTCGAAATGGAAGTTCGTGCGGATAACTTGAAGCAGCGGTCAGCACAAGTCCTGTTAATTCAAAAACATAGGGTGCAGTGTTGCAATTCCTGATTCCAATTTCGCAGCAAACTCCCGAAAACAACAGCCCTTTGGAGCCACTAGGTAGTTTACTTCAGTGGTACTAATTAGTGGTAGCTGAAGCACCCCTGCCTCGCTACTTCCGGCAGGACAAATAAAAAGAGGAACGCTCTCGTGGTCAACTGAAATATGCCCCTGCAGAAAACAAGACGAGTATCACTGCAATACTCCAAGACATGTGGGCAGCATGTTGCATGCTTCTCGCAACATCAACGCGTCACGATTTATCCGTTCTTTCTGGATATTTAATGAAATTATCAAAGGCTAGTCCGCAGAAACCCGCGATGTATACGTACCTCCGAGTTCCGGTTGCAATGCAGGCGGAGGTCTTGCGTGCAATGCCTACTTTGAAAACTATGACCGAGCCCCACCGCGGTGGTCTAGTGGCTAAGGTACTCGGCTGCTGACGCGCAGGTCGCTGGATTGAATCCCTTCTGTAGTGGCTGCATTTCCGAGGGAGGCAGAAATGTTGTAGGCCCGTGTGCTCAGATTTGGGTGCACGTTCAAGAACCCCAGGTTGTGGAAGTTTCCTGATCCCTCCACTACGGCGTCTCTCATATTCATATGGTGGTTTTGGGACGTTAAACCCCACATATCAATCAATCAAAACTATGGCCGAAAGCTGCAATAGGGATATTTTTCAGCCAAAACACAGCGCGAATTTCATCACACTGTCCGTTTACAAATCCTTTATTTGACCAAAAATAATGGCCGAATGGCAGCATCATGATATGCTGAAGCAGCGAGAAGAAGGTGACATGCTCTCCGCGCGTCACTATGCGTTGCAGTGAAGATGTCATTTTTCGCAGGTGCACATTTTAGTTGATCACGTTTTTTTTTTTACCGGTGAGAGGGGTAAGGCCCAGAATTTCTCTTTGTTTGCGGATAAATTGTGACCAGGTGTTGCTTGAAAACATAACCCCTTGAGCTACATAATATCCGGCGCAGCGAACAACCAGCACTGAATAATTCGAATAATTTCAAGCTCGTTGCATCCAGATTTTTGCATGTTCTCTTAATTCAAAAAACTGCCTAAATAAAAGACATCTGATAGTCCCAGTGACTTCAAATTACCGAGGTTTTACTGTATATGCAAAAGTGTTAAAGCACTGGCAAATACTATCTGAACATCACATATTAACTTGTAATATTTAAAATACCTGCCCAACTCCTAATGTAGAAAGTGCAGCAGAAATAAATGACTATTTACGAAGTGACACATAATGATCGCACTTGTCTATACAAAAACGAATTCAGACTTCAGAGTATTGAAATGCAGAATAATATGTTCAAGAAAACAATATAGTTGGAAGTCGCAATTTTACAAAAGCTATCACATATATAACATGAACCAAAAAATAAGGCTCAACATGGCCGTCCTTTTGTAGTGTAACCTGCTTCAAAATTTGAATCACTAAAAAATGTATTAGTGCGTTTCTACTGTACCACAAAACAGAACGACACTGTGGCTACACATTACCGTTGCTGCGTGAACAGGTGTGCCAATGAGCCTCAATACATCGTCAGTGCGCTCACCTGCTCAACCTTTGCGTTGCCTTGCGCAGTGCGTAGCTGACACATGGATTTGCTGTATCTAAAGTGCCTATGTGGTGCGAAATGGTTAAACGCGGTGAACTCGTTTTAATCATTATACTACATGGCTAAGGGCGTCACACTTTAGAGCTATTGTCAGTCTACTAGTGTTAGAATGACAATTCTATCTAATATATAAACAGTGCATATGCAAAGCTTTAGAATCAGGCGGGAATTTCATTTAAACGATCGTTGCCACCAGAATGTCATGGTGGCACTAGATTTGCTCAAAAGATATGACACTACAGCTGCTCGAAACAGTTTTCGTGCTTCTTGGGCGTATGTACAAGGCGCCGTGGCACTTTTTTTCAAGCATAAGCATATAATAAACTCTGCACTACTAAATATTTTTCCAAATCACGGCTGTCTCTTGGTCATGTTTTACAGACCTACAGTTTTTCAAAATGTCTTTTTGTTTAGAGTTTGATACCGTTTATAGCGTCGATACTTGTGCTTCAGGAAACTTACATTAAAAGCTGTCTATGCTGCACTGATTTACTTAGAGAAAAAGTTGGTATGGTTTTCTTGCAAGTATTCGCATCTATCTCTAATGAGACCATTTATTTTAAAGTTTTTCGCTATCTTGTGAACGACCCCAGTATGCCACTGCACATGGTCTACTAGGCACGATCAATGGATTATGTAGCATCTATGATGCAACTGTTACGCAATTATTCATTGCGCTTCTGTAAACTGATCATGCTGGCCCAACCAAGATATTTATGATAAACCCGAGAGTGCATGGGAGAGTTCGTGGGAGTAAAACTACAGTTTATCTCCGATCAGATCCTTTACACTCTCAAGTATGAACAGAACTCAAGTATACTGCAAAATGCTGGCAGCTCTGGAGGAATGTAATGCAGAGAATTTTTTCCGACACATCTGTACCCATGCGGTAAAGCTACAGCAATTGCCGTGGCAGCCACAATCATTTTGTATTTTTTGAATAGCAGCACGACTTGTGGCCGCTAACATCACCGGTGAATAACTTGACACTACCAAGCGAGGGAAATCTCTCCACTTGACGCCCCTAATCATTCTAAGAATCCTGGTTTAATCTCACCCAGTATTTTAGCACCTATGACAGGGCAATGCTAAACCACTCAGGCACTCACACTGCCAAGCTCGAAGTCTCTCGGCGAATGGTCTCTTTTGTTCTCTTTGATTAACCTAGCAGCAAATGTGCACCGGTTATGCACTCCAGGCACAACTTTCTATCTCCCCACAGAGTTTGGGCGCCCTTGGTCTCTACTGGAGAGCACTGCAGCTTCTGGCTTTCTGCTTGAAGTCAACCTGCACGAGGTCGTAGATAAGGTCTTTAAAATTGCAATTCATGATATCCCAATCCACACAGCCGAAGAAAATACTTTCATTTTTCAGATACACAATGAGGCATCCTCTGTTTAAGAGTTTTGGGCCTGCATTTGCAACCTCTATTCCAGCTTTTTTCCATGGTGCACTTGAATTTGATGGTACTAGCTCACTATGTAATCGTACGTAAAAATGCTAATCAACCGCAACTCAATATACACAGGGAAGCAACATTAGCTGGATGCTTTGGACAGCTTCGATAATTGAATGGCTTATGTTGACCAGGACAGTGCTACTATATTAAAACATGTCCTAAGATTAACAATATTTCAAGGAATCCACAACAAGCCAGATTGTGCAATTAGATTCTGTAAAAATAAAAAGACCGTGAATTATAGCGCGTGCTTCTCATAATTTAGGTAGGGTTATATTTTCAAATTGCGTTTAAAGCTCCCGAAAAGTAGCAATTCATGAAGCCTAGCCGATGATGCTTGGTGCCGTGCTATTGAATAGTTTTCTGTGCTCTACATAATTTTATGCTTTTCAGTGCACCATAATTAGTACTCAAGGCCACACGATAATATGTTACTACCTATCTCTCCCCTATTTTGTGTTGCTTACAAGACAAATGAGTTGATGCTGAGAAGTAACTTTGCATTCGTGACTAATACAGCATATCAAGACGCAACACACGCTTTCTGAATGCATGCACGTGCCTAAATTCAAGCATGTGCCCTGAACTTAAGTGCCCAAACACGTACTGCTGTCGTGCTCACTGCCTAGTCTTACAGCATGTTGTTTGTAGAAAACTTCAAAGTGTCCACAGATTTCAAAGTCATTAAAATGTAGCACGGTGAATTCCGTGTCATTTTCTGTAAATTGACACTGATCAGTTGACTTTAAACGAACTAAAAAACCCATACCACAAAAATGGTTGTCAGCGCCTTTAATTGTTTTATGCTCTAAATCATAAAAATATATTAAAATGAGTTGTGCTACATGGGACTTTTTTTAGAAATAAAAAAGTCCCATATACCACACAGTTGTCTGAATGAGCTGTGAAACTGGGGACCTATGCTGAGAAGCACTCGTACACACTGCTCGAGACAAATATTTTAAGTGAACCTAGTTAATCACACTTCGCGATTTCTCCCTTTCCAGCCTTGCTCGTTACATGTTTTTCATTCCACTAAGACAGGTGACTTCTAGGTCATGTAATGCTGCATGAAAATGAAATGCAAGATGGCTCAATTAATAGCTAACAAAGCGCATTCAGCACCACTTCATGTAGGCATTCCTCATGCAAGTGGCAGACTGACTGATTCAACAAAACATATTTTACTTGCACTCACTACAAGCGCCAACTCTAAAACTGATGCGTTCTGCAAGCTTCAGATTATGAGGCATCATTCTCAGCCGTTTTCAGCACTTAAGGTGACAATGACATCAATTTGTCTTAAACTCCCTCATTGTAACATGCAAGCAAAGCAACTCAGTGGACTCATTTACACTGCTTGTATTGTTGGGACCACCAGATGATGTCTACCCACCTCTCAGAAACATGGAAACGTCAAACATGCAAAAAGCAACTGCTCAGCCTGGTCCTGTTGTAATAAAAGCGACTACGATAGAATCATTATGAATGGTTTAGTTAGAGCCGTATTAACAGTTCAGTATATTTTGCAAGGTTTGGGATTGCTGGCATTGCACCAATAAAACTGAGTTAATTTTCTTTTTTTCTCAATGTTAGTATGTATACTCTACTCACAAACGCATTGCAGTAGGGTAAAAGTTACCAGGTATAGAAAAGCTATGTTTTTGGCCAGGAAAGCATATTTCTGGAAATATTTTCTTAAAGAGCTCCTTAACCACCTCTGGTCTTTTTTTGAACATTTTAGGTAAACATATGCATCGAGTTAAGAATGCCATCCCGATCAACAATCAACAATAACGATCAACGATTACCAATAAGCAACAGCACTACAAGCAGCAGGCGCCCTACACATTCCTGGAAACAACCGCTTCTTCTGTCCAGTACGCAGCAGTTTCCAGCTTTTTATTGCTGCCCACTTATTCACCGGCTCATCATTCACAAAACCTGTTTGTCAGCTCACAGCTCTACATTCTCGCATGAAGAGGACGTGCGCTGTCTTTCCGTGGCAGGAGGGAGAAGCTAATCAACCAGGTATAGACAGAAACAGCAAACAATACCGGCGAAGCCTCTTCTGTGTTATCAAGTGCATCGAAAAATCTAACTGTTACATAGGCACACAACTGCACTGCAACACCACCACAAAATTTCGACCTCTGTGTGGTTTCAGGGCTGTTCTAAGTGGCAAGCTTGAGACATTCGCATTTAACAGGTGATATTTGACGACGATATGTGACTTGTTAATTCTGTTTCGGATGTACACCTTGTGCCTTTATTGTATATGTAACCACCAATATTCATTGTTACGAAGCAGCATGGCGCAGACCTTGCAGCCATGAAGGCCTACTTTGCATGTAAACACACGATTGTGTGAACATCTTTCCCAACACCGAAAAACACGTGAATACGTTTAGCTAGTTCAAGGCATTGTTGAGTGCACAATAATCACTAACCCCTTCAGTGTGAATTTAGGCTTCTTATGACCACTTCAGTGGTTCACTAGGTGAATTCAGAAGAGTTCAAAATTATAACCCACTGAACACGAGCAAAACGCTGCCAAGCCGCAAATGTCACTGCAAACTCTGTTTTGTCGACAACAAAGCAAGTGCCGCTTGCGTCCTGCTTACTACAATGCACCTAAAAAAACGCAATAATTACACACACGCATGCTCTTAGTTTTCGGGAATTCGCTTTCGTAATGCCGTGCCGATGTGCTATACGTTCGCAAGTATCAGCGTAGTCAAGGAAATCGGTAACGCGCACACGCAAGAGAGCGTTATATATAGGCTTCCCCTTTACGATGCCTAGCCCGAGTGCAATCACACAAAGCTAGCGCCGAGTTACACACTTTACATGATAAGCTGTCCCACTTACCTTCACTTTTTATAACACTTCCATGAAGTATGTCGCCGAGAGCATCAGCCATCACCTCGATGTCTTCGTAGCACCGCGCGTTTCGTTGATTCCTTGAACGACTCGAACTTCATAGGCACTTGAAAAAAAACGCGGGAATTGTGCTCAATCTTTGCTCATCACACAAAAGCGGAAGAGAGCTTCCTTGCACAAATTCATTGCTTTTACCTTAAATTTTTTACAGGACGTAACGACGACACACAAATAACGCTGGCTTTGGCTTTGGATGGTTTGGCTTGAAAAGCTGTTTGCAAAAAAAATACATTATGCGAAATTGAAAAAAAAGTGCATGGCAATTGGTGAAACTATTTAGAAAGAAAATTATTGGCTTAACGCAGTTGTATCGGCGTTCTCAATGAAACGGAAGGGGTCTAGAAAGTGGTATTGCTTCTATGTAGTACAGTGCGCTATCTTTCAAGACAAACTATTTCGACGCCTTGAAGCATGATCAGCCGCCATT
This sequence comes from Rhipicephalus annulatus, assembly GCA_013436015.1. NCBI lineage: Eukaryota > Metazoa > Arthropoda > Arachnida > Ixodida > Ixodidae > Rhipicephalus > Rhipicephalus annulatus. The sequence continues at coordinate 40,547 of WOVY01012262.1, forward strand.
TGCGCAGTTCCCCGCGCTGCCTTCGGGATCGAGCAAGACAGCTACTACGTGGAACACAGTTAGATGCTGGGGTTAACCGCGTGTCACTCCAGTTACGCGTGATGGCCGACTAAGTTGACGGAGAGCCTCAATAAAGAAGCTTCAATTGATCAAGCATGTGTACGCGGCGAATTTCCTGTTTTCAGACGTGTTTGATGGGCAAAATTGTTAGCGAAAAGATGCCAGAAAAGTGTGCAGCGTAGATATGGTCACAAATTATATGTCCATGAAAATAGGTACGATCGCGTAATGCACCTTGCTAACGCTTGAAGCATGCTTATTCATTTCATTGAACACCACTTACCAGTGATGTGTGAGTGGCTTAGCAAGCTGACACAAACGTATCGCCCTCTACAGGTCACGGTATGCAATCGCGCGTTGAAATTTCAATCTGTGTAGTGTTCTGTTTTCTTTCCCATTTGCTAATTTTTATGTGTTGGATGCTGAAACTAGAGGTAAAAAAATATTACGATCGAATACATTGTTGGCACTGTGTTTGCTTGCACAGCTGTTTCTTTTCTTTTTCTGACATTTTCAGTTCATAATACTGCAAAAGTAATGACTGGTACAAGTCATTCGTTGGCTCAAATTAATAATAGGGGCACTAAGTCAATAGATAAAAAGAGCGCCATGTTCCTTGTTTGAAAGTTCACCCTTCGAAAAAAAAAGACGACCTATGGCATAGGGAGCACCGTAGAACAGCGCTTTTTGTAGGCATTCTAGGATAGTTTGAAAAAATCAATGTTTTGCACGTAGCCATTCGTTTTCTTGCAGCATGTTTGAGGCATCCACCCAAAACCAAATACCGGCTAGCAACTAAGAATGTGATACACAAGGGGCCTGCTTAGGCTATTTTGCTCTATCCTTGAAGGTGAAGCTCAACCATCCTCACTTTATTGCAAATTATTATATGTGTTGAACTTGGGTCTATGCAGCCATGATTTAAATTCTAAGGCGCTTGTTCCGTCTCCAAACATCTCATCAAAACAGGCCCTTAAAATCATCATATGCGCGCCACTGCAGTCATGATGTGCATTGTGGTAAAAAATTGCTACTGCGAATCACAGAATAACTTAGCTCTATTCGAGACCATTGGTGCATCGCTGATGAACACTTTTTCCATCCATACAGAACAGTCGTGCCTTGACGTGTTTTTCTATTTCTGACCCCCCCCCCTTTTTACTGTAGGATAGCAAATCAGTTCAACATGGTTATTTCTATAATTTTTATCACCTTTTTTCTGTTTCTTCGGCTTCAACTCATGTAGCAGTGAAGTTGTAAGAGGTATGAATCAAGTGGATCAATACTATCGATGGTTTATAAGAAAGCAGAGCACATAAATAAATTTGCTTCATACGTCTGTACATAACAATGGCTGCTTGATAACTTGCTTGCTCAGTAACTTGAAAACTGATGACTAAGCAGCTTGACATAAGGTTTCGGATCATCAACACGGAGCTTCTGTATATTGATGCCTAAGAATCATTGGTCACGCAACGGCCGTGCCTTCAGCTCGAATTCTTTTTCTGACACCCTCGCTATACTCCAGGATAGCAATCTTCTGAATTTTATCAGCTTTTTTTCTTTTTCTTCGGTTGGAATTCATGTATCTGTGTAGTTGAAAGAGGTAAGAATGAAGTTGACCAATACTGCCGACTGTATATAAGTAAGCAGAGCACAAAAAAATTGCTTCATAAATCTGTCCATAATTTTGCCTCCTTGATATGTAGCCTGGTCACTAACTTGAAAACTAATGACAATACAGATTGACATGATGTTATGGATCTAAAACACGGGGCCTCTGTAAATTAGTCCCAGAATGGTCGTGGCTTCAGGGGAATTCTTTTTATGACCTCCCTCTCCACTCTAGGGTAGAACTTCAGTTCAACCTGGTTAACCTCCATGATTTAAATCGCCTTTTCTTGCTTCTTATTCGGTTTCAATTCATAAAGCTGTGTATTTGAAAGTGTTAATAGTCATATAGATCAAAACTATAGACTGGCGATAGGAAAGTAGAGCACAGAAAAAATTTGGTTCATACTTCTGTACTTAAAATTGGCTAACTGATAACTTGTTTGCTCGGTAACTTTGAAAGTAGTGACTAAGCATTTTGACATGTAGTTTAGAATTTTCAGCACGGAGCTTCTGCATAATATAGCATAAGTGTCAGTGGTCCCAAAACAGTCGTGCCTTCATGCGGAATACTTTTCCTGACCCCCCCCCCCCTTTTCTACTGTAGGATATAAAATCAGTTCAATTTGGTTAGCCACCCTGATTTTTTATCACTTTTTCGTTTCTTTTTCTTCGGTTTCAATTCATGTAGCTGTGAATTCGAAACAGGTATGAATCGAGTGGATCAATACTACCGACTGTCTATAAGAAAGCAGAGCATAAAAACATCTTTGCTCCATACGTCTGTATAAAACATTGTCTACTTGATAAATTGCTTGCTCAGTAACTTAAAAGCTGATGGCGAAGTAGCTTGACATGAGGTTTTGCATAATCAACACAATTCTTCTGTATAATGGTGCATGAGAGTTATTGGTCACGGAACAGTCCTACTTTCACATGAATCTCTTTTTTGAACCCCTCTATACTGTAGGATAGCAAGTCAATTCAACCTGGTTTACCTCCCTAAATTTATGACCTTTTTCCTCTCTTTTTATTCTGTTTCAATTCATGTAACTATGTAGTGAAAAGATGTATTAATCATGTGGATCAATACTACAGACTGTTCATAAGAAAAAAGAGGACAGAAACAAGTTTTAATCATACATCTGTACTTAAAATTGGCTGTTTCATAACTTGCTTGCTCGGTAACTTGAAGACCAATGACCAAACGTCTTGGAATGAGGTTTCTGATCTTCAGCACGAACCTTCTGTATGAAGATGCATGATGACTATTGGTCACAGAACGGTCGTGTGTTCACGTGGAATTTTTTTCTGACCACCCTCCTCTAAATACCGTAGAATATCAAATCAATTCAACATGGTGAATCTCCCTGATTTTGTCACCTTTTTTTCTTCGTTTTTAAATCATATAGCTGTGTAGTTGAAAGAGGTATAAATCAAGTGGATCAATACTACCGACTTTCTATAAGAAAGCATAGCACAAAAACAAATTTGCTTCATACGTCTGTACATACCATTGGCTGCTTTATAACTTGCTTAGTCAGTAACTTGAAAACTAATGACAAAGCATCTTAACATGATGTTTGAGATCTACAACACGGGGCTTCTCTAAATTAGTCCCAGAATGGTCGTGGCATAATGACATAGGCACCTTTCTCGTTGCTCAAACCAATAAACACTGTAGTTTGCCCCTGTGAATATAGACGGTGCCACCAAAAAGCCTTTCCAAATGATAATATACTGGTACCTCGTTTTCTTGCTCATTATGTTGATGTTTACGTAATTCTGCCATGGTCTCTATTCAAAGAGCCAAAAAAAGTAACTATTAAGAATATAGTATAACAAGTAAAAAAAGTACCTTACCAAAGGCGTTTTTAGTGTCTGCTTCAGGTCCTCCTGAGTGGACAGCCGGTTGGTGAGTGCGATTTCTGAGCTACTAGAGAACCCTTCATAAACCCCTCGTGGTGGCCTTGGAAACCTATTATAGTTACCATGAAAAAATGGCGCTGCCACTTGCAGGAGAGCCTTGCGTAACTACTAGGTAATCTGCAATGCTCTTGCGAGACGACCAATTATTATGCAATGCAGACAAGATGTTTTAGTCACTATAAGAAAACCAAGCCCTTGCGAGGCTTGTTATGCAGCTTGCAGTAGAGTCTACCTTATTGCGATGCAAAGGTGGAGCTCACTACATATTTTTTCGTCTATGTCGATGTTGTTGTAGCTCCTCTCAGAGAAAGTACAATATATATATATATATATATATATATATATATATATATATATTGCTACGCGGCGCACGGATAATCCGAAACTTGATAAGGAAGAAGACCATGTCGGAGCTCTCGTGCATACTGGGTTCCATCTTGTATGCCTGCTTCTTTTCTCGATAGTAAACATATTTATCCGATGCCTTTTCCCAGTAACATTTTAGTGGAGAGTGCGGGTCCTCCGAGAATCTACATCCACGGTGATTCTACGAAGCGGGCGTTCCTTTGCTGCCTCTAAGATGGCTGATCCCGACGAGGGCGAGGATTCGTCGGTACTTTTCCTAAGCGTGCCTCGTCAGACCACTCAACGTCCAACAGCGTCGCATCTAGCCGTCACGAACCGCACCGTCGATCTGGCAACTTCACATGACCCAGGCACCTTTTGCGGCACCGACGACAAGGATGTCGAAAAATGGCTTCAGCTATACGAACAGTGAGTGCACTATACAACTGGGACCCGACGCAATGTTGGCCAATATTCTATTTTACCTTGACGACATGGTCAAAGCCTGGTTTTTCAACCATGAGGAAGAAATGACAAGTTGGGGTATTTGCAAACGCAAAGTCTTTGGCAAGCCCATCGGACCTCGTCGTTCGGCGCACAAAGAACTCGCGTGCCGACTGCAGTCCTGCACCAAGTCATACGTGACACACATTCAGGATGTGCCCACCCTCTGCCGCACGGTACACGACAAAATGCTGGAATTCGAAAAGGTCGCGCACATCCTCAAAGGAATCGTGAATGATGCCTCCACTCTCCTTGTGTTAAACAACTCTTCGACAGTGGACAACGTCGTTAACGAATGCCGACGCTCTGAAGAAGCGAAAAGTCGTCGTATTACTCCCCAATTTTTGCGTCTTGCCATGACGGCTGCCACGTCAACCTGCGAAGACGCCCATCTTCATTCAGCCGCTGCTACTACCTACAATATTGAGCTCATTATTTGTCGTGAAATTGAGGCCACAACTCCTATTGTTGATCATGCCCGTGCCACTGACAATTCTCGCGTAACAAGTTCTTTAATACAGACCGTTGTCCGCCAGGAACTGGCCAACGCCGGACTGCAGACGCTCTGCCCAGTTAACAGACCTGACCAATTACCTAGTGTACTTGATATCCCCCGTGGTCCGTACAACCGCCCACGTTACCAAAACGCGGCTGAATGGTGAACCTCCGATGATAGACCTATCTGCTTCTACCGCGGACGATTCGGCCACATTTCACGTCATTGCCATAATACCTGGAATCGGCAGCCATGGCCGCACTACGCCAACACCCGGCGTCCACCTAATGGTTCCCGCATGCCAAAATACGTCGACCATGACAATGCTTTGCTACACATGCCCGCTCGACGAAACTGCTCGCTATCGCAATCCGGATGCCTGTTCCGCTCAACTAACTGTCGCCGCTCTCCCTCTCTCTCTTACCACCACCAGTCTTCGGAAAACTAGCGCCTTCTAGAGGTGAGCCTGCCTTGACGACCCAACCCGAAATTTCTCTGCTGCGCACGCTGCACGAACACAAGAACTTGATCAACGTAAATCTAGACGGCACACCTGCAACAGCACTCATTGACATTGCAACTCACATATCTCTAATGAACTCTAGTCTTTGTGCTCGGCTAAAGAAAGTGCTTACGCCGGCTGCATCACTGTAGTCCCAGTAGCTGATGGAGCAACGTCAACTGTCACTAGGATGTGTGCAGCCTGCGTCACTGTGGCTGGATGTCATATTTCTGTTTTGTTTTACGTCCTGGACCACTGCCGACATGAAATCATTGTGGGATTAGATTTTCTGTCTGTGCATTCCGCCCTAATTGAATGTTCTGCGGGCGTTGTTCAACTTGCTTTACCATACGCCGTTGACCATCCTGCTCCTCCGCCGCCAAGGCTATGCTCCATTGAGCACATTCGCCTATTATGTCGAGCTGTGACGAGTACGGACGTTTCTTCCGATCTGCCTGTGGCCAATGGATGTTATGTGGTGTCACCTAACGCTACCATCCTCTCTGCGTTCAATGTAACGTTCCCACACACGATTATCACTATGAACGACAACGTGGCACGTCTCCTAATCGTCAACTTTGGAAATTGCGCACAAGTAGTGCCCCGAGGAACATGCCTACCAGTACTTGCCTCGGCTAGCGACAACAACAATTCCGTTTTCATAGAAGATGCATCGTCACCTCCCAGTATTCAGTTGGGCACTACCCGAGGTGGCATAACAAAAATAATCGCATCTGATCTCCCTGCCGAACATGTGCGCGCGCTTCGTGGCCTTCTTGCGTTATACGAAGAAATCTTTGACCTCCACGACTGACCACTAGGCCAAACGACCATTGTAAAGCATCGGAATAACACCAGCGATTCAAATCCGGTACATCGGCGGCCCTATCGGATATCCTCGACCGAACGCCACGTGACCCAGAAAGAATTCTATAATATGCTTGCTCGGAACATCAATGAGCTTTCTTCAAGCCCCTGGGCTTCGCTGGCCGTCCTCGTCAAAAAGAAATATAACAGCTGGCGTTTCTGTGTCGACCACCAGAATCTTAACAAGGTAACGAAAAAAGACGTGTATCCGCTGCCGCGGAGAGATGACGCCCTTGACTGCCTTAGTGGAGCAAATTACTTTCCTTCGTCGACCTCCGTTATGGCTACTGGCAGATAGCAGTTGATAACATGGACCGTGAAAAGACAGCATTCATAAATCCTGACTGACTCTATCGGCTTAAAGTAAAGCCATTCGGGTTATGCAATGCCCCAGCTACATTCGAACGAATGATGGACGCTTTCCTTCACAGTTTTAAATCGTCAATCTGCTTGTGTTACCTTGATGACGTCATTGTCTTCTCACCGGTATTTGAAACACACCTCGAGCGTCTTTCGACTATTATTTCTTCTTTCCGGAAGGTAGGGGTTCAGTTGAACTCGTCTAAATGTCACTTCGGCTGCCGCCAACTCACTGTCCTCGGTCACTTTGTTGATTTTTATGGTGTTCGTCCCGACCTCAGAAAATCCGCGCAGTCAAAAGTTTCTTTTTGCCGACCTCCGCGAACGATGTAAGGAGCTTTCTGCGCCTCTTTTCCTACTTTCGCAGATTTGTGCGAAGTTTCGCTCATGTCACGCGCCCACTCACACTACTGAAGAAAGATGTGAGTTTTGTGTGGGGACCTGAACAAGACAGAGCATTTGCTGAGCTGACCGCCAGACTTACGACGCCGCTGATTTTCGGCCACTTTGATATGTACGCTCATACCGAAGTGTGCACTGACGCAAGTGGCCATAGAATCGGGGCAGTTTTGGCAAAAAGACAGCATGGCTGCGAGCGCGTCATTACATTCGCTAGATGTCTCTTATCGCCAGCGGAACGAAATTACTGAATCACTGAACTTGAATGTCTTGCGCTCGTTTGGGCAGTGGGTAAATTTCGGCCATATTTGTATGGACGGCCATTCACAGTTGTCACTGACCATCACGCATTATGCTGGCTGTCGTCCTTAAACGATCCTAGTGGACGTCTCAGCCGGTAGGCTCTACGGCTACAAGAATATTCGTCCACAGTCGTTTACAAATCAGGTCACTACCATGAAGATGCGCACTGCTTGTCACGTCATCCAGTCGACCCAACGGACGTTCCTGAGAGCGGCGAGTATAGATGCGTGTTGGCACTTTCCGCCTTCGGCAACGTCGTAGATGAGCGACGTCGTGATCCTCATTTGGGAGATATCATCCTTCGGCTGACTGGTCCCACAACTCCTCCGTCTATCCGTATGTCCCATCTCCATGACGGCGTACTATATCGCTACAGCATGCTTTCTGACGGACCTGAGCTGCTACTGGTCATACCCCAACATATGCGCCAGACTGTTCTCGCACAGTTACATGACATCCCAACGGCTGGTCTTTAGGAGTCTCAAGAACTTATGACCATGTTCGACGTCACTTCTTCGGGCCTGGTATGTACTGATCCGTCCATCGTTACGTCGCTTCTTGTAAATCCTGTAAACACCGCTAAAAGCCAACAACCCTTCCAGCAGGACGCCTTCAGCCCATTCAGATACCATTGAACCCATTTTATAAGGTAGGTCTTGATTTACTTGGACCTTTCTCTTTATCGGTCAGTGGGAACAAGGGGTTAGCAGTCGCCACAGACTATGCCGCTCGGTATGCCATCACGTGGGTCCTTCTTACCAGGTCTGCAAACGACGTCGCCGACTTTCTCCTAGAAGACGTCATACTACATCACGGCGCCCCTCTAAAACTACTTACCGATCGGGGTCGCTACTTTCTATCCCAGGTTATACAAAACATATTGCATTCTTGCGCACAAGACACAAGTGCACAACAGCCTATCACCCTCAAACCAACAGGCTCAAATAACGGCTCAATCGAACTATCACATAAAAGCTCGCCATGTACGTTTCCACCGACCATCATGACTGGGACGCGGTCCTGCCATTTGTGACATTTGCCTATAATACATCCAGGCATGACACTGCAGGTTTCTCGCCTTTTTTTCTCACGTATGGACGAGAACCCACGCTACCTTTTGACACGCTCCTTCCTACCGTTACCCGCACATCGGACTACGCCCGCGATGTTATCTCTAGAGCTCTACAGGCACGTGAAATTCCTCGCCTGTGTCTTGGTGACTCGCAAGATCGCCAATGACCGCTGTAAATTGCCCGCACCAGCGATATCAACTTCCATCGTGGTGACACGGTCCTTATCAGCACGCCATCACGGCGATTCGGCCTGTGCGAAAAGCTGACTTCGCCCCACACGGGTCCATACCGTGTCGTGCGCCAAGTTACCGACGTGACCTATGAAATATAACCACATCACAGCACCGGCGACCACTCGTGTTCTGACGTTGTGCGCGTCTCTCGGCTAAAGCGATAGCACCATAGAGAAAGAAGAAGACAAGAGCGGACACTCCGCAAAACCTGGCCTCAGGAAGTGCGTCACGACTACGTAACGAACTAGTGCTCCCACCAAACTTCAGAGGGCGCAAACGCAAAAAAAACACAGTTATAATCAATGCAACAGAATTGTTTTCACAAATTAATAATTACACGCCCAAATTTGGTATGTTCTTTATACATAAAAACGATTTATTCAACACACCTTACGCGATTATTTTTCTTCAGCCGTACTGTCATAAACACCATCCACCCAGCGACAAGCCCATGCATAACTGACAGCGAGAAGCTTTCGTCGCTTTCGTCAACGTCGGCAGCGTCGGCGTTTTCGTGCGTGAGATAACAGGTGAGGCACGTTTTCAAGCGAAGCTTGTTGAATGACATGTTGTTGGTCTTGTTGGGTCATTTTTCAGAAAACGGTTACGCCTGCGCGAAAAAGACACCATGCAACAAACATAGAAAGATGCACACACACACGTTGCGCTTCGTGTGTGCGAGTTTGTTTCTTACGTGGCGTCTCATTCACACAGTTGTAACCTTTTTCTGAAGCTTGTAAGGACTGGGAGGTTCGCTAAAAAGAAAGTTTGTGGCTCTATGCGGCGGTTAGACGGGAACATTGTGCAACGTATGCGGTATAGCAAAGGCGGCACGGCGTCAAGCCGAGGCGACACGTGCTGCGTCTGCCACGGACGCGAGCGTCTGTGCGCTGAGCATAGCTGGGCAGCTAGGTCATAGGCTCGGTGGCTCGGTGCAAAATATTGAGAATCGTTCGCTGGGCCTCGCATGCTTCACGACACGTTTCCCGAAGGCTCGCAACACGAATAATTCTTGGTGTGCCGGAGGCAAATCTGGACTAGCCAAGTGGCCATCATCTTCGTTTCTTCGCTAGCCTTGTGCCACTAGTGCAAGCTGCCCACACATTTTTTTTACGTTTCCAATATGATTTTACCGCACAAATTTCAACTACGATTTTTCTTCCCAATGTACTGCTGATACTGCGTACGCACGAAGGTGTTCTAAAGTTTCCAGGCCGCGATACCATTGCATTACAAGAGATAGCGGCCTGAAAACTTCTGAAGATCTTTGTTCGTGGTCTTGACGTATATCTTTGTAAGTCAGAGTTTTATGGGTCAGAGATGTATCACTGGTTTTGTATTGTGCATCGATTAGCTAATTATTCAAAGGGGTTTGCTGGTACACTTATGACGTGCACATATCTTTTTCGTAATTTGACAGCGAAGCATCCACTTACTAACATTTTCAGACCGCGCTGACGCCATGCCGTCCGGCGGTCCAAGCTACGGCAGCTACTGCTGTGTATCGTGGTGCTTCAACAATGGCAGAACCCTCAAGAAGCCTGGGACGAGTTTCTTCCGCGTACCACGGGACGGCAGGTGTGTTAAAGCTTTTGTACGGTTTGCATGTCTGTAGGCTTACTGTTCGTACTTGCTAAGTGAGGGTAACAATAAAAAATCACTATTCAAGCACTTCCCCTTTCAGCTGACAGTTCATTGCCAATGCAGGATGAAAGCATGGATGCAGTATGCTAGACGCGATGATCTCCTGAGTAAGCCGGCCAGCCTATTGTACGCAACGTACAGGGTTTGTAGCGACCATTTTACTGCTCAAAGTTTCATGGACCCTGGGCACACAAGGCTTACAAGAATGGCTGTTTCCAGTGTGCAACCAGCTGCACCATGTAAGTGATTGACTGAAACTCAAATATGTGCAATAGCAGCCACTTGTATTGAATCAGTGGCGACAGTTAACCGTGAAGATCTTTGTAGCCGATGGAGAAACCTCACTACAGAAGTAACACTTGGAAAGTCTTAAATTCTGTGAATTGTGGGCTATTACCTTCCTAACAGCAGCTTTACATTTCTGTCATGTTTTGATGCTCTGGACCTGCGCAACTTGTTTTGAAAGACTTTAAAGGGCTATTTCACGTTATCTTCAAGCCTGAGTGCACATGTACGTATACCTTTCATCAGTGAAAGCTGCCACTGTTGATAATTCCAAAAATTACAAATTACTTGTTTTCTAGTTGGTGCCGTCTCTTTTCTTCCACGTTCGACCAATTTATGCGTTTGAAAGAGCTGTTTAAGTTTCCCCATGCTACAAGCTTTGTAACTTGTACCAACTGCACATATATGCAGGTTCTCTGAGCGTCGCTTCAAGTAGTGACTGTGACATGGCTGCAGAAGCTGCACTGTAAGGTGCGGATGAGCTTCAGTTTGTGTTATTTTAAGCCTCTTACTGACACATTGTCGTAATTTCATTTCTTCAGGACCTGCGGTAGAGGCTTCAAAAAGCGGCTCCCACACATTGAGGTGCCCCGATGAACAGGGTGCGTTCAGTGTCGCGATTTCTTTTTTTTAACCCAAATTGACTGTTGACCAAACCTCTGCAGGTGGCAGCTCCCTTGTAGCTGGTGAAAGAATTTCTGCTGATTTCGTCTTGCCGGAGAAAACCTTAACCAGTCGTTCAGCTGCCACAAAAGGAACCTGTGTGGCCGGTAAGTTGTATGTTCACTTCAACACCAGAGTGGATTGATATAGAGACTTCCGCAGGCCGCTCGCAAGATTGTTCCGACAGCACTGTCCGAGGCACTGAACAAGCTTCACAAGACCCTCCAGAAGACGTCTCCGCCAGTGCCTTAGAGATAATGGTGACTATGCTATTATTGCAGCAGTTTTTAATGTGCTATTTTATGTTTAGGACATTCTGAGGAAACTATTCTCAAAAGGACAATACGTGTGCACTTACAAAATGTAAGGGTGGGCTCTCGGCGATTTTCATTTTTTTGTGCATTGTCAACATTGTGAATGGTTTGTTTTTAGGTAGTGGAATTGAAAACTTTGTACCACAGAAAGTTGTGCACCTTGGGTCTGAAAGAGCGAGGAAAGTGCTCGTATGGGATTAGTTGTTCTTCGCTTTTACATCAATTTTTTGTTTATTGCAGTGCGTTCCTGTGTGCCAGCGACAATGTCTCCATCAATGAAGTACAAGCAAACCATTAAACATCTGCAAGCCAAAGTAGCAGCACAGCGGAAAACTATCAAAAGACTGCGGAGACAGCCTCACCAAACTAACCACTCATTCGTTGCATACATTGGTTACCCGCTATGAGTAGGGACACTGTGTATTCGCTCGAAGTGATTTGCATAACCTTAAAGAGAATGTTTGGTATCCTGTCTGTATTTTTGTAGCAAATGCGGGCGAACTGTACACTTTACTGTAGGTCGCTTGGTCACTGTGTATGCTTTATCTCTCCAGCTCAAGTAATATATCGATAACAAAACCGCTTGTTGAAATGTCTTCGAGCGGGTAAGGAACACAGTATGAAGTGGGCACGGTTCATGTTATCACGCTTTTCGTATTTTAGCTTCTCATCAACCTCCTCATCTTGCCCATCAAAATTTTCAAAAGAATACCCAAACTTGTAGTGTTTGATGGGGCTGCGGACGCTGCCATTTTATTTTTATATAGCTTGTGAGTGATAACGTACGATGTAGAGCCTTTGTGAAAATAATGAGCCAAAGTGGTTTCCTTCTGCTATTTATTAGCCCTGTAATACCGCTCTCGTAGCACCAATTAAAGTCCACAATTCTGGATAAAGTGATGACTACAATCTATTTTAGCTCGCAAGCGTCACAGCAACACCCAGACGCAAATCACTTGGGATCTTAAGTTTTTGATGAAGGCGACGCATAACAAAAACCACAAGACCTGCCAGTGTTGTAGCATAAAGTTTGTCTTTCACGTAGTGAGCAAGCTGCAAAGCCCTACCTTTCTAAGGACAAGCAGGCATCAAGTCTGCTTTTTTTCATTTTGGACTAGCTGTTCTTAAGCACAGCCAGCACACTGCACCTTTGCCTTCCTGCTATATTGTGTCGTGTGGTTTCTGTGCGCTCTTTTTTTCTATGCATTATTTCGGTTAAGCCCAGGCGTGATTCGCGACTTCATTGCTGTGTATATGTCACTTCTTCCTTCTTCATCAGCATTGTGCGCTGTGTTTTTGCCATAGATCCTTACTTACCCACTGGCCCGGTGTGTCATACTTCACCAGCTTCTCGGCTTCTGCCAACTCTAGCGATGTGTGCGTTGTCTGTGTTCTCTATGTATTTGTTACAATATTTGTTACAATTTATTTGTAAGGCGAGATGCATTTGTTTTCTACCTTTGTCATATTGTGCTTTTTATATTCTCATACTCTACCTTGCCTTTGAATAAAACGTTGCGGATGCTCTGTTTCTTTGACTGATATATACATTGATCACTTGTTCCAAAAGAAAAACACAAGCGCGATGAATAAAACCGTAGTGAATTATCATTACCTGCATCTCTTTTTATTATAACTTAATCGAAATAAAATTACGTCACAACAGATTCGCACGAACCACTGAACAAAACAAAACAGGGAATCGCTAAATCAAAACGACCTACAAAAACTATCCATTTGGGCGATGAATAGTGGTCTGAAATCATGAACTTTCGTCATAGCCAAACGTCGGTTATGCAAAGTAATTCAAAATTTGCGCCAGTGAAACCGAAACCGGAAGCGCACGCCACTTGCTCTCATCAACCACTAGGTGTGCTAGAGTCGATTGGGCCGCTGGGGTCTATGGGAGTGTCCACTCTTCACCTTTTTTTATTTCTCTATGATAGCACTCAGACCCACCCAGCCCCGAGATGGTGCCTTCGCCGCCGGGGGGGGGGGGGGGTATGCTACGTGGCGCCACGGATAACTCGAAACTCGATAAGGAAGAAGACGATGTCGGAGCTCTCGTGCAGACTGGGTTCCATCTTGTACGCCTGCTCGTTTTCTCAATAGTGAACATATATCTCCGACGCCTTTTTCCCATAACAATATATATATACTTAAACCTATCCCTTTTTAGTTTCGACGACAACGACAGTGACGATCCAGTATTAGTAATAAAGTCAAACAAAAAGCTTTTTTTATTCTAGCTTTTATTGTGGAAAAAAAGCCACCGATCATTTGCTTCTTGAGACCAAGGAATGCTGCTGCGATTCCGAAATTTTATGGAGCTCTGTCTTGTGTTCGGTCACCTCACTCGCACGTTTACTGGACGCCCTTGACAAGTGCGGTCATTGTAACTTGCTTTGATGTTTTCGTCGGTGTGACGCAAGTACGGCCGTACACGCTTGACGGCGGAGGGACGCTGCCAGCTACTGTGGTGTCCACTTCAGAATGAACTATAAATTCTGTGTCAATTTGAAAAAAAGCGGCAATATCTTGGAAAGTTTCGGTACTGCCGTGACCATCCTTGTTCGACTTGCTTACCCCCAACACGCCAAAACTCGAACTCTGTTGAATATTGAAGCGTGTTATCTGTTCTAAACCACGGGTAAAGTAAGTGTTTTCCATGGAATCCAAATATTTTTTTGTGGCGCGTGTGTATATCGTCTGGTCGAAGACGCATGGTAACGTTTAGATCTGGCTTTTGCTCGTACGATTCGTAGTTTTACAGGTTGCTAGTAGTGTAGGATACAACGTCAGTAGGCGGGCTTTGCTGTGTTCAAGTTAGCAACTAACTATCCACGTTGTAAGTAACCCGTCTTTAGCCACGCGTTACCACCAAACTGGTACACATAGTTGATTATGGTTGTGCCCACGGGGCCTTTGAAAGGAAACTGGTTGACAAACTTGGTCAAGCGGTGACTAGCCTTGTCAATTTGTACTAAGGCAAAGTTGTGTCCCGGCACGTTCATGCACGCAGGTATGCTCTTTTCGTCGTCGCAGCTTGCTCCTCGTTTCCCTGTGTGATTTTATGATCCCAGTAGCTCTTAGCGAGATCAGCGTGGTCCTTCTCCTAAAATGGAGTTTAAGACTGTGTTTTTATCGGGTTGTTTGTCTCGACTCGTTTAACGCAGCACATTCCTGTATCCAAGGAGTGGTTCAATCTGGCGTTGCTAAGATCATATACCAGCATGTCAGAGTTGGCAGGTTGAACAACCGAAGAGCCAGTCTAACCTGGGGTGCGTAGACCATGAGGAGTAACCTTGACTGTGCAACTCACAGCTCTTGTGTGAGGTGGTAAGTTGAGGTAGGTGCCGTGAGAGATGCAAAGATACGGCCAGTCCACTGGCAAGCGTGAGAGGCTAGTTAGAACTCCTGGAAACGTTTTTCTTGATTTCATGCAATAAATTCGTCTTCAGCATTGCATAGGTCTACGAGGTGAGTAGCTTGCTGTCACGGAAGACTGTGACAACTCCTTGGTCGCAAGGTACATGCATATTCTGCTGAACGAGTTCTGCGGAATTTTCACCGTCACCTCGCATCCAGGAGCGTTCTGGACGGGAGCGTCCAATTGCATCTGCACCAATATTTCGGCGTCATCGGTGCTTGAGTCCGGCTAATATAGCTTTGCGTTTTTCGTATCTGATTGCCCGTTATGTGCACGTTTCTGTCTATCGCCTGGCATTCCATAGAGGCTGCGGCCCCAAACGTATTGCTTTACAATATTCTTCGTCCCAGACCGACTGCACCTAATGCAGAGAGCTAGTTACCAGTGCGTTTAATGTCGTCCAAGAAGAGAGCTGCAGATGCCTTGTCAGCTGCAAAGACGTTCTCGTGACTTGTGGCTCGCTCGTAGGCTCCGTCGTGCGTCTTGGCTATGCCGTCGTCTTCGTCCACCGGATCTTCTTTGCGCAGTGGACTCCTGGGACCCAGGTACTGGTTACCTGGAAACAAAAGCATACTACTCAGTCTAGGAGATACACACATGGTAGCGCTAGCGACATCGACGACAGCTACACGCTTAGCCACCTTTGTTGTTTAGGCACTTTTATTTCACCTAATTGATAAGACTGACCGACTGACTGATTGACAGACTGACTGACTGACTGACTGACTGACTGACTGACTGACTGACTGACTGACTGACTGACTGACCGACCGACCGACCGACTGACTGACTGACTGACTGACTGACTGACTGACTGACTGACTGACTGACTGACTGACTTTGACTGACTGACTGACTGTGACGGAGTGAACTGAGTGACTCAGCGGACTGACTGTGACTGACTGACTCACTGATTGACTGACTGACTATAGGGAAATAAGGAGCACACTGAAAATAAGTACGCACGTGAATCCAAGGCACGTTGCCAAAAGTACCACCACATCATCCCCTCCCCTAAGAAAGGATGTCCGTATAATGTGCGTCGTGTTTCAACGCACGGCGCCGACACCTGTGCCCGTTCCACTTTCACCAGAGGCGTCTAAGTGCAGCCGCTGAAAACATTCAGGTGGAACGACGAAATTGGCCAAGAACGTTCGACGCAGTGCACCTTCGACATGGAGGAGGCGGGAATACTCAGGTAGTCATGAGGCTGTGCGGGGAGATGAATTGGTGCCACCGATGCAGGATTGTGCATGGAGAAGGAGCGGATGCAGTCGGCGCAACCTCGACTCGTGGGATTATTTTTGAAGCACGCGCAACAAAAACTGCCACAGCAGGCTCGGCCGGCACGCTCGGCAGATGCATCTCCGGTGGCCGTAGAGACAGACGCGACAGTCTCCGGGAAATTACCACTGGTTGTGGGAAGCACAGCTGGAACTTGGGTAGAAACAAACAGAACAGGTTGGATTGGCTCGAATGAAGCATGGTCAGAAGCAGCAGACAAAATAGGAACATCTAGTTTAGCAACAGCACACTCAGTGGAAGGCAGAGCAAGGATATGTTCCACAGCTGGCAATACTACAGGAGAAGCGCATCGCAAGCTCGGGACAGTTAAGCAGAAACTTCCTCACTGACTAAAAGAGGATTGTGTCGAAGCTTGGCACGAACTGAACACAGAGCAGGTGGACGCTCCACTTCATGCACAACGCCACGCACACAACCCAGTTCACGGGTGAACAGTAAATGGAATTCATTAGACGATAAAGCAAGAGGAAAAGGTTCAGACTTTGTGTGCAACCAGCCACATTTAAAATGGTGACTGTATTTACTTGGTCGCTACTCAAAGTAGTCAAAGTGACTGTATATTAAAGTGAGGCTGAATTGCACACCACTTGAAAAAGCCCGCGTTTACAGCATGAGAGACAAGTTTGGTTCCGAGCAGGACACTCAGCGGAATTCGCTAAGGGGCGAACCAATCCACAACAGAAGCAAAAAGCAGGCGACTATTGTGCACGAGAATGTGCAAAAGAGCTCGGGACTCGGTGCTTGCCTTGAAAAGGTGAAGTCAAAGGAGCGAACACGCCCTTTTTGCGGCTTCTTTGCCCCCGCGAGGCGGAAGGGCGGTCATGTTGAGCACCGCGTTGAAGCTGGGAAGAAGGAGAGCCATCTTTCTCTTCGCGCTGAAACAAAAAAGGGGACCGCAATGTTGGCAAGACCTGGGAAATAATGAGCGCCATGACGCTCTGCAGTAGAAAGTTGCTGCACCGAACGCGGAGCGAACTGCTCCAACTGAACGCCCACAAGTTCATCCTCTCGCGCAATCGAGTCGGTTTCTGAAAGCGTGATCGACGAGCCTTTTTGAAGAGCCATCAACGGACATTTTGTGAAGTGACGCCAGTAAAACGTTGTCGCCTGGTCATGTCACTTTCAAGTGCGCCAAAACCGCAGGACGCGGCTAACGACCGGAGACTAGATATGAAGTCTAGAACGGGCTCGCCGGAGAGCTGACGACCCTGTTGGAAGGGGAGACGCACGACAGAATCAAAGACGCATTTCTGAAATGGTAGTCGAACAAAGCGAGTGCAGCTTGGAAAGCGTCAGATGACGCAGGAGTCTCTGACGCGTTGACAGAACTCAACGTGTGATAGAGTTTATGGCCAGTGTGGGCCAACGCGTTAATTAAGCAGCAGAGCCTTCCACCGCTCTGGCTTGTTGGCACCTTCCCCTACCGCATCCATTTACGTTTCAAAAATGAGCTTCCAATCAGCCCAAGTGATCGGCGGATCACCGGGCGTGGAAAGAGAAGGTGGTGGAGGTATCGGAGACGCCATAACAACTGGGTAACTCTACACCAACGAAGAAAGAAAGCTGAACACAAAAGAAAAACTCCTATGCGAAAAAAACGAAAAGTTCGCAGAGTCGAAAGCAGGAACGAACGATGCGACGCGGCCGCTCGCCGAGGAAAAGCAGAAGAGGTGCGACGCAGCGGTCACTACGGAGAAGAAAGACAAAGGCGGAAAACGCCAAAGTAGTGTCGCAGCAAAAGGAATTGTTTAGATGGACCGAAAGAAGGAGACTAAGAAACAAAGTGTCCATCGTTCACCTCGTCGTTATTGTTGTGTCGAGGTTGGGTGTGGTCGCGACGCCGACGGCGGCAGCTGCACACGACTTCGGCGCGCAGCGCCGAAAGTAGACGCACGTCCGTCTAGCGCAAACTTTCATCGCCAACTCCTTCAATTACACATATATACATATAGTACATACCACTGCCACCCGAGGCGCCACAAGACATCGAAACCAAAACTAAACGAACAGCACGACACAACACTAGCGACCACTGTTGCACCGCTACAGTGTACTAGAAGGGGGCAGTGGAGTTAACAAGGCGGCTGCGCCGCACCTCGGCTAATTCTCCAGCGGGTGACAGTAGCGGCGGCGCTGTAGTGTCATTGTACTGTAGATCTCAAAAGCGTCTGCATTGGGAGTGCGTGCGCCGTAGCCTGCGAAAGCGTTTAACTGCTCGTATTTAGCGCATTTAATGAGAGTGTATGCACACCTGCTAAGTGCCACGGGGCACAAGTGAATATGTAGGCACGCCGAAATCGCGTCGATATATTCACTGTTTAAAAATCCTGCTGACCCACAAACAAAAAAATGTCAATCAGAATTTGCACGGATCCACCTAGCTTCTCACTGACGCAACACTTTGAGCTGCATTACATCATAAATAGCTACTGCTGAACTACAAAGAGAGGAGAAGTATCAAAATCGCGATTAAATCATACGCTTGTTTTGTTGGCAGTCTTTACGATATTCAGAGCACAATGTTGCTCTTATGAGCCTACACGCTCTCCATTGTTTCACGAGAAACCCGAGTATAAGTAACGTTGTCACAACATTCATATAGGTGACGATTCAGTTTTATCGTGGCAGTTTTGAAGAAGGAAGTAATTATTGCTGATGAAAGAAGTACACATATAAATATAATAAAAACAACTCAAACATATTAAAAAGTGCCAATTGCAGATATAGCCCGTCTGTTATTCTGCGTAAATTCATTGTAAGCAGTGGTCATTTTGTATTGACTGCTTAAATTATGCTGCTTTCCAAATATTCTATCGGCGTAACGCCATTTCAAGCCAGTAAATTTATGAGGACGTTTTGTAATATAAGCGTAGTTCTATTATTATGTGTTTATATAAAACACAAGTACACAAGCATATATTTATATATATATATATATGTATATATATATATATATATATGTATATATATATATATATAGGCAGGCATGGTGGTTGAGTGGCCGTAGCGTTGCATATAGTGCAGTAGATCCTCCGTGAGCAGTCACAACGTGGTTTATTTCGACGTTTCGGCCTAGAGTCTGGCCTTCATCAGGATTCTGATGAAGGCCAGACTCTAGGCCGAAACGTCGATATAAACCACGTTGTGACTGCTCATGGAGGATCTACTGGACTATTATATATATATACATAGTTTATATAGTTATATATATATATAGTTTACCAATTTTGAATACCTTCTACCGAAAACGAGGAAACCGCAAGTGGACATGGAGGAGCCCTAATGACGAAAATAACAACGGAATAGACTTTATAATGAGTGCACGACCAGGCATCGTGCAGGATGTGGAGGTGGTTGGCAAGGTACGATGCAGTGACCATAGAAGGGTACGGTATCGAATTCACCTAGAGTTGAGAAAGGAACGACAGAAACTGATACGCAAGAAGCCAATCAATGAGCTAGCACTGAGTGGGAAAGTACAGGAATTCAGAGTCTCATTTCAGAACAGGTACTGGGCTCTTAGTGAGAAAACCAACCTTAGCATAGATACAGTGAATGACAATCTGACGAGTATCATTACGGCGTGTGCAGTGGAAGTTGGAGGAAGGGTAGTTAGACAAGACACTGGCAAGCTTTCCCAGTAAACGAAGAATCTCATTAAGAAGCGTCAAATCATGAACGTCTCAAGTACAACAGACAAAATAAAACTAGCCGAGCTTTCGAAGTTGATTATAGGCGTAAGGTATCCGACGTAAGAAGGTATATCATAAAAAGAATTGAACACGCTCTGAAAAACGAGAAAGCGTCAAAGCAGTGAAGAGGAAACTTGGGGTATGCAAAAATCGGATGTATGCAGTAAGAGACAAAGAAGACAAAATAACTGCCAATATCGATAAGATAGTTAAAAAAGCGGAGGAGTTTTACAGAGATCTGTACAGTAGTCGGGACAACCACGACTTGAATACTATAAGAACTAGCAGTAACCCAGATGACACCCCACCAGTAACGATAGAAGTAGTCAGAAAAGCTTTGGAGAACATGCGAAGAGGCAAAGCTGCTGGTGAGGATCAGGTAACATCAGATCTGCTGAAAGATGGAGGACAGTTTGTGTCTGAAAAACTAGCCACCCTGTCTACGAGGTGTCTCCTGACGGGAAGAGTACCAGAGTCTTTGAAGAACGCTAACATCATCTTAATACATAAGAAAAGAGATGACAAGGACTTGAAGAATTACTGGCCGATTAGCTTGCTCTCTGTATTATACAAGCTATTTACAAAAGTAATTGCTAACAGAATAAAGAAAACATTAGAATTCAATCAACCAAAGGAATAAGCAGGATTTCGAACAGGCTACTTAACAGTCGAACACATTCATACTATCAATCAGGTGATAGTTAAATGCTCAGAATATAACCAACCGTTATACATAGCCTTCATAGATTACGAGAATGCGTTTGATTCAGTAGAAATATCAGCCTTCATGCAGACACTGCAGAATCAGGGCGTCGATGACGCATATATAAACATCCTGGAAGAAATATACAGGAGATCAACAGCTACCGTAGTGGCTCATAAAGAAATGAGCAGAATACCAATCAAGAAGGGTGTAAGGCAGAGGGACACAATCTCCCCAATGCTATTTACCGCGTGCTTACAGGAGGTTTACAGAATCCAAGAATGGGAACAGTTAGGGATAAGAGTTAACGGAGAGTACCTTAGTAGCCTGCGCTTCGCCGATGACATTGCATTACTGAGTAACTAAGGGGACGAATTGCAACTCATGATTACGGAGTTAGACAAGGAGAGCAGAAAGGTAGGTCTTAAAATGAATCTGCAGAAAACGAAAGTAATGTACAACAACATCGCGAAAGAGCAGCGCTTCGAGATAGGTAATAGTGCACTTGGTTGCGGAGCCAAGATAGTTGGTTGTGGAGCCAAGAGTTAAATAAGAAATAAAAAAAATAGGAAAGAATATAAGGGGGAGACGAATAAAGTCAGTCGCTCACTGGCGATTTACAGCACGAAAAGTATGGTTTCAGCCGTGAAACGTGAATGACTTCAGTCCTCGGGGTGAAACGGAAACGTCTCAAAGTGCCTTCTGGGAGAACCTCGTATGTGACGCCACTGAGACGTCGCACGACCTTGTAAGGGCCGAAGTAGCGGCAAAGAAGCTTTTCTGAACGGCCATGTTGTTGGATAGGGGTCCACACCCAGACATCATCACCGGGCTTGAAAATAACTTCACGGTGACGAAGATTGTAGCGGCGTGCGTCTGCGGTTCGGTGATGTTGAATACGGTGACGAGCAATTAGACGGGCCTCTTTTGCACACTGCGCGAATTTGGCGTTATCGGTGCGGTATATTCCTAACTTGTCGGGCAGGAGCATGGCGTCGAGCATCGTCGTGACCTCGCGACCGTGGCCTAAGCGAAAAGGTGTGAAACCGGTACTTTCTTGAACAGCGGTATTATACGCAAAAGTTACGTAGGGAAGTATGGCGTCCCAGTTCTTGTGATTGATGTCCACATACATTGACAGCATGTCTGCAATTGTCTTAGTGAGTCGTTCAGCCAGCCCGTTTGCTTGCGGGTGGTAAGCCGTTGTTTTACAATGTTCCGTGCCACTTAATCGCAAGACTTCCTGCAGCATCTCTGCGGTGAAAGCTGTCCCACGATCACTTATGACGACAGCTGGAGCACCGTGACGTAAGACGATGCTGTTCACAAAAAATTGGGCGACATCTGCTTCGGTTGCTTTTGGAAGCGATTTGGTTTCACAGTAGCGTGTTAAGTAGTCGGTAGCGACCACAATCCACCGGTTCCCAGACGAAGACGTGGGGAATGACCCCAGCAAGTCCATGCCAATCTGATGAAAGGGCGCCTTTGGTCGGCCTATTGGTTGCAGTAGTCCCGCTGGTCGTAAAGGTGGAACCTTACGTCACTGACAGTCGCGACATGTGCGAACGTAGTGCTTTACAGTCTTTGCGAGACGTGGCCAGTAGAAGGAGCGTTGAATCCGTTGCAGCGTGCGCATATAGCCGAGGTGTCCGGACGATGGGTCATCATGAAATGCACGTAAAATGTCACCACGAAGCGTAGTTGGCTCAACAAGCAGATACATAGCTTGTGTAGGATGAAAGTTTTTTTTTGTAAAGCACTCCATCGCGGAAACAAAAGGAGGATAGCGAGTGTGCCAAGCTTCGAGGAGGGTGGGAATTGCGTCCTTCCAGGTAGTCAATGAGCGGAATGAGCTGCGAGTCGTGACGCTGTTGCTCAGCCAAGCGGGTTGCTGATACGACAGAAAGAAAAGTGTCGTCGTCTTCAAGGTCAGTGTTTGCATTTTCGACTGATGCACGTGAGAGACAGTCGGCGTCGGTGTGTTTCCGCCAGATTTGTGGACGATGGTGACATCGAAATCTTGTAGCCAAAGGCTCCATCGTGCTAGACGACCTGAGGGATCTTTGAGATTTGCGAGCCAACAAAGGGAATGGTGGTCGCTAACTACCCTGAATAGGCGGCCGTACAAGTATGGGCGGAACTTTGTTATGCCCCAGACAACAGCGAGGCATTCCTTCTCGGTTGCAGAATAGTTTTTCTCAGCTGGGGATAATGTTCTGCTCGCATAAGCGATCACGCGCTCTACGCTTTATCCCACTGAACTAATACCGCTCCTAGTCCAACGTTGCTGGCGTCAGTGTGTAATTCCGTGTCAGCGCTTTCGTCAAAATGACCCAGTACAGGTGGAGCCTGGAGGAGGTTTTGGAGGGTGTCGAACGCATGACACTGATCGGGACCCCAAACAAACGAGACACCGTCTTTTGTAAGCTTGTTGAAGGGTTCAGCAATCTTCGAAAAGTTTTTGACAAAGTGCCTGTAATACGCACAGAGCCCCAGAAATCGGCGTAGGTCACGCTAATTTGTGGGAACGGGAAAGGCGGCAACAGCACGGGTTTTCTCCGGATCTGGGCGAATGCCGGCATGGCTCACAACGTGACCAAGGAACTTCAGTTCTTCGTATCCAAAGTTACATTTCTCGGGTTTGAGAGAAAGCCCCGCTGTTCTGATTGCCTGAAGTACTGCATGAAGGCGTTGGACGTGTTGTTCAAACGTGTCTGCAAAGACCACGACGTCATCAAGGTAAACAAGACATGATTGCCATTTGAGCCCTGTGAAAACCGTATCTATCATTCTTTGAAAAGTAGCTGGCGCTGAGCATAGACCGAAAGGCAACACTTTAAACTCGTACAGACCGTCGGGAGTAATAAACGCCGTCTTTTCGCGGTCGCGCTCATCCACTGCGATTTGCCAGTAGCCGCGACGTAAATCTATGGAAGAAAAATATTTAAGTATATGGTCCAACGAGTCATCTATCCGGGGTAAAGGATAAACGTCCTTTTTGGTGACCTTGTTCAGTTTACGGTAATCAACGCGAAAACGCAACGTACCGTCCTTCTTTTTTACTTGCACAACTGGCGAAGCCCAGGGACTGGTTGATGGCTGGATGACGTCGTCTTGAAGCATCTGCTGGACTTGGTCACGTATAGCGTCTTGCTCTTTTTGCGACACCCTATAGGCGTGTTGTCGGATGGGTCTCTCGGTGGGTTCCGTGATGATACGGTGCTGAGCAAGTGGTGTCTGTTTAACCTTTGACGTAGTGGCAAAGCAGTCTTGAAATGAGCCGAGTAAACGCAAAAGGCTTTCTCGATGAGTCGAAGGTAGCCTCTCGTTTACGTCGAGAGTGCTCGCGAAGGCCTCGTCCGGGTGGCCATTCGATGAAAATAAAGCTAACGTGGGCGAACCATCGGCATCGGCAAGTTCTTCACAATATGCAATGGCAGTGTGTCTCGCTAGGTGGCGATATTTATCGCTGAAGTTCGTGACCAGCAGGTGAACATGCCTATTGCTAGGCTGAATAATTCCTCGGGCAATACAGATTTGTCGTGAAATAAGGAGAGGCAAATTGACCTCTGCAATTACCGCGTCAGACATGTCCTGTCCCAATTCTACTTCGACAAAGAGGCTGCTTCGAGGTGGTAGAGTCAGAGAATCGTCGGTAACACGAAGCGCTCTTTTCCGGAATCGTGTACTGTCAGTTGCAGTGCAAAAAGGATCCTCGAAGGACACAAATAATTCACGGAGGTCGATGACCGCACCGTATTCCAAAGGAAGTCCATTCCTAGAATGACTGGCCGAGAGCACACGCGCAATACCAGGAAAGAGCCCGCAAATGTCGACGTACGTATACGAATGCGTGCCGTGCACATACCGGTAGGCATCACCAGATGGCCTCCTGCCGTGCACAACTGGGGTCCTTGCCATGGTGTGCTAACCTTCCGCAGTTCAGATGCCAGTGCGGCGCTCATTACGGAATAGTCGGCGCCGGTGTCCACGAGGGCGTTGACAGCATGATTGTCGACGAAGACGGTGATTTCGGCAGAAACGATCTTTCTGCTGTCAGAGAACACTGCGAAACCGGAATGATCCTTGTCTGGTCGTTGCGTCGAATGAGGGTCTTTTACAGTTCGCCGGGCCGCGACTTCACCCCCAGAAGTCGCCGTTCCTAGTTTCCCTGCGGGGACTTTGTGGCCGGCTCCTGAAAGGAGCGGAAGACGATGAGGGCAAACTGGGTGACGTAGACCGGCGAGGTGACGGTGATCTCGACTGGTGGTGCTGAACAGTCGAAGGTGTTTGCTGGCCCGTGAGGTAGGCTTCGACTTCGCGGGGGCGCTCACCGTAGCGCGGGCATCGAGCATCAGGGTGGAAGCCGCGGAGACGCAGTTGCCGGTATTGACAGTTCCTGTATACTTGACCCGCTTCGCCGCAGTGATAGCAGAGTGGACGGTTATCCGAGGTGCGCCACGTGCTTGCCTTGCTACCACTTTGTCTTGAGGTAGACGGCTGATAGGTGGGTGTGCTCGGGAACCTTGAGCCGAGAGGTGGGCTCGAAGCAGTGGCGTGGAATGACTGCATAGCCTGGTACCTGGGCCGCATAGCAGGATCTGTAGCCGGTGGCGTAGGGGATCGCAATGCCGCTGCGTATGTGAGGACTAGGGCCTCGGGAATCGGTGGTGCGATTGGGGTCAGCGGTGTGACGGCCTGCCGGACTTCTTGTCTGATTACATCCGCGAGGGCTGAAACAGGTTGATGGGATCCCACTGCCTGAAGCTGTCGCAGTTCGTCCCGAACAATACTTCGAATGAAGTCTGCGAGGGCCTGTCTCTCGCTGTCAGAGCCGATAGAGCATGCGGTGGCAGGGATCTGGCGTTCGTATTGTGACAACCGCTGCTGCAGCGTACGTTCCATAGTGGTCGCCTCACTGATGAACTGCGTGACTGTCGTTGGTGGATTGCGCACGAGCCCAGCGAAAAGCTGTTCTTTTACTCTGCGCATAAAATGACGCACCTTCTTTTCCTCGGACAAGGCAGGGTCCGCGCGCTTGAAGAGCCGAAGCATGTCCTCGACAATCATGGATACTCGTTCGTTCGGCCGCTGGTTTCTGCAAGATATGGCTTGTTCAGCCCTCTCCTTCCTATCGGTGTTCCGAAAGGCGTAACGGAGCTGACGGATAAACTCTTGCCAGGTTGCAAAGGAGCCCTCGTGGTTATCGTACCACGTCTTCGCAGAATCCTCCAAGTAGAAGTAAACTCGGCGCAGCTTGCGAACATCGTCCCATTCGTTGATACTGGCAACCCGATCAAAGTGGTCGAGCCAGTCATCAACATCCTCGAATATGTTTCCATGGAACGGCTTTGGTGTCTGTGGCGCATAAAACACATGGGTGAGAAGAGAACCATGGGCATCGTTGGTTTGGACCGCCTGGCTTGTCATCAGAGTTGCCATCTTTCTGGGTGTCGATGTCAAGGGACCAAATTCAGGAGGTAACCCATGCAGGTGGCAGCTGCTTCTTGCTCTGGGAGATGTAGCTGTCTCCACGATGGCCGACACAGCCGAAGTACACGTACTCAGCACCTCCACCAGTAATGTCGCGAGCAAAAACAAGACCTTCAGCCAAGAGTTCACCCGAAGCAGAGCAACGAAAATGTTCTCTTCTTCTTCGTAGCCCGAAAAAGGGTATGAGCCACAGCGGCTCGTTCACCAATGGTGGCAATATATATATATATATATATATATATATATATATATATATATATATATATATATATATATATATATATATATATATAAGTCAACGCATTTGATTAGGTCACACGTCACCCCGCCCCATTGCCAATATGCATGCAATGCCCCTTAACACAGCTACTATCTTTAGGTGGTGCACTTGTCGTCTGACTACGTTAGACTTGAACAACTTTTAAGATGTCATACTGTAGAAAATGAGAAATTTACAGTGCTCATTTGTACAGAAACACGCTATATATAGCTTCGCCAACTGTAAACGTTTGGCGTAAGTCTATCCAGAATTTTTCGGGGGGATGGGGGGGAGAAGTGCATCAGAGTGAATAATTTTGGCATTAGACCTCTACTTGTTTGTAAACAGTGTGACGTCACTGCGTACACCCCGCCCCCTACTTCTTTCTCCGAGCAGGTGCTGGTTGGCAATCAAGTTCTTCCGGTGGCATCTTTATGCATGGCAGAGCTGCGTGTTTGCATTCTTTCGACGGAAATTTCTACATTGCTATGTTCTAAAGTCACAGCTATTGAAGGAAGGGGTCGCGGAAGGGTTACTGCTCATAGTGTGTGAATTCGCTCGTCGTAGTTGGATTGATGGAGAAACTGTTTAGAGTACTGAGAGATGCGACTTGCACGCAGTGGGCTTCACCCGCGTAGATGGCAGTCACTAAAAAATCTGATCTTTTTCGAAAGCGAACGTTTTGAATGTACATGGTAACTGGCGCTTCGAGAAATATTTGCATGGCATAGATGCAAACTTACTCAATGTTCATAGTGGTATGTGCAATGCAGTTTCAAACGAGGTAGATCATTGGCGGCAGCATGGTTTTGAGCTGCTGTGTACGACGTCACAGTGAAGATTTTCACTCATTGCCTAAGAGTCTCATCTGTGATGAATGAAAAAAAACTTCTTGCCATGGGTTATAGGCTAAGGTTAACATATCGCCGTGAAATTCAAAGTGAAGTTCTGCCACTGCGTTTCTTAATAACCAAGTGAAAAAAGTCATGTGATGTAAAACCCTACGTATTAATAATATATATTATTATATGGCGCAGTTACCTTGCTGCATTTGACACCCATAGCGTGTTTTCGTACCTATCACTTCTTTAGACCTGATACACAAACTTCTAACGCACATTGTCACTTCATAAGGATCCAGCCATGAAAGTACAAAATAGATGAAAAACCGAAATCTCCGCTGTTTTCATTAACACGTATCAGATATCCGGTATCACAAGTTATAGCCGTGGTGAAGCATATATGCAGGCTCGGCAACGCTACAACATGCTTATAGCTCATGCGTAGTCGTATTTATCACCAGGAGATCATGCACTTTTATTTTTCTTCAAGCCGCGCATACGTTGAGATGCACCCACTTGCAGATAATTGCGTCGAATGCATTTTTACCTTGACTAAAATGTCAGATCGTAAAGTTCCTTTGACAATCGGTTACTAAAACCAGCCCACCAAGAATACCAGTGTTTTTGCAAAGAGGACGCATCGCATTGTTCACTCTGCACACACCATGCACAATATTCCCAATTTCGCCGTCCGTAAAGATGAACCAATATTGTCGATGCCTTTTAATGCACACTACACACCACCCTCAACACTGCACATTTTCAAAGAAGATGCCGCTTTTCCTCGCACAGGCCGCCACGTGATTTCACTTCTCATAGATTAACAGCCAGCCAGCGTGGTGAACATTTCATCACGCACTTTATCACACACCTAGATGTTTTCTGACACATGCCACAGCTAATCTTGCCACTGTGAGATGAAGAATACGCTTTCAAAAAGAAAAAAATTGCCGCAAGCACCGAGCGGCTGCACCCCACTCACGCACCGGCGATGTGTTTTGCCAACCACCGCCTTGCCCGTGCACCGGTGACGTCACGCTGTGACATACCCCGGTAGAGGTCCATTGGTGGTCGCTGTGAATGCACCTATGTATATTAGTAAACCCTGCAAAATTAAATTACAGAAACCTTTCGTGGTGTAGGGGGCTCACATTCGCTTCCTCTTCCCTCTTTACTTATAGCTTCCTGGTTCTGCGTGCGTTTGACACGGTATTTATTTTTAAATCTCACAGCTTTTTTGAGCACAGCTAACTTTCAATAAATGTGCTCAGTTATTCTAAATATTGTAGATGCTTAAACATTATAGAAAGTTGAGAAAATAGAAATTAGTATCAGACACGCCCTTTCTGATTTATTTGTGATCTCTCACAAGGGCTTTGGTGGAGCGCGAATTCAGTAGATTGGCGTGTCATGCTTCAAAGGCTATGCATCTCGTGCTAGATGTGAATGATAGCAGGTATGAAGAAATCTGCACCAAGAAAGTGCGACGGAGGAGTCGAAGCGCATAGCAGTTCCTGTACGCGGCGTGCGGCTCTTTCAGTACTATTCGACTGCTTCGCCGGCTCTACGGGCAACGCGCGCGGAAGGGATCAGGCAGCGAGGAGTGGTCACGCCACTCAACACTTCTAGTACGCTCTAGCACCGCTGCCACTAAGCTCCTCGCCCATGTTTACCATTTTTACAAGAAAAATCTATAAGGCGTGTAATTTATTCGTATTTTCTTCTTTATTGGTTTCCCTAATAAATTATTAAAATACCTTGTGAGCAAACGAAGTACAAACATTGCGAAAATATTGTGTCAGCTAAAAAGTGTTGCATCTGAGTAAAAATAATACTTACATATTGTAACACACTGTGTTTGTTAGTAATACGTACAGAAAGTTTGAAAAAACTATTCAAAAGAGAAAAAATTGTCCCATCCTAACAACCGCAAGGTTGTTCATAGATAGTTTGCCTTTACCTCGTCTTCTATTCACTGCAAGTCAGCGCAAGGTTTAAGCGGGGGCTTTTCGGCAGAGGATAATGCTTGTCATACAACTCCTTTAACTTGTTTAGCAATACTGCTGTATAGAACGTGCAAAGAGGCAGTATTGCATCATTCATAGAATGGTATATTTCCTTTCTAACAGTCAAATGGCCTGTTATAATCAACCACTTCTTAGTACCAGGGAGCAAAAACTCTATGGCCTGCAAGGCAGTACTATGGCATTGTGTACGAGCTCTTGTAAATCATGCACCAGTTCATAATATTATTATGTCATAACTTAGGGGTTCTTTACTTACACTATTTGTATGTAGTTAAAAAATAGGTTGATGCCTGATCATTTCTCACTTGTGTGCATGATGAAATATTACTAAATATTGCACTAATTCTTTAGGCTGACACAGTTTCACTAGAGTGCCTAATGTTTATTGCGCCTTCAGAGCAACACAACTTCATTTTACAAAATATAACACTGCAAAAACTATCCCTGACATAAACGTACACTAGCACGATTTGGCTCTGCTTGAGTGGAGGTGGCCGAAAATTGACCTAACGCACATGATATAAAATAACCTATTATATATAGATACACAATATATACATATATATACATATATCAAGCGAGTGTCTTCTGTGAATTCAGTGATAAATAGAAATTGGCTTGAGCGGACAAACCTACGAAAACTTTTATTACTCCTACGTTTCGGCCGGGGTCCGGCCTTCGTCAGTTACGAAGGCTGTCAGGGACCGAAGGCTCTGACGAAGGCCGGACCCCGGCCGAAACGTAGGCGTAATAAATGTTTTCGTACGTTTGTCCCCTCGAGCCAATTTATATATATATATATATATATATATATATATATATATGACATCTAACAGACAATCATGCCAAGGAATGTACTGGAGAAGTTGTTAGAACAAATGGAATGTCACTAAGAAGAAAGAAAAGAAGGTAAAAAAATAACCAGCCGTGAGCAGGATTATTATTATTATTAGTTTGTGGGATTTCGCGGACATTATTCCCTGCTCACGGCTAGTTATTTTTCACACTCTTTCCTTTCTTCTTATTTACATTCCGTTTTTTCTAATAACTTCACCTATACATTCCTTGCATGATTGTCTGTTAGATTCCATTATTATTGTGTCAAAACACGGAAAAACGAGCCCTTAGGTATACATTTCTTGCCATATATATATATATATATAAATAAATAAATAAATAAATATATATATATATATATATATATATATGGGCAAGAAGTGTATACCTAAGGGCTCGTTTTTTCCGTGTTTTGACACAATAATAATGGGATCTAACAGACAATATTGACAAGGAATGTATAGGGGAAGTTATAAGAACCAGTGTAAATTAAAATAGCAAGAAAGAAAAGTGGGTGAAAAAACAACTTGCCCGGAGCAGGAATCAAACCTAGAACCTCCGAATTATATATATATATATATATATATATATATATATATATATATATACATATATATATTGACAACAGATCTATCATTTATATCGTTATATGTGCAGTTCAGCACAGTTACCGAAACAAAAACAAAATTGGAGCAAAACATTTGAATGTAAAGTGCAGCACATCATGCGCTCAAGTGCATAGAGGAACGTTGAAGAGAAGAAGATAAGCAACATCAAATCACACTTGTTTCCCTAAGCACCTCAGCGCCTTACAAATAACGAGGTGCATAAGGAGAGCAGTGCTTACATTTGTGTGTGCCTATTTGCAGGCAGAAGCACTGTTCACGCATGTTCAGAAGTACGTGTGTTCTTTCACACAGTGTGTTGTTCCTGTGAAGCTGTTTTATAGTCGCGCTGTGTTTTTGCTTTTTTTCAGTAAGTTTAGTATTAGTCAACGTTACCCTGCAATGTGGTGCAATGATTGTGAATACGGCCTTTTCCCTCTACTCGAAACAACTTTTATGTCAGCAGATGTCACTGCTTAGAGTTTATTGCCTCTTTTTCTCTGGAATAATCACCACTATTTTTCTATGAACCTAACTCGCGGTTCAGTGTTTTGTTCACTTCGTTTCTCCGCCTGTCTCTGCACTCGCATATTTTGCCCGTAATGTACGTAAACTACTAACTCATGTATCAACTTTAATTGGGTGTATGTATTATTGTTGCTTTGTTCTTGTTATACTTCAGAAAAAAAATGTCCTCGTATTTTAAATTTTTTGCTAAATACGCACACTGCATACATGATGAGAAACATTTGAATAATACCAATAATTATTTTAATGGCTGAGTTAAGTGCCTGCATTCGTCGAAGCTTGCATGCATGATTTTGCGGGCTTTCACGTTATCATTTTCAGTTTCTGCCGCAGAAATGGCGGTTAAAGAAGGAAACGATATTGCCTAAAATCATGCCACCATTTATAAGTCTTGCGTATTTATATGGCGGGTCACTGCAGCGGTGGAAGCCGCGAAAATAAAATGTACAGAATCACAGGATAATAAATTGGTTTTTATAACGCTATACATGGCGTGAAATTTTTACTTCGAACATACATCCAGGCCACATACATTATGGTTGCCGACAGCATGACTTGAGAATATAGTTATTCTGATATGAATACCTATAGCTCAAGCTTGCAACATTCACAAAATATATACGGCAGATGACTATCACCAGGCAAACGGATCAGAGCATGTCAACAGATGTCACAAGGGCGCTCTAGTGGCTTCTTGAATTTTAAAGTGTTTGCCAGGTATATACAGTATGAAAGTAAACTGGTTGAGAAACTTTCATAGAAACGCACATATTTTTATTTATTTTATTTATTTATTATACCTCAAAAACCCCAGGGAGGGGTGTTACATGAGGGGTGGGCAATACAGGGTTTCTTCCATGTGCGCTTTGAAAAGAATGGGGCTGGAGTGGCGCACGACGTGGGACGGAAGATCATTCCAATCCTTCGCTGTCTGAACGAAAAATGACCGAAGGTGAGCAGTTGTACGGGCATGCGCAGGGTAAACTGAGTTGTTGTGGTTAGTGTGGGAAGATATGCGATGCGCGGGCATGATAACAGATGCGTCGGACAGTGAGTGAAAAAATTTATGAAAAATAGCTAATCTAGCGACTTTGCGTCGCAGTTCAAGGCTGGGAAGATGGGCTTTAATCTTTAAGTTAGTAACGCTTGTGTGGCGCGAGTAATCGGAATATATAAACCTAGATGCTCTATTTTGGACAGATTCTAATGTTTTGGATAGATTAGGTTGGTGGGGATCCCAGACGGCGCAAGCGTATTCAAGCTTTGGACGGACTAGTGTTTGATATGCTAAAAGTTTAACAGAAGGGGGAGCAAGTCGTAAATTTCTTCTTAGGTAACCAAGGACTTTGTTTGCTTCGTTAGAAATGTTTGTTATGTGGGAGGACCAAGTAAGATCTGGCGTAATGTTTATACCTAAATATTTGTAGGAATTCACCAGAGATATTTCGCAACCAGAAAAAAAGTATGGAGTAGCCGGGTGAGATTTCCTGCGATGAAAAGAGATGACGGAGGTTTTCCTAATGTTCAAAGTCATGAGCCATTTTTCGCACCAGGTTTCTATAGTTATTAGATCATTTCGAAGGATCTGGGAGTCATTAGGGCAGTTAATAGGACGATAAATCACGCAATCGTCAGCGAATAGACGGATTTGGGACGATATATTGCTAGGTAGGTCGTTAACATAAATTAAAAATAGAAGGGGACCGAGCACCGTACGCTGAGGTACACCTGAAAGGACAGGACGCGTGGTAGATGATGTCTGGTTGGAGTAAACGAACTGTTCCAGGTTTGGCAAAAAATTTCGTATCCATTCTAAAACTGCTGCGTCAATGTTTAAGCGGGAAAGTTTTAAAAAAAGCGTTTATGGGGTACTTTATCGAAAGCTTTTTCAAAATCTAGGAAAAGGGCATCTACAGGAACATTCTGATCTATAATTGAGCTGATGTCGTTAATAAAGAGCGCTAGTTGTGTGTCACAGGAGAGGCCTTTCTGAAATCCGTGCTGACTGGGATGGAAAAAGTTTACAGAGATCAGGAATTTGACTGTTTAAGAATAAGTTATATGTTCCAATATTTTACAGCACACGCATGTTAGTGATATGGGCCGGTAGTTTGAAGGTGAGGATGACGGACCTTTTTTGGGTATCGGAATGACTTTGCCAACCTTCCAGTCCCGTGGCACCACTCCAGATGACAGTGATTGCTGGAAGATGTGCGACAGTATGAGAGCACAGAGATATTTGGTATTTTTTAAAACTTTAGAATTTATACAATCAATACCAGCTGATGATGTCACTTTTAAGGAATCAATGACTTGTATGATGCCATTTGGTTCGAAAATGACACTGGGCATAGCAGGACAATCATGGGACGGCACACATGGAGATACATCGGGAACACATGAAAATGCATCGTCAAGTTCATCAGTAAACACTGAGCAAAACGTGGAGTTTAGTGTTTCGGCGACCTTGAACTCCGGGATGGGAATATTATCTTCATATAGTAAAGAAATGGGTTTAGCATTGGTTGGGTTGATAGTATTCCAGAACTTTTTGGGGTTTGTTCGTAGCATGTCTGGTAAGGTTGAGGAGAAGAACGTCCGCTTAGCGTGCGAGATCATGGATGCGTAAAGTTTTTCAGTTTAACGATATTTTTCCCAAGCGTTACTGGATTTTGATTTTTTGGCTGACCGAAATTGTCTTTTCTTTTTGTTGCTAAGTCGTTTCAAAGTATTATTGTACCATGGCGAAGTAGGCCGTTCTGTGATGGTAACTGTGTGGATGTACATGTTTATTAATTGCTGCATTTTGTTTTTGAAGAGCTCCCAGTTCTCGTCAACAGAACGTTTGGAAAAATCCACGAGGAACTAATCGGAAAAGGAAGCTAGTTCATCATTCATTCCTTGATAATCTGCTTTGTTGTATGGGGTTATCGTCTTTTTTACTTTTTTTGGATTAGGCAAGTTGCATTGAAAAGTGGCATGAATGACGGCATGATCACTGAAGCTGCTCGGACTAGAAACGGACGAAACTTTATCTGGTTGGGTCGTGAGAAATAAATCCAGTAAGCTTGATGAATTAAAAGTCGTTCGCGTAGGAAAGCTAATCATTTGAGATAAGTTGAAAGTAAGGCAAGTATCTATGAAGTCACTTTCAGTGTTCGGTTTCGACATTGCTAATGCTAGATCAGACCAAGTTATCGCCGGAAAGTTAAAATCACCAAGGAGGAGAATAGGGGCGTTATCCGACGCTGACGTTAATAGTTGTAGAGCATCATGAAGCTCACCAACGAAAGAAGGATCGGAATCAGGGGGGCGATAGCAGATGCCAATGACAACGGGTGGAACGGCAGCTTTGCAGTGAATAAAGACTACTTCAAGACTCGAAGGAATGTCAACAGTGCAGCATTGTAAACTGTGGTGAGCGGCAATTAACACTCCACCACCCCGCTTGTTTTTGCGATCGCAACGGAAAATATCGAAGTTGTTGAACAGAGGAAGCAATTCAGAGTCCAAGATAGATGCATTAAACCACGTTTCGGTTAGGAGAACTAAGTTACAGTCACTTGCTTGAATTAGGCTTTGCAAGGCATCGCGTTTGGCCAGTAGACTCCTAATATTAGTCTAGATAGGCGAAATAAGGTTTACATTAGACTCGGTACGGACTTTAGCAGATAGCTACGGGGCACGTGGGACTACCGTTTGCGTGGTCGGATCAAGAATGTAGGTGACCTTATCGATGGTTAATTTTCGGTATGCAAGTTTATAGGGTCGGGACTGGGCTTTGCCAAACGCAATCAGCTGCTTGTGTATCAAGCGGGTGTTAGACGAGTAATCTTGCGAAATGCTATACGTGGTATTTTTCAGCTTATTTGCGTTAGAAAGAATACGGTCTTTATCTTTGAAATGCGTGAACTTCACAATGATCGGTCTATTTTTGTTAGAATGGAAAGATCCCAGTCGATGTGCGCGGTCAATATCACGTGGGTTGAGCGTTACTTTGAGCGTATTTTTGCAGAGATTTATGATTAGTTCCTCGGACTGGGCCCAGGTTTCGCGATCCGAATCAGTGTGTCCATAAAATATGAGATTGTTTCGCCGGGCGTGATCGTTTGAATCGTCAAGACTGCAGGTTAGTTGCGATATTTGTTCGGAATTTTTGACAGTAACTGAGCGAATGACCTTAAAGTCTGCCTGAAGTGTGCCAATTTCAAGGAGGTGGTGGCTTGTAGCAACCATCACAATCTAGGTTTTGTGAGGACAGCTGATGCCAAACAAATGATAAAAAATGAAAAACGAAGGGTGACTTCATTACCAGAAATTAGCAACGACATCGTTTTTTGACGCTAAATGAGGCTTCATTATGTAATAATTATTGAAGGACCTGCTTTCAAACTTGCTTTAAACAACTTGGCGATAGAATTTTCCTAGGTGATCGCGAATAGCCAAGTGTGAGCAAAACGAAGCGCGATTATCGTGATGTCTACTTAGTGGGCTGTCCACTTCGGCCTCCCCTAATTGGCTGGAGATCGGAGGGCAGCACGCCACCTCTTTTTGATCTTTCTTTCGTAACGCCATTAGACATGACGAAGCTTTCACAACTCTTGACAGAAATGACTAAGACACAATGGGGTTCGCCGCAACGACGGTTCTCTCAGAGATGTGCGGTTGAATGCACATCTCCGAGGCCATAAATGAACTCTGACCACGTGAGCGCATGAACTAGGCTCAACACGGCCGCCCAACTGAAGCACCTTGAAGGCCCGCACGCCTTCCCTGCATCGTACTTCAAGCACCAGGGCACGTTCGTAAGCAAGTTCAGACTTGTCAAGTTTGCTTAAGACTCCTGTTACTGTGCATTTCGTTACATCACTCCGTTGTGTTCACGCTGGGAAAGTTCTGACGGGTACGGCACGTCGACGTGGTCAAAAGTGCCTTGACGTCTCGGCTCACCACTTCTTCGTGTAACTGAATGCACTCCACCGAAGTGCACATGTCAACTAGATTAAAACTGTGAGAATACCTCCGGAGAAAGGCGACTGAGAAATATTTTTGGCGCTTCCTCACTTTCTTAGCCATTTGGTATTTGCAAAATTAGCAAAAAGTACCAAATGCATTGCAGAATAAAAAAAAACGCCAGGCCTGCGCGAATCTCTCGGCACAGTCACTGCAACATCTGTAATAGCGGCCTCTGAGAGCCTTTTCTGAACACTCGTTGGGTGAGTGCTACAAGCACACTTTCTGGGTACCCATGCACTACCCCATAAATATATTAATTTTTGTGTAGTGCTATCGTCATCATTCTTCCGAGAAACGTGGTATCTGCTACACGCATGTTATGAATTTTACGCGATTTTCTTGCAGTGGCCGGCAACGAAGGATTATGCCTGAAGAGGGTATGCGCAACAGTTCATTTGGTGTTGAAGAACAAGGTGTGTAATGGGTTCGAACAATGTACAACACTTTCGTTAATCAGTTCATATTTTGTGAAGCCTTGTTTTTCCTTTGTTGCTCTAAAACCTAATTGCTCAAATTACCACAATTACTTTCCGTACATCAAGCCTGTCTAAGGCCAGTTCAGGAACAAATTGCAAGCAACGGTGTGGCTCAGTGGCAGAATACAGAGCTGGAATGAGCGGATTCGAGTTCAAATATCATCATGTCGCAAATGATTTTTATTTAGTGAGTTTTTTTCTGATTTCTTGCTATACTGGTTCAACACCGACAGCGGTGGCGGTGGACAACTACAGCACCGCACGTTACCCATGTTCTGATCTCGAAAAACCTTTGGCTATAAGAAGTATTATATATTGCCTCGCAAGCACAATGACACAATAGCTCTAATGTCATGTTGCTGAATAAAGTGGGAGCCCCGGACCGGGACATCAGCTGTTACAAATTTACTTGTCAATTAGGCAGCCGGAGGTAGCGCAGTGCTTCTTTGCTGAGTATTGAGCTGGTGTGCGACTTATGGCGGCGCTGCGAACCGCGCTTGTACGACATCAGTTCAAGGATTGGCACGCTGTCGAGGCGCGGCGCCGTATAAAAACTACGGCCGGGATAAAACTAAAAAAAAACAGCTGTACCATTGATATTCTTGTGTGTGTTGACTACTGACGCTGTTTTAACAACCGTGGGTGTCCAATTTAACGCTCATTTTAAATGCTCCTGGCTTTGTATTTTGAAACTGCGGCCGCTTGACACCACGGCGAGGGCGGCGAAATGGTGGAGTACGGCTCTCCGCCTCTGTACGATCATTTACCCGTAAAAACGGCACTTGTTTTTATAACTATCGCCCCGCCGCGGTAGTCTAGCGGCTAAGGTACTCGGCTGCTGACCCCCAGGCCGCGGGATTGAATCCCGGCTGCGGCAGCAACGTTTTCGATGGAGGCGAAAATGCGGTAGGCCCGTTTGCTCAGAGAGTACACGTTAAAGAACCCCAGGTGGTCAAAATTTTCGGAGCCTTGCATTATGGCTTGTTTCATAGCCGTATGGTGGTTTTGGGACGTTAACCCTTACATATCAATCAGTCACATTTACAACTGTTCTAAAGACAAAATGAATAGTTAAACCCAAAAAAGGAAAGCACCCTATGGCTTCATCGATCGTGTACAGCAAGGAGTTCGTGACAGTGACTTGCTATACTCGCCCTGCGCGCCACTCTTTAGTAAGCTTGGAACCACGTTTCAGTGCCTCACCAGTATTTACCATTCTTTGCGCGCAGCCTACAATCGCAGGCAACTTACACCAGCTCAGATGCCGTCCCGAATTCTTCCACGAAAGCCGCTTGACAGGGAGCCGCGGCCTCCGAATCTCCTTGGTCCTGCGCTTCGCGAGTGCAGTTGAGCGGCGCAGTACATCTAAGACCATGACTTTATTTTAGAGACAATAGAATTAGGAGTGTTGTTATACCATGGAAGAAAGTGCTCTACAGCGTAAACGACAGGAGGAGATCATGTCGCGGTAAAGCCTAAGCGTTACCCGCATGACCCTTTCCGTACGACAAACCTTTTGGTTTACTCCGCCACAAGAGCAAGACCACTGCATAGCGGATGGCGTGGATGTCTTAAGTCGGGGCACGGCAAGAGTTTCAAATCTTCCCCTAAAGCGCGTAGTTGGCTTTATGGAAGAGCAATTATGTGTGTTACCTACTTACAAAAAGGGCGGCTTTTAGATGCGGAAGCATCTTATACTCGCGCCTTGTAGTGCGCCGTCCGCGCCGTCCGCACCGCTTCTCGAACATTCGACAGCTGACGCACGCGCATGCGCCGTCGCGCCGTCGCCCACCATCTGTGCCGCGCGCGCTTCTCCTTCGAGAACATTCGACAGCTGCCAGCGCATGCGCCGTCGCGCCGTCGCCATCTGTGCCGCGCGCGCGCTTCTCCTTCGAGAACATTCAACAGCTGACAGTGCATGCGCCGTCGCGCTGTATATATACTCAAGGTCGGCGCTCGCTCGCTCAGTTGCCGCTCGTCGGTTGGTTTGTACGGCGCGTCGACGTCCAAGGTCGTGGTGAAATGAATTCCAACGAATCCACAAACACAATGATCGACGTCCCTTCGACCAGCGCCGTCCTTTCGCATACGTGTGTACGTGTTCACTCATTTAACACCCCCTCCTACAACCACGTTAACCAATTTAGCCATCGACCCAAGTAAGTCGCAATTTAACACCCCATTTCACAACCACGTTAACCAATTTAGCCATCGACCCAAGTAAGTCGCACTTTAACACCCCGTTAACCAATTATATGCTCCGCATCCTCCTCAGTGTTCCCCCGAGGGAAGCTGCGGGCAATTTTTTTGTAATGTCCCTTAAAAAGTACCGGGAAAGGTCTCGCATGGCTTCGGTGCTTTTTAACTGTCATCCTGAAAGTGTCAGCGAAAAAGGCCAAAAGTAAAGGAAAGAGCCTGCTTTGCAAGGTAAATCTTGTAAGTGTGCATAACAACATGTCACACGCCAAGGAAGATTTCCTTGAAGCGTTCCTCAGAGCGAAAACACATAAGGTCAGCATGCCTTTTAGGCTAATAGTATTTGAAAATAGTACCTGGCAAAAATGTGTTGCGCTATACATGAATAGAACGTTGAAATGCCTAGAAGTGAATGATCCGTTTCTCATAAAAGCTTTATGGGAAGTCCATTATTATTTGTCGCGTTGGATGAAGAGTCGCTTCGCTTTCTCTGTGGACGTCAAAGACTTGTATTGTTCTGTTCCACATGAATCAACGTTTCAATGAATTAGAGAGTGTAAAGATGAGTTTGGTGCCTTTAAATTATAAACTCAATTTAGCGTGAGCGTCAGTGGGTTTTCAGAGCTTCTTAAGTTTTACCTTCAGTCGACGTACATCGTATCGAATGGAAAACCTAACCTTCGAAAATCAGGGACCTGTATTTGTTGTTGCATCACTACCATTGCCAGTGGCCTGTTTTTATGGAAATTAGACAGATTCATTTCAGAATGTTTCACTAACACTACTGTGACGCACGTTTTCAGATACGCAGATGTTTTTTTTTAATTTTTATGGACACCGATGTTGCATTGTATAAGAACGGCGCTCTTGTATTTTTATACCTGATGTGAAGGGGTTTCAGACTTTTTTGAGCTTACTCATGAACTTTTTGAGAATTGTCAAATCAAGTTTTTTCACCTTGAGCTATTTCGGAAATATGTCCCCAGTTGCTAGATGTATCAGCTGCTTGGAAGTAAGCCTGTTTTGCCATTTCATTCCAGGCATTCCAAACTAGTTAAGCGAGGTATCGCAAAGTCTGGCTTCATGAATGCCTTGCGAAAACCCTGTGTGCACAAGATTACCGAAAGCTCTGCTTCGCAATCTTCAAGGCTGACGCCGGCTGGTTACTCTGACTACGTGCAAGTTTTTGTTGCCGAAGGCCTGCTGCGTGAACTGCCGGCCAAAGGTAACGATAACGTGGTCCATCAAGTCCCAGCCAAACAGGCTTTCGTCGTGGTTCCGTATATGCAAAAGATAGCGCATATATCTTAAAGGGCCACTCACCAGGTCCCATATTGAATTTTAGTTAGACAGTGGAAGTTGGGTGTTCGATGAGGAACATTTTGCCACTAAAGTTTTTTTGAATCGATTTATCACGAGCGGAGGAAACAGGCTTTTTGAAGCGGCGCGAAACGAGGATAAGAGGAGGTGTGCTCGAAACCCTTGACGCCCCTCCGCGTAGCCTTCGCAAGCCAACTCTCGTCCCCACCCTCCCCGGCATCCGACCATTAAGTGATGTGCGCTTGACGTGCCCAAACAAGTCCAACCCTCGAGCACGCGAGCAGCGTTGCTTTGTTGACCAGCGTTTTTTTTTGGGGGGGGGGGTCTCCTGCCTGTTTCTGCGGGATGGTTAGAAAACCCTGGCTTAGACGCGGTAGAGTAGGTGAGCACACTGAGTGCGCAAACAGGTAAGAGCATTCCACGGCGGTTGTCTGCTTGATGCGCTGACTGCGGGTACACGAACGCATGCGAAACGCTGGCCCATTAGCCCCGCATCTTGGTGCATTACGTGGGTCAAAAGAAAAAAAAGGCACAATTTTTTATTGCGTCTCATTATTTATTTAAAGTTTGAATAATCTCCTAAAGCAACCAATACATAAGCTACGCATCTTGTGTTAAATAATTTTTGCCATGTCACGTGGTATGCTGTTGCCAATGTCAGAGCAGAGTCATCTACGCAGAGGACCAACGTCACGGCATTGCCGTGTACGTAGGGTCATTTATACACGCACGTCAAGCCCTCATTCTCTAGGCGTGCACCAGGAGTGGGGAGAGGGAGCGGCGTTCACCTTGAAATTTGACCCATTTACGCGGTGCATAGCGTTGCAAACTTTGACAGAAATTATCATGAACGCCTCGTCTACGCATTGGGCTTGTCAGCTCAAAATTGTCAAACCTGTTGAGTGGCCCTTTAGGAGATTGGCACAGCGAGTTGGTGTGAAGAAGGTTGTAAGGCCCGATGCCGCAGGCAAAGGAGTTGAGTATTCTTTGTCACAAAAGGGTGCGCTTTTCAAGGAGCCGGTTCTCGGGAGACGAGAATCCTGGCATAAGGACGCCCGTTCTAGGAAGAAAAACGTGGTGTTGTGATAGTACCCCATCTCGCCTCACAGTTTCCCATGACCATTCGAGGAAGGGAAGCCGCGGTCTGTTGTCGATTTGAACAACCAGCCAGGTGGTCGCCGGCCAGAGCAGCGCCGGCGGGCGACGTGAAGACATCCGGTGTGTCGACACCCATCCATCTTGATTTGAGTCCGCGAGACGGCTGTTACACTAGACAGCGTAGCCATATCACGGTAATGGCATGGGCCCGCAACTAGTAACTGTAGGTGCGTTCGCACAGATCGCGAAACTTCGTGTGCAGGCCGGTCCTTTAGTCTCTCTTTCTCGGACCGAGAGGTCGAGTGCTTCAATAAGAGAGTGAGAGGTGAGGACTGCAGAAATTTGTTTAGTTTGTCCAATAAAAGTATTGAATTGCTCTGGTTGGCTGTGAAAAATAATGGGAAGGGGCATCTGGCTCCCGTTTCCTCACGGTCGTTCCGGTCGCAGCAAACAGTGCTCTGCACTATCGGCCCTCCCGAGGCAACATGCGATGCTTCCAACAGTGAAGTCTCGTAAATTTGTACATACGTTCCTGTACATGAAGTCGAATTCTTGAGCGTATTGAAGGGCGCTGGTCTCCATCCTTGACCAGTAGCAACGACAAGACGGACACCATGCAACCAACCTCTCAATGGAGGCGGAAATGTTGTAGGCCCGTGTACTCAGATTTGGGTGCACGTTAAAGAACCCCAGGTGGTCGAAATTTCCGGAGCCCTCCACTACGGCGTCTCTCATAATCATATGGTGGTTTTGGGACGTTAAACTTCACAAATCTAATCTAACCAACCTCTCACTCCCTTCTGAAGCAACAGCAGCTACAAAGGTGACAGAGCTCTGCTCTAGAGAACGGAGGGATTGGGTAGAAAGTTCAGTTTTACTGTGGTCTTTACGGCCCCTCAAAAACTGGGTCACCTGTTCAAGCTACCAGTTCCTTCGTTCATACCCAGCCTCTGTTGCACTACAAAACTTGCAAATAAATTTAGAGATTGTAACCTCAATGTGATGTATTAGCTACTGTTATCGTTCGGAAGATAGTAAGTTGGTCAAACAGGTCGTTGAATAAATGAGAGCATAAAGGAACATGTGTGCAATGTAAATCATTGCAAGCGAGTATGGCTGTCGGTTCACTGCAGCACGTGTGGCGGCCTGCCAATATTTTCAGATTGTGCTATTGTTGCATTCTGCAGGGATTGCACCATGCGCAAGATCATAGAGAAAGAAAAGCTATTCTCATTAAAACATGCTTGTGTTAGCACCCCTTCTGTCGCGATCACTGATAAAGAAAAGTTGTTCTTTTGCTTGTCGGTGTGATATACTTACGCATTAACATTGTGTTTCGCGCAGGACTGGTGCAACTGGTAACTGTATAAAAGCGAACACTTTTACAAGAAATTAATTTTTGGCAGTCAGTGCGCTGTCTCGTGTTTTCTATTCCGTACTATCGTTTGGGCTTTACTTTGGTGGTGTATGTACATTTATACGTTGTTTACTGATCAAGACTAACATAGGCCTAGCGCATTGCTTACCATAATTTCGTGAGCTAAACCTGCCGTCGCTGATTAGCGCACAAAAGCTCATGGTTGTCACGTAAAACAGTGCAGACACTTTAAGCAGAGCTCTTCATTATTTTCGTTATGTTAAGTGTGTGAACGCAAATTCACCATGTCTTCCTTTGTCACGTTATTATTTGTGGCCCCATGTGCAATATATACGATCAGTGATAGAATTTGTTATATTCTGATACTCAAGCAATTACCCTGTGTGGCATTATGTACCACTTCGTGATGCCGCTTTCACTGAACAAACATTACTGAGATAAACCGCAGCCATTTGCATTGCCCATTGAGATCAATAAGGTAGAACTTTCCCTTTCTCCCATTACACGAGCACCTACTCCTCAACACTTCTCTTACTGCGATACAAAACGGCACTGCGCCCTGCCGCGCTACTCCGTGCACCTTAAGAACTATTATACAAAATACAGTCACTTGATGCTGCTTTGCATGTCTGGTATATGCCACGAATGAGCGATCGACTGTCGAAGCTGCATCTTAAAAAAGCTGCCTTGCAGTAATTATCTCAAGTGTTGTTTTGCAAAATGCCAGAGTGTCAGAAATGCATGAATCTCACACATACTCTCGTGTCTACTGCCACTATCATTGCACTGCAGTAAAAATATCTCAAGATGAAGAGCAGGTGTGCCCTTCTTTTAAGCATTGTTGCGAAAGTTAACGCTTTTTTACGGGTGAACGAAGCACACTGAATCACAGAGCAATACTTCACCAATGCTCAGCACTTGATCACCACGAAGAGATCGTGTTGCGGGTTCGCAAGTCATTGTGTTTGCAGGACCAGCGCCGCGATGGTGATGCGAACTCCGTTAACGGCCTCGACTGCGCATTTAGCAACGCTGCCTGCGTCGTACACCACCGAGCCCTCAATGAGACACCGCGACGTTTCGCAAGCTGTATCTACATGCTTGTAGATGTTAGGAAAAAGGTGCGCTTATTGAATTTTCGAAAAAGGGGTAACGCCCGAACTAATCAGTATCGCATGGTGCAAACTGCAGGTTCTGAATTGCTTTTCGCCCAAACGTTCGCGATCTATATGAATAGACCTTGCAGCGGCAGCTGCAGCGTGGTTGAGAGCAGAGTCCTCGAGCTAATGTCACATGCTTGAGAAACCCATTCCAAGATCTCGAGGGCAATAGACGTCATATTCTGGAGATTCGCTGCCATGTAGCGCCACCTTTCGGAGCTGTTTCGGATAGTTCAAAGTACAACTCCCTTGCATAGTTTGCGGCGCTACGAGGCGCATCTAGCGAGTGCGAAACAAAGGTTACTCTAATATTGTGTTTGCGCACTGAATGCTCAAAAAAGAGCGACAACTTTCTCTCCTTTCGCCGGACGCACAGCCGAACCACCATAAAGTGCTTGCTGGATCGCTCACTAGAATGATGGCTAAAACAAGATCAGACGCAAAAACTCCACACGCAACCAAGAAAGACCTCAGTAGACGCCACTGTTAGGTTGTGAATGGTTACGGATGATTGATTGATATGTGGGGTTTAACGTCCCAAAACCACCATATGATTATGAGAGACGCCGTAGTGGAGGGCTCCGGAAATTTAGACCACCTGGGGTTCTTTAACGTGCACCCAAATCTGAGCACACGGGCCTACAACATTTTCGCCTCCATCGGAAATGCAGCCACCGCAGCCGGGGTTTGAACCCGCGACCTGCGGGTCAGCAGCCGAGTACCTTAGCCACTAGACCACCGCGGCGGGGCGGTTACGGATGTAAACGCCTTCAGTTTTACTGATTTCTGTAGCTGTTGCACGAAGCAAAAAGGCGAGAGCGCTGAACACGGGCCATTGCGAACACGTTATGTAGACGAATCACTCGCGCTCTCCACAGCCAGTCGCA
This sequence comes from Rhipicephalus annulatus, assembly GCA_013436015.1. Classification (NCBI taxonomy): domain Eukaryota; kingdom Metazoa; phylum Arthropoda; class Arachnida; order Ixodida; family Ixodidae; genus Rhipicephalus; species Rhipicephalus annulatus. Next base: position 85,387 of record WOVY01012262.1, read on the forward strand.
TGAGAAAGTTCAATAATGCAGAATTCTTGTCAATATTTTCAGTAGCCTGGACGGAGAACCACGGTAACCCTCACTGAAGCTTCGCAGAGCCTCTGACCGCGGTGCGCACCGAGCACCATTTTGCTAAATGCAGGCTGTTGACACACGCAATAAAAATCTTGCACTCTGTGACCACCCATAATCTGAACTCGTCGTCACCACACGTACAGCATTGCGCCCGTGCGCCTTGAAGAATGAAAAAAATTGTTTCAAATTTATATACCAAATTCTAGCGCGTGCGTCACACAATTTAATTGAAAAATGTTGCTCGTGACCATCATCATGTTTTTTTTTCTTGATCCTGGTATCCATAACTTTCGAAGCTGTCTCGGAGACCTTGGTTTCACCTTTCGTTGTACACTGAGAAAGTGAACACGCACATATTCATATTCGCAATATATACAAACGGAAGGCAATCGTTAGGAGAAAGTGCGAGTAAGCCTAATAAAACACTTCAACGCACACAAAGCGAGAGGAATGAAGAATGCAACTTCACAGCTGAATCGTCGGCGCCATTCGGGCCTGAGAAAGTGAGCTTCATTCCACTGATCGTAAGTTACATTGCTGGTACATGTCATCGGTTTGACATTATGCGTTTGATGTAATATATCTTGTCTGGCGTAACGGAGTGCACGTCAGGGTGCATCCTTTGAACTAGTTGTCATTCAGTGATCGCTTGCATTTTCTAACAGTAGTGACGTGGGTGGGACAAAGTGGCACGGAAGCTATTTCCACCACCTTTTAGATGCTGCCGGTGCGCTTTTTAAACTCGGGTAACGTCGACATCAAGTCAGAAATGTTTGAGCTATTCGCAAAACCAAACAGACGCCAGAAAGTTCAGTGAAGTCTTCGTGATCATCATAAGAAAGAAGGCTTGCGGGACAATGCGCAGTTTACTGTTGCTGAAAATGGCCGCCGAGGTCAACTAAACAGAGGTCAAGGTGCTACAACAACACTGCTGCCTGAAGCGGTCACTAGTCACCGAGAGACACCACTTTGACGAACGGAACCAGAAGTGAAATGAAGCTATTGGGCAGCTTCTTGTGGAATCGGAGAGGCTAGCTGGTTCTTTCCTGGAAAAAGCGCTACAGGACCATCTCAATGGACGGATGGATGGATATGGCTGTACCCTTCAGATCGGGCGGTGGCTAGCGCCACCAAGCCGTAATACTTAATGAACCAAAAACTAGCTTTATTTTTTTTTCTTTAAAAAGAGAGTTTGAGGAGTCGTACTTTGCAGTGAAGGGTTTATTTTCACTCGTGCCTCGACTTTAGCCGCCAATCAGATAACCCCCTTCTAGTTAAGTCTACCCGCTTAAAGTCTATTTAAGCGGGTAGACTTAACTGCTGGAATACGGAGCGACGCCATCTGGTACCGGCTGCTCCCGTTGCCCGAAGACGAGGTGACCTGGGACAAGATGTGCAATCTAGTCACTGCCATTAAAACAGCACAGGAAACCACCAGGACTTGGTTTCAACAACACTGGAGAGAGCAACGCTGTACAGCCTGCAAAGGAAGTGGCAAAAAGTAAAGGGGACTGCAACAAGCAAGCTACCTGAAAAATCTATTCGTGAAAAATTGCTGTATTTTTTCACAGGTGAGCTTTACAGCACACCCCTACACTGTGCACATTTCTAAAAAGTTCCTCTTTAAGTGCTCTACATTTGGTCATGTCGCCAAAACACGCAATACAGAAATTGTTCATGCTGTATTTGTACCGGCAACAAAGCAGAATTTGCTTATCATGCGCTAAAGACACAGAACAGTGAGCCTGAATTCCGGAGTAGTAAACATAATTATCAATGGTCACCCAGTATCGATTGAATTAGACACCGGGGCACTGCCGTTACAATTATATCTTCAAAACACTTTGGAGATAACTTCTTCGGCTTTTCGTAAAACAGTGAGGGCATAAGACTTGCGCAACGGCACCGCAATCAGTGTAAGGGGTGGTGTGCAAGTCGTTGTCAGGTTGGAAAGCAAAGCCGCCGCCTACCACTTGCCATTGTCAAGATCGAAGAAGTGGTGTGCATGCCGGTGCTTCTCAATCACGACTGCGTCGCAAAGATAAGTGATTTTCTCTGATTCCCAGTAGATACTGCTCAAGGTTGCGCTCAAGGCACACGCAGTCGCACCCACAAAATCACTAGAAGGTGTATAATTAACAAAATAACAGTACGCTGATGTTTTTCAAGCAGGGTACGATGCTTTAAAGGAATACAAGGGTAGACTGCCCGTGTTGTGCGCACGAACAAGCCGATATGGCACATATACTTTGGCAATGCGCAAAAGGTGAAGATGATCAACAAAAAGGATGATGTCAACTGTTGGACCCTCTGAAATAGGGCGCTTTGCTGAGCGATGCCAAGCCGCCCTTTTCAGCGAGGCGATTGAAGACCAGGTGTGCACTGTCCACCGGGCAAGGGACGTCGCCGAGGACCTTGAAAGATATTCCCTGAACGATGTGTCCTTGGCAGCCTAGCCATGGGCACAGCAACAACCGTTGGACTAATGAAGTTTATTCAACTCAACTCATTCGTGCGAAAGACAATAAACTCCAGTTTTTTATAAACTGAGCCTGTACCATACACTTTTGCAGAAAGAAGTCGTAAAAATGTACCAGGCCTGCGCAGATCGTGCAGCATATTCATTGCGAGGGCGGGAAGAGTGGCCTTTCTATCTAGTATTTTTTTAGCATTTTTGGGCGGCAACTTCTACAAGCGCACTTGCACGATACCCATTGCGCCATAAATCATCACCCTTTCTTTGTAGTAGGAAAGCATTCACCACGCCATTTTCCTCATTTTTTGGACAAGTCTAGAGCCCTCTACACATGAGCAATGAACTTTGTGGAATGTTTTGATGCTGCGGCTGACGACGAAGAGGAATAGTTGCCCAAGCTTCTGTAATATACTGGCGCATTCCATGATGCACTCGCTACGAAATTAACATTTTATGACCCCTCATTGTTCCTTTGCTGTTAAAAGCGCCTAATTACTCATACTAACAAGATTCGTTTCCTGACAAGAGGGCTGCTTAGGGTCAGCTTGCAACGAAGTTTTAAGCACCACCATGGCTCAGTGGTAGAATACTGGACTGGTATGCAGAGGACCAAAGTTCAAATTTCATTGGATTATTGAAGGTTATATTTGCAGTTTCTTTCTCATTTCACGTGATAGTGGTTACAGACAAACGGATCAGCGGACTACTATGGCGCACGTGACAATTGTTGCGATCTTATTACAGCTTTCGCAGTGTGGCACTCAGGCAGCAGCGGCGACGGCGATAGGACGCACGCTAACCTACTGTCTGCACTCTTTGCAGATACCGGCATATCGTCAAGAGAAGTGTTAAGCCATCCCATCCGGAGTCGTCTTCTGCCACCAGACCTGAGTGTCACACCGTTTATACAATTGTGTTGCTGTGGCTTTACCAATACCAAGACCTGGCAGTGCTACCAAAACCGCCATCTACCTCAGAAAAATTCGGGCGACATGGGAATATTGTGGCGACCCTTGCTGAGAGGAAGCCTAATAGCAATGAAGAAGTCGTGAAATTTCTAGGTGATCTGGTGGGAGACTTGACGTGTTCTCGACTGAAGGTAAATGTGAAATAGCTAAGGTCGCTTCCTCGAACACTAAAATAATCACTGAACTTGGAAGTGTTCAAGATGCTATTGCTTTCTTGAATGAGAGCTTTGAGCCCTTTAGGACTGACGTGGAGGCTTTTCGTAAGGAAATTGACGTGGTAAAGGCTGAGAGTGCACAGTGTCGTAAGGAAAACAAAGAACTGCGAAGGGACCTGAAAGAAGCTAGACGGGCAATTGTAGAGCTGAAGCAATACAGCCGAAACATGAATATTGAAATTCAAGGTCTTCCGCTAATCGAAAAAGAAAACTTGGAGAAAACTGTCGCAAACATCGCCAAGTGCTTAGGAAGTGGTGTCATAGATAACGACATTGAAATCGCGCACCGTGTATTATCGAAAGATAAAAAGAAATCAAATGTGGTCGTCAGATTCCTCACCAGAACGGCGCGAGACAAGATGTTGTCCGCAGCAAAAAAGATTAAACTAGATAGCACTCGTCTTGGTTTTGACAACAGTAACCCTTTATATATAAATGAACACCTGTGCATGGAAATGAAGGTTCTGCTCCGTAAGGCGCGGCAAGCAAGGCGTGAAAGAGAATGGAAATATGTATGGGTATCACAGGGCAGGATCTTCATGCGGAAAGCAGACAGGACACCTGTTTTAAATGTAACTTCTGAGGCAGATCTGGCTAAAATAGTCTAGCTCAATAGTAGACTTATATTTCTGCTGTGAACAATGGCAATGTATTCCAGCGTTTCTGAATTGAACTCGTATGTAAGTGGCCGTCATAGGCAGCCCACGACATTCCTTTACATTAATATGCAGTTAGCTCGTTCGAAAGAAGGAAACTTTCTTTTGTTTCTTGATAAGTTCATTTTTTTTTCTTTTCCGTTAGTATAATGGCTGAAAGTTGGTACCGTAGTGAAACAGACGTGTTTTGTATTGACGGATATAACGTTGTGTACGAAAATAGAAAATTGAGAATTGGTGGTGGTGTATGCTTGTATGTAAAAGCTGAAATAACGTATGAGTATCGTGAAGATCTGTCTCTGTGCACCGATGACCTTGAGGCGTTAACTTTACAGCAACACAACTACATTTTTGTTGCAAGTTACAGGCCACCAAGCGGCAATTTTGATTCATTTATTCAGTATTTAGAAAACATATTTTCCATTGTAAACCAATTTAATTACAAACTAGTGCTGGGAGGTGATCCTAACATAGATATGTTGAGCGACTCACATAAACAGATCAGACTTTCAGACCTTCTTGCTTCTTTTTTCTTAACAAACGTAATTACCATTCCAACACGGATCACTGATACCACTTCTACTCTATTACCTTGTTTATCACAAGTAGTACAAACAGTACTTTACAGGCAGGCGTCCTGCGTGCCCCGATAAGTGACCATTTGTCCATATATCTAGTCACAGAAAACATCACCAGTGTAAGGAGTCAAATCCTTGCTGCCATTCACTTTGAACAAATTAATCCACGAACGCTATCTTCTTTTAGAGAGGAAATTAGAACTCTCAATCGGAACAACGTTCTATCTAGTTCTTCTGCTGATCATGCTTATGATTATTTTATTGATACACTATGTTCAGTGTATAAAAACATTTTAATTACAAAGCTTTAAAGAGACCGAAACGGGCGCACAAACCTTGAATTTCTTACGCAATACTCAATATGATAAAAAATAGGTTGTATCAAGAGTTTCTGATAAAGCGAGACCCGGATAAATTTAAAGCTTTTAAAGTATACAGAAACAAACCCACTAAACTACAAAAACAAGCTAAACGCGATTATCACTTCAAGATGTTTGACGGTGTCACCGATTCTAAGCAATTATGGAACAAACAATGTTATTATATCTACCAAACAAGTGTCTAATGATATTAGTGAGCTGGTGATCGAAAATAAGCTATACAAGGGCGCAGTACTAGCAAACAAATTTAACGAGCACTTTATTTCACTAGTTGACAGTAGTCATAATTGTGATTCATCAGGTTATTTGCCTACTGCTTTAAATAATTCTGTGTTTGCAAATCCTACAGACGCGCAAGAGGTCATCACCGTTTTTCAGCATTTCAAATTGAGTAAAAGCGAGGACATAGATGGCTTAAAATTAGAACCTATATTATACACTTTAGATCTCATATGCGCCTGCTTAGTACATACTTATAATCTCGTGTTCACCACTGGGCTGTTTCCTCAGAGAATGAAAAACGCTAAAGTAACGGTTATATATAAGGGTGGCGACAAAAGCAATTTAGAAAATTACAGACCAATTTCGATTTTACCAGTTTTCTCTAAGGGGTGTGAAAAACTTATTTTCATTCGGTTATGAAATTTCTTTAATAAACACAACATTATTACGCCGTCACAGTTCGGTTTTTAGTCAGGCCTCTCAACCGAAAGTGCCTTACTATACCAAAAGGAATTGATTCTAAGAAATATAGAAACAAAAAAACTGATCCTAAGAATATTTCTAGATTTCTCGAAAGCTTTCAATAGAATAAGCCATGATATTTTGCCAGAAAAACTTCACTGTTATGGAGTTCGCGGTACCGTTTTAGCTTTAAGAAGAAGCTACTTATCTAATAGGAAACAACGTGTATCAATCAATCAGGAGCTATTATCATCCATGAGCGTTAAGAATGGCGTACCTCAAGGTAGCATTTTGGGACCCCTACTATTTAGTATCTTTATCAACGATACTGTACGTATTGACAGCTCTGTCGAATATGTAATCTACGCGGACGATACTAGTATATTTTTTTCTGGGAAAAAGGCTGATGACCTCATTGTTTCTGCTAATGAAATACTAAATAAAATATGTGCCTTGACTGTGGGTAATTCTCTACACATTAATTGCTCTAAAAGCAAGGCTGTACTGTTCCGTGCGAAAGCCAGGTCATTTGAAACGTCTCACAAGCTAATACTTATTAACATTGAAATTAAACTTTACTGAACAGTTAAAACTCTCGGTGTCCATTTTCACGATCACATGGCATGAAATTACCATGAGAACACATTAGTAACAAACTTTGTAAAGTTCTAGGTGTGTTGCATCGATGCCAGAACATACTACCTGTGAAACAAAAAATATTAGTGTACAATGCTCTTTTTTCTTCACATTTACACTATTGTCATCTGGTCTGGTCTACAGGCTCTAAAGCATCTCTAGAGAACCTGGTCGTGTTACAAAAAATGCCTTGCGGTGCATTGAAGGTGTATTCTATAACGCACACACTGCTTCAATATTTGCAAATTATATACTTTTAAGAATTACCTCTTATTACGAATACCAGCTTCTGTCAGCTTTTAAATCAGAAATACGGAGAGAAAGTATCTTTTTACGCACATTGACCACCTTGCGACCCAATCCTGCCAGTCTCGTTGCTCGCTGTACGGAGACTTAGCACGTATCTTGTCCTCGCACAAACTATGTATTTGAAACACTACGTTACCGCCTTCCAAGTGTGATGAACAAATGGAAACTAACAACTGATAATCTGCGTATATGTCTAAAATTGAAATGTTAAATCGGATGTGCTGATTTTATTGTAAATGAATGTTTGGGTGATTTCTGTAACGGTTATTTAGTTTTGATTCTTTCAAGAATTGCTTTGTTATGAATATTTTTGTATGTATTTTAGAGTTGTGATTCTATTATTTGCTGTCATGGGCCACATGGGTGTTTCTTTTTGTATTGTCGCTTTCCGCTGCCTGTAAGTTTTGTAATTTTTTGTAAATTTGTAGTTTAGGATTTTTTCTTGGTAAAGGGGCCAGTCGAGCTGTGAAATGCCGCTTTTTTCCGTTCGCACCAAACAACGTATACAGTGTATTTTCGTGTACCTGTCACGTGGTTGAATAAACTCAACCTCAAAATAACTGGCAGAACTAAAAAAGGCTCAGGTAATTTACCGGGGGTGGCACATCACCTGCGCAACGTCGTTAAGTATAGTGCAAAAGAAAAATGGCCAAGAAGTAACGAACTGCGATATGAGAGTTATATGAGCATGCCAAAGAGCTTTTAACGCTTAACAAGCACGTGAGTCTTTTTAGATACTGGCGGTTGTCGTATCACGTTGCTAGTGCTCTTGCAATGTTTACAGCAGTAGTGAAGGAAGTTTTCAGAGGTACACCTGGCACATACTGTTAATTAGACGACGTTCATGTACTTGAGGGTCTGCCCTTAGAACAGGGACCACCCAAGTCTCAGGAAGAGGTCGAGCAGAGCAGGCGGAGCTGATAACAAAATGTGCATTTTCAAAGTAGCACGATAATACAAGCTTTATGTTAGCATGTTTAGAGCGCCTTGGCGCTGCGTTTTTAAAGTCTGTGTCTTCCCAAGGTTTACTGCAGGGAGAAACAGTTGACTCTAGGACAGCCTAATACAACTGTCGTCTTCATCTCCGCCGTCAATAGGAGAAATTCAAAGACTGCCTTCTCCCCAACTAAGGAAAGAGTGTAGAAGCAGGGCCAGTTTGTCGCAGTTTTTTTTTGTTTTTACAATGCATTATTACACGCGTCTTAGCAAAGTGTTACGACGCTGTTTCAACGCGAAGATTAGCTGTATAGTGAGGTGCAGCGTTGACTCATCGACGCAGCTGCTGTGCCGAGCATGCCACCGAGTGTGAGAAACGTACTCGAAGACGGATTCCAGACGCTCGGCTCGTGGCATGGCGCACCCAGATGAACGAAGCAGTGCAGAGACGACCACTGTTTCAGAACGATTAGTCGGTCGGGCGTGTCGAAAGAGTTTTTGTAGGACAAGAGCCGATTGCCACAAAGAGTTTGAAGTATGACTGTCGTGTTAAAGCCACTTTTGGTCATTTCTGCAAAGTCTTGACCTCTTTTATAGGCAAGCATTTCTTAGCGAACTTCGGCGACTTTGAGCGTATCTTTCTTTCTATCTATCTATCTATCTATCTATCTATCTATCTATCTATCTATCTATCTATCTATCTATCTATCAATCAATCAATCTATCTATCTATCTATCTATCTGTTTGTATGTCTGTCTGTCTGTCTGTCTGCCTGTCTGTCTGTCTGTCTGTCTGTCTATTTACAGTCATCTTTGCCATACCAAGTTTGGTATCGATACCATTATCGAAACGGCCAGGAGAGTTGAAAGTCATGGGCAGCTATATAGATAGATAGATAGATAGATAGATAGAAAAATAGATAGATAGATAGATAGATAGATAGATAGATACGCTCAAAGTCACCGAAGTTCGCTAAAAATGCTTCGCACGCCCCGCTGCGGTGGTCTAGTGGCTAAGGTACTCGGCTGCTGACCCGCAGGGCGCGGGTTCGAATCCCGGCTGCGGCGGCTGCATTTCCGATGGAGGCGGAAATGTTGAAGGCCCGTGTGCTCAGATTTGGGTGCACGTTAAAGAACCCCAGGTGGTCTAAATTTCCGGAGCCCTCCACTACGGCGTCTCTCATAATCATATAGTGGTTTTGGGACGTTAAACCCCACATATCAATCAAAAATGCTTCGCATCTAAAAAATCAATCAATTCACGGTGAACGTGCCTGCCGCCCACGCAATGTGAGCTACTGGCAACAGGCCGACTGCTTTTAACTACGTGTTCGCAACGCTGAACTAATCGCGTCGTGGTCTCCACTTGAAAATGTGGCAGTGTTCCGTGAAAGCGAAGCTAACGCCTCGTTAGTGCACCAGCCTTGAAATTTAGGAGCGAGTGTGTGAGTTCGGTTCGCGACATCTACGTGTAACTCAATGTAGACATGCCGAAAAACATCGCTGTGTCATACAACGTGCCGAAAGTAACGTGCGCACATTCATCGCACATCGGCATTAGTATAGTCACCGAACTGATAAGCAACCGTGTCGGCAGACGAGCACACGGCGACAATGTGTAGCAGAACTCGAAGAAACGACATGATCCTAAGAATACTCAGTCAGATTACTTGAACGCCGCATATTATCCAATTTAAAGTATGTGTGTCATACTACTTTTCACTCGTTAAGGCTAAGTAAAGTATTTATTTGATTTTTTTCTCTGAACACCGAATTTCACCACTTTTCTTCTTTGCTTCCTCTGTAAAGGTGGATTTAAGACATCTACAGCTATTATTCTCTTCGCACAATCAAGGTAAATGTGCACAAAAAGCAATGCTGCTAGCCAACTTTTAATGTGCAGCACCAATTGTTTCTATTTCATGTTAGAATGTCTTTGTTTTTGGTTACATGCAGACAATAAATTATAATATACCTTAATTCATGAAATACTTGTTGAATCCTTAATAAGCTTCAGTCATGCCCTGTTTAAATTTTCTACCATGAATATTTGTGGTGATTACAATATCAGTTTATGTAGACAAATGTTTATTGTTTAGGCAATCAATGCATTGTAATTGCTAATTATTTCAAACTTTTATTTTTCTACAAGAAATAGACTTTGATAGTTAGAGTGTGCTCAAGAAACTGAAAAAAGCTGTCCAGCTTCATCCAATTTATTCAAGAGATGATTCATCAAGTCTTAAAAACCAGCCTATTGTGTTTTTGAAGTTTTAATAAAGTCAAACTTTTGGAGCTTTTTAAGACAAAAAAGAGCCATTTGACGGACTTCAGAACACATAGTGTCACAAGTCTTGTAGTGGCATATAGCTACGGATGCATGCCACACAAATGTAAAAACAGGCTTTCGATCTTTCCTCTGTAAATTTTACTTTTGGTACTAATTGAATCAAAAGATAAGATATATCTGGATACATACCTTCAAATTGCACCGAAGATGGTAATAGCTGTAAAATAAGAACAATATCCGACATTTGTGTTTATTACATTTCACAGTATCTAGCCACATTTCAATACAATATTCTGGCGAGAAACCTCTTTGCCGTTGCTCTGATAAAAACTCTATAATTATTTTCTGTTATTTTTGCAACCGCCCAACTAACTTAATATGCAATTATATTTTTCACTCAGCTTGAAAAGCCCACCCCGGGCTACTGAGAGAAAAGAAACATTTTCAATGCGAATATGGTATTAGCAAGTTTTGGCGACAAAAACGTATCTATCTATCTATCTATCTATCTATCTATCTATCTATCTCTCTATCTATCTATCTATCTATCTATCTAGCCGCCTAAGACTTTTAGCTCTCCTCGCTGTTTCGATAATGGTATCGATACCAAGATTGGTACGACAAAACTTGACTGTATGACAAGCATAAGGAACTAGTCATAACGTGAAAACCAAAACATGTATATCAAGAATGTCAAAAATTTCATTTCATTGTCTTGCTGCTCTTGCGGTTGTTTATTGGCATGACATGTTGTAAAGCCGGTATGGTATGACATGGCTGGATGGCGATCACAAGCAACAGGCCCTAACAACAAAATCATGACATTCGTGTCGTTTAATGACATGACTACCTGCCACACTTATGATGCGGTAGCGGTTGTTTCGCTAGCTTCGCATATACCACATTTGGTATTACGGGACGTGAATGAATGCGATTGTATGTGACCTACGTAAACATGATAATCATGCGATGCGTGTAGTGTAAAAACATGAATACACGCCACGCTCATAATGCGCTCGCGGCCGTTTCAATAGCTTCACATTTACCAAGTTTTCTATTACGAGACGTGAATGAATTACGAAGGTATGTGACTGGTGTAAACATAATATTCATAAAATGCGTGTCATGTAAAAACATCACTATATGCCATGCTCATGATGCGGTCACGGTCGTTTCGCTTGCTTCACATATTGCAAATTTGTTATCATGGAGGTGAACGAATGAAGAAGGTATGGCACTGATGTTAACAAGAGAAACATGAGGTGAGTGTCATATACAACATGTATACATGCTACGCTCAGGATGCGTCGCGGTCGTTTCGCTAGCTTCAAATATGCCAACTTTGGTATTATGGGATGTGAATGAATGACGAAGGTAGTTGACAGGTGCCAACATGATAATAATATGAAGCCTCTCATGTAAAAACACGAAAATATGCCACGCTCAAGATGCGGTCACGGTCGTTTCGCTAGCTTCACTTATGCCACTTTTTGTATGACGTCATGTGAATGGATGACAAAGGAAGGTGGCTGGTTCAAACGCGATAATCTTTTGATGCGTGTCATGAAAGAACATGATGACGTCACATTCTACTCGCCAATTCACTGTGACGTTAGCCGGCACGCGTGCGCACCGGCATTTGTTTTTTCGCTTCCCGGCGGTGATGCTACGCCTGGAGAAGATATGCCTGCCATGTATTCGCTGGTGTGTGCAGCGCTGCGTTGCTTTGACGCATGCGCGAATGAGCGTGCCCGGCGACCCAGCGTCATCAAGAGAGGCAGGGGCAGTGCTGTCTGGTTAACGTCAACGGCGCGAATGCAACTTGTCGCATTTCGTGCAGGTAGCTGCCGGGTCACGCTAATGAACGCTAGTCGCACCGGTGGCACCTGGCGTCAGGCTATGGAGTGCTCACATTTTAACTTGATAGCGTTAAAGAGCTCGTGTCGCAGAAAACCCGCCACCGGCGTCGGCCCCGTAGGTTGTGACCAAAAAATCTAGTTACCGAGATAGCCACAAGAGGCTGCTACTTGTCCACGCGCGCTCACCCCCACTAAAAATTCGCGCATTCGAAGAAATAAAAAAGTGCTCAAGGAGACGAGGCATGGTAGTTTCTTCGCCATGCCACGCCTCTCTGCTTAGCTTCCTGCGCTTTGGTCGGTACGCGAGACGAGATAATGCAATCGCTCCATGCGACAAACCTTTGTAACTCTACTCGTGCTGCATGAATTGTAAAAAAAATTACAGAATTAAATTCGTAAGGTAATGAGCTCTTCTAGTGAATTCATTCCATGATTACCTGAAAAAGTGTTTCAGGGCCCCGTTACCACATTTTTTGCCAGGTGTTATGACCAAAACGAGCCCATTTGGCAATAATACCGCATGCTGGCCGAATATACTGCGTGCGTGTTTGTTTGCGTGCGTGTGTATGTAACAAAACATAAAAATAAGTATGCACTTAGTCGTTGAAGGGTGCACTAGGGGCTGGGTTTAGCTATCGCGTTCTAGTCTTAGAGGCGAAGTTTATTGGTCTGTCAATTTTCAGCAGCACAGATTCGCTGCGCGCCGCGTGCGCGCACGTGAACGTTACGTCGGAATATGTTTGGCCCTTCATGATGCGCTCGCCGCCGTTTCGCTAGCTTTACATAAACCAAATTTGGTATTACAGGACGTGAATAAACGACGAAGATGTGTGACTGGTGCAAACATGATAAATATGAGATGCGTGTCAAGTAACAACTTGACTACATGCCCGGCTCATGAGGCGCTCGCGGTCATTTCGCTCCCCATATACCCAATTTCATATCTCGAGACGTGAATAAATGACGAAAGTAAATGACACTTTCAAACATGATAATCATGATGTGCATGTATGTAAAGCTTGACTATATGCTACGCTCATATTACGCTCACGGCAATTTCACTAGTTTCACATGGACCGAATTTGGTGATAAGTGACGTGAATGGAAAACGAATGTAAATGACAGGTATAAACACGATAATTATTATATGCGCGTGATGTAACACATCACTACATTCCATGCTCATAGCGCACTCGCGAACGTTATGTTGGCTGCACATATATAAAATCAATATAAGATGACGTTAATAGATAACTAAAGTATATAAATGGCACGTCCAAACATAATAATCATCACATGGAGGTCATTATGATGATGATGAGTGGTTCTTCATGGCGCAAGGGCCGTCTGAGGGACGAAAAGCCCCAGGTCAGTCGGCAAGTCATGCGAACAATGGTTATAATAGGCGGCTGTAGAAGGGCCTTAAAATTCCTCGCTGTAACGCGGGTAAAAACGTAGAAGCATGAAAACCGCGACATTGACATGGAATATTGTGTAAGAATAGTATATTAGGAAACGTCGTAACAGTAAGAGAATTACGGAGATGCAGCCACCGTGGCAGCAACCTGTCTTGAGAAATCGTTCTACGGAGCGCCTGGGTATGTGACGTTAAATGTGCGAACATCTTTCATAAACGCCATCAATTATTTATGTGGAAAAAGGCGTTTTCTATAAATTAACTTTGATGGGTGCAAGGGTACCTGTTGAAAATGGGGCAATAAAAAGTGCTTCTTTTTCTGAGAGAATCTAAATCATTGCACTGGCGAAAATGTGAACCACTCACGGTTCTCAACATTTCTCACACAAAGGTGCATCGCCACCAGCCAAAAGGTATGAATGTGTCGAGTGGGTGTGCCCTATCTATAGCCTCTTGACTGTGGCTTGTGCGCAGCGTGACCGGCCTACGAAAAGCTGACGAAGGACCCCACACCAAGTGTCCAAAGGGAAATGAAGAAGCTCCTGGCGGATATCTCTAAAGCGCACCCAAAGGCGAGAAACACATACCTCCAGCTCATCTGCCGGAACGGCTCTGCACCAGGATTTTACGGGCTTCCCAAGACCCACAAGTCCACAGTTCCGCTCCGTCCTATCGTGGATTTTACAACATCTCCACTCCGGGCGCTGTCCAAGTATCTCCACCGGACTCTCGCGCCGCTCGTGGGGCAAACACCGACCCACATACGCGACGCCAGCCACTTCTTGGAGCGCATGAGAGATGTGACCGTGAGCAGCGATGAGTGCTTCGTCTCGTTCGACGTCGTGTCCCTGTTCACCAGTGTGCCCTTAGCACTAGCGGTGTCTAGCGCACGAGCAGCGTTGAACCAAGACGAGCTCTTGGATGAAAGAACCTGCCTGGGCGTCGACGAACTGTGTCGCCTACTGGAATACTGCCTCAAGGGGACGTATTTCAGCGTCAACGGGAGCTTCTACAGACAAGCCAGCGGGACCGCGATGGGAGCGGCGATCTCCGTTACGGCTGCGAACCTCACAATGGAACACATAGAAGAAACGGCACTGGGCTCCTTTATTGACAGGCCGAAAGTATTTGTGAGGTACGTGGATGACTGTTTTTGCATAATAAAGAAGGCAGCAGTAGACAGCTTCCTCGAACATCTAAACTCCATCGACCAAGCGATACAGTTCACGGTGGAACGAGAGCGAGATGGGGCGCTTCCGTTTCTCGATGTTTTAGTCAGACGACAGGGCGAGCGCATGACCTTTTCGGTGTCTAGAAAGCCAACTCACACCGGCAGGTATTTGCATTTTACGTCCTGTCATCCAACTGCCCACAAAGCTTCAGTGGTTTCGGCACTCCTTTCACGTGCACGAGTAATCTGCACGTCGGAGTGTGAGAGGCAGAAAGAAGAAAAGAGGATTGTCGCCGAGCTACGAGGGAATGGCTACACAGAAGCGTTCATCCGCCGGGCGTCACGCCGTTTGTCGAGACGACAACCACCGCACCGCGGAAAGACACCTGCAAGCGACACACCGCCCGACCCCCTTTCCGCCCTGGCCACACCACCGCACACGAGAAAAAACGAAGGCGCCAAACAACCGCGTCGCCATTCCATATGTGCCGGGCATAAGTGAACAGCTCTCGAGAGTCCTAGGAAAAGCCGGGGTCACGGTAATCCACAAACCTGTTTCGACGCTCGCTCGCTTGCTACCGCGGCCGAAAGACCGACCTCCGAGGGAGCTACACCCGGGCGTTGTCTACAAAGTGTCGTGTTCTGGGTGTCCAGCCTGCTACATAGGCGAGAGCAAGTGTTTCCCGGAAAGAATGCGCCAACACAAGAACGACGTCAGGAAGATGGAAGTGCAACGTAGCGCTCTGGCGGAGCACTGCGAGAAGCACGACCATAAAATTGACTTAGACGGCGCTTCTGTTATTGAAACAGAACGGAATTTGGGAAAGAGGCTCTTGCTCGAGTCTTGGCACATTCAGCATACGCCTGCCAACGTGAACCGCTCGCTGGGATCAATGCCTTCGGTGTACGTTCACGGTCTCCGAAACGTGGTGGAAAGGGAAAGCCGGAGCCGTGGTGAGAGAACACGACGCGACGACACTTCCATGACCAAGACAGTCACGTTGTAGTTGTAGTTTCTGAATATGCTTCACGGCCACAGATACCTCGTGCGCCTCTGCTGTGAAGATACTTCTTCAAAAATGCAGAATACCAGATTTGGAGCAAGATGGGCCAACAGCTGCATAGGACACACCATTGTGAGACTTTGAAGCATCTGTGAAAAATTGTAGGCATGTGTACTTGTGTTCGAGTTCGAGGAAGTGCGTGCGGATATATGCAGTAGGTGCGTCTTTAGTGACTTCTACGAAAGATAGATCGCAGTCTATAACTTGCCACTACCACGGTGGCAAATATACTGCTGTAGCCAACAAACGTTGTTCTACAAGTGGCACACCTGTTTCTTCAGGGAGCCTCCTGACACAAAGTGAGAAGGGCTGTCTCGGCGAAGGACGCTTATTGAACAAGGTACAATTGGCAAATCAATCAATGTGGCGTGATCAAGATGTTCCTCTTCAGCATTTATCTTGCGATGGTATGTAAAAGACAGGTAACATCTCTGCAGATGGAGCAATCATTCATTTGATTTTACGTGAAGACTCTCTACGGGGCTAGTTCAAAAAGCACCCGTACATAGGCGAATGCCTAGTTGGTGGACAGGGTCCAAAACATTTAGGGCTGATGGTGCCACAGAGTGATAGATTATGACACCGTAATCTGGACGCGTGCGTACGAGGCTTTTATATAAATTCATCAGACGTTTCGGAAAGCATCGCTTTTGAAATATTCAGGGGTTTTAAGCACTTGTCTTTTAAATGATTGATGTATGACATGAAGGTAAGCTTTGCGTCTAATAATAGGCCCAGAATCTTATGCTCGGTCTTCACAGACAGATGTTGACCATGCAGGTCATCCTCAGGTTTGAAATGACCACCCCTCTTTCGTCAGAACAAGATGCGGGTACTCTTTTGCGCATTCAGTTTAAAATCATTTTAATTTCCTTATTGAGAGACCTTATTAAACCTAATTGAACCAGGCGTTCCCACACATAGAGCTTACAGGACTTGAAACCGACCTGCACGTCGGCAATATATGTAGAGCAGAACATATTTCGAGCGATAATGAGGCTCAATGAGTTCATTACGACTATAACAAGTGTACAACTCAATACCCCTCCTTGCGGCGCTCCTGTTTCTTTAACTTATGTACGCGACAGCACAGTGCCCTCTCGAACACAGAAGGCCCAAATACACCAGTAGATTTTGATTTTCGTCAACATTCTGCACAGCACACTGGTGCACACATGCACCTACGTACGCCTTCATCGATGCCACAGTTTTATGTAGCCCACGCTGTATGTAACGTGCCATGTGAAACTTTTGACGAATCAAACTACTAAAAATAATAATTAGCTCATTTAGGTGAACTGAATAATGTCGGTTTGACAGGGATGCATACAAGCAGCCCAAGAACTGCACCTGCGAGTATGACCACAATATCCATCATGCTGGGGAAAGTAGGGCCAATATTTGGGTAGTGGGAGCCCTTAAAATTCAGCCCACTCCCTATAATTCAAGTACCTAGACTGCCTAATCATTAGTGGCAACCACGAAGAGTTTATTCAGGTGCCTCTTTGCTCAGAACACAAACGTCACTCAGCTTGAAACTCTTTACTAAGCAGTGAATGCACCGTTTCGCATAATTCGCGGACAAAGCCAAAAAATAATGCCGCGCATAAGCAAGTATACTTTCACAGCGTGGACATGTAAATGAACGAGTGCAGAATCACCATTCTCCCCTCAAAAAATTTTTAAAAAAACGGAGCCAAATGAACGCTGGCGCTAGTTCTAGCACATAACCTCACAACTTCGCGGATGCATCGCATGCGACGAGCGCGTCGCCAGTTGCCGATTACGCGTGCCGCACGTACGTCGCTCCCTTTCACGCCTGCCCCTACTCTCGTCAGCCGTCAGCCTCTCTCGTCCACCTGTTTTGGTCTTCTTCCTTGTGCGTTCTTTTTGCCTTAGATCTTATTTATTTCTTTCATTATGGATTCACGCTCGCACGCGTACGCGTATGTAGTCTATCGAGACGGAGCCAATGCAGTAGTAGCGGCAAGTTTGATCCGCAACTTCAATCCTACTAGCCCTAACGATTGCTTCAAAAATGTGGATGTGTACTGGCGAGACGTAAAAGCAGCCACGGAGGTTGATGGTGAAGGATATTATCCTGCCAGCGTAGAAGAAATGGGGTGTTTACATGCCATGTTTGTGCGATTTTTTACGGGTGTACCACTAGTGCATGGTTAACGCGCAGCGCATGTAACATAAGTGAGAGAACAAAGGAAACACTCAAACTCTGTGTTATGTGTACTATAGTACACATTAGTCCTGCGAGCCAATAATGACGTGTGACTTCGAGTAACTGACGTGTTGACGCACACCTGAATTCACGCGTATTGTATGCTCATCATACGCCATACTAACCAAGATGTAAATGCTAACGAAGCAAGTATATGTGAAAATATTCAAGGAATACCGTTCGCGCTTATTTTCAACAGCGTAAGTGCATGTACTAGTAAATAAGACTGCTACATTTTATGTTTGTACAGCGTGCGTGCGATTGCAATCTTCAGACATGCAAAAAAAATAAAAAACCCGATTTGTTGATGCACAACGTAGAGACACTGGTATAACCTAACGTGAGTGTCAGTTCTGCTTCAGTAATTTTGTTAGTTAACTAATTGGTACTGTTGCTGGCTATCAAGCAAGTGTTACGTATCTGTGTGCGTGTGGCCTTCGTGATCACGCGTACAATTTTTAGGAAGGCATCCAGAAATACTTATTTCATTGCTCTCGCATTGTAGCAATGCTCCCGCGATGCCAATTAAGCAGTCTGAGTACCTACGCTTTTACTCGCATAAATTGACCTTGCACAAGTCAAATTAGTATTATAAACAATTTCCTTTGTAAATTATACCCACCTGATGCACTTTTATAAGGGGCAGTTTCTTAAAGGAGGGTATGCAATTACATACTTGTGCAAATGAAAAGATCAAAAGGTAATGTGACAGACTCGAGCAACCTTTTCACGATAATCAGTAGGATTTATATGCTTAAATGACGTGTAAAAAGTCATAAAAAGCTCCCATATTGCACAGACAACCGGAAGAGCCTTGAAGCTGCATTACGGAGGTTACTTATCTGGGAAGTACTCGCGGATAGAAATAGGACACTCAGAGAGAGTGGATATGTAGTAATGCTAATGGGTACCCATGAAACCGAGGTGTTTTATTGCGGTATAGAGTGAGAGAGAGAACTTATACAGAGCAAGATTGCTGTGTTTTTTTTGTTACAAATGGGTGGGCCTCTCGTTTACCATGTGCACACTGCCAGTGTTGAACTGCTAGGATCGCATGCTTTCGCATGCCGGCCGTAATGGCTAGAGGCTATGCACCAATTATATTGTGTTGCAGGCGACCCACTCTACATGTTTAAAGATGTGACGTGCATGCTGTGCAAGTGAAACACAAGATTAAGCCAAAAGATTGTGCCCTGTGTCTGTTTTTTGAAATGATAAGCACCTTAGTTTTTCATTTTTTGTCATGACAAGAAAGAAAGGATCCAGTCACTGGCCTGTCATCCTACGACATTGAAAGAATGGCTTAGAATAGCGGCTAGTACTACCTGCTAGGGCCAACCCCCCAAAAATACTGTCAAAAACTTTCCTTGAAGCTATGGAACTAAAAGGAACATGACAGCTTATGCCAATCTTCTTGGGTGGCAACTCAAAATTTATAAGGAATACGCATTGGTGAGCCAGTTTGGTTCTCCGTAGATGTCTTCCCCCTAACTCTATACCGCAAGCAACACCTTGGTTCCTTGAGCACCCACGAATGTTTCTACATGCACTGGCGGCCACGCACTATAAGTGCTTCATTTCAATCTCCGAGTGTACAGTACATAGTGTGTTGCTTTTTGCATGTCACAATTTGCAGCCGATTTAGGGCATGTGTGTTTTCATTCATTTTAGCCTTGTTCTGCACTGCTTATAAGGTGAAAGGGGTTTACATTGAAAAGCCACACTGCCTTCTCGAGAAACGGTAGGACCATTTCATTTGGCTGCACCTTACTGAAACCGTTCATGACAGTGCATGAAAAGTTAAGAAATATGCAGTGGAAGCTCACAGGTTCCAGTCTAATTTTCATTCGCTGAATTTACGCTCTTCACCTAACAGTGGCTTGTGGCGAATTGTACATGTGGACAGTTTTTGAGGCACTAACACCTGAGCACCATGTGTCGACATCGGTACGGTGCCTACATGTGAATACTGTGCCAGCTGCTAGTGTGCACGTGCATGGCTGCGCCAAGCCGGCAACATCAACATAGGTGGTGTAGTAAAAATTGTGAACGAGTGCTGCACCACTCAAGTGAGCGGCAAGGTTGAGCACCTCGTGAACTGGTTCAGAGGATGCAGGCAAATCTAACGAACCTAGTACAGCATGTCAAGTCACAGCAACTACCTACTGTCTCCAGCACGTGCTGGGTGTACAAGTGGCTTGCGTTGACATCACTGAAACACCTTATTGGAGTACTATCATTGGGGGACACAAAATTCATGATGTCACGTTGGTGTTGTCTAGGCGTGACATGCATGTGCTCTCGGTACTGCATGCACATAGGCTTTTCTGCGATTTTGTTACCACACTGAAGCAGAATAACTTCATCTTCCTTGTTTTCAGTTTCGCCATCTTAGAGGGCCATTATGTTGAGGATACTCAAGGGTGACATCATGTGAATGACTTTATCGTTGTCACAAATAGAAGATTTCTAATCATAAATGTTTCACGGTGTTTTTCGTGTCACTATTTCTCAGATTAAACAAACAGTTCTACTGTTGTGCTTTCCGTTGTTCAGAAAAGCTGGTACCATAAAATTGCTTGTCGGTCTTTAAGGCAGTATTAAAGCAAAAGAATGAACCAGTTTAGGCAAGAAGCTGTTCTTTCACAATTTTGTTGTGATGAACTTCACCATCGTAGGTTTTATCAAGAGAGCGAAGGAAGATCGAAGTTTCACATTTAAATTTTGCACCAAAATCGCAGTACTTTTGTTACTAAACTAGAGAATGTTGGTGGGATGTCATGATTTCTATGATTTTTTGGGAACTTTGGCTACATACAACAGTGGAATGGACTGAAACTTGTGCGAGAACTTAGTGCCACTGGTTACTGCATGGTAAATAAATTCTAGCAAAAATATTGTGTAGGCTGTTATGTTCGCTTTGAAAATCTATCATGTTGTGGTCTGCAGGTACATTGCCATTACCTGTATTTTCTTTTTGAACAATATTTTGCTTACAAAGCGTCCCCTTAAAGAGCCACTCACTAGGCCCCATACTAAAGTTTAGTTAGACTGTGAAAGTTGTTGGGTGTCCGAAGAGGAACATTCTGCCACAAATTTATTTTAAATTGATTCATTACGAGCTGTGAAAGCTTTTTTGAACTATTGTGAAAAGAGTATGAGAGGAGACGAGCTCGAATCCCTTGCCGCTCCTCCACGTAACCTTCGCACGCCAAATCTTTTCCCTACTCTTTCCGGTATTTGACGAAGAGGTCATGTGCGCATGACTTGCCTGAACAAGCCCAACACCCGTGCGTGCGAGCGGAGTTTTTTTTTTTCTTTGGCCAGCGTTGTTTTGAGGTTTACTGCCTGTTTCTGTGGGATGGTTTGGAAACGCTGGCTTAGACGTGGTAGAATAAATGAGCACAATGAGTGCGCGAAATCGTAGGAATGTTTCACGGCTGTCGTCTGCTCGATTCACTGACCAAGGGGACACGAACGAATGCGCAATACCGACACAACATCCTCGCAATTCACGGTAGACAAATAGAAAAATAGACGCTTACATTCCCCTATTGCATCTCGTTATTTATCTAGAGTTACATTATTCTCTTCAAGAAATAAATTACTTAAACTTTGCATGTAGAGATAAAAAGTTTTCACCATGTCACGTGCCACTGTTGGCAACATCAGAGCACAGTCGTCTACGTAGAGCACCAACGTCACTGTGCTGCCATGTGCGTAGTGCCATACAAGTATGCACGTCATGCCCCTATTCTTTGGATGTGCGCCCGCCAAATAAAAGAGGAGCAGTGTTCATCTTGAAATTTGACCCAATTCCGCGGCGCGTAGCATGGCTAATTTTGGCAGACCTGATCAAGAACGCCTCATCTACGCATTGTGCTTGTCATCTCAAAATTGTAAAACCTGGTGATTGACCCTTTAAGGTGAGAGCTGTGCTTTCAGCCTTACGAAATCATTATTTACTTGTGCAAGAGAAATAGGCATTTTCTTTGTGCTACTTTAAAGGTTGAGAAATCTACACAATGCGTCAGCGCTAGCATAGACCCTCTTAAGCGGAATTCACATGAGGGAGAAATACACGGGGGATAATTTCGGAGCCTAGTGACGCCAACAGGCAAGGATAAGTCCCCCCCCCAAATGTCCCTCACTCACATGGACGAGGCGAACAGTGGAGAGACCAGTGTGGCCAGAGCTTCCACCATATGACGGAGCGCAAGCACTGAAGAATTCTTTGACCCCCAGCCATAGATATCGGCAAGCTTTTGTCTTGGACGGGGGAAGGGGGTTCAAAACCGCATTGTGTTTTAACTGGAAGAGGAGGAAAGCGCAGGTGCTTTTTTTGCGTGAGCAAAGCGGTGAAGTTCTTTGAGGGAAGTTCCAGTTTTGCACACCCCCCCTGCCACTCTGCTGCTTTTAGAAGTTTTCTTGTTTATATGTCTTTTTTGTGGAATATGCAGATGCGGCGTTCCTTTGGTTTGACTCGCCACCACAATCTTTTCTTTTTTTTAAAAAAATGAACTCGCCGAAAGCAACATTCTAGGCAACGTCATTGACAAAGGCTTTTTTTTTCGACTACGAAAGCGTTCACAGCCTCTCTGACTTCTGAAATACCACTATTGAGTCGGTAGATAGGAATTTCAGTATCTTTCGAGGTCAGTTGACTTTTTCTGAGCAAAGGAATTATGCTATCATAGCAGTTATCTCATAAAAACAACTGAAAACGAAAGGGATCTAGCCTATTATATTTAGCAATTATCTGTACAAGAGTTTTATAATAATCTTGAAACACAATGTAATAGAAGACACTTCTGCTTTCACTAGTTGGACTCAGCTTAAAATTCAGCTGCATCAGTGCAGCCGATAAAGTAAAATATGAAGTATATCATGTTTCTGAAATAAAAAGCAGTTCTCGGATTCAACGGCTGTCTATATTTTAAGCGTGTAATCTTTAAGAAAGAGGCCTATTAAAATTTTTTTATAAAGTAAGACATCTTCAGACTGCACAAGCAATGCAGTAGCCGCAGCAGTAACAACAACAGCGGGCTATGCCACAATTCTTATTACTATAATCACTTTAAAACAAAACTTGACATCATTCTATAGAGATGGTAGCACTCCATCATCTGCTTGACTTTCGTCTCCCACACACCATGCTTTAGGTTAGTTTTACTATCATCGGAAGAGATGTCCTAGAAGCGAGCATATTCTTCCAAGAGACAAAAAAAAGTTGCTTCATTGTTCATTTCCCCTATCACGGTGCATGCAAGTCTGAAGCGTAATTTGGAATTGGCGCCGCGTTCTGCAGGTGCTGCAGGAGAGAGGGCTACAATGTGGTTAAAAATCCACCCGAAATTCTGCTACATCCTTCGCTAAACGGGGATCATTCGACCGGCCAGAGAAACAAACCCGCCTCCCCCGAAGAGCCACGAGAAGGTCGCGTCGACAGACTAACCCGTCACGTCATTGTTAGGTGTTGCGCCATCTTCACCTCTCCTCCTGGAATTTCTCCCTCATGTGAATCTCACTTTGCAGACAATGCGATCGTCCATGAATGTACAAAATAGTTGCAAGTTCATTATTTCTGTAGACGTAAAAAAACAGTGCTCAAAAGTGACTTGTGCTTCAAAGATTTGTGACGACAGTAAGAAAATCTTGCTTATAGCCCTTTGAGGTAATCAAAAATGCAAGAAATTTGCATAGTATGATTTCAATGCAACCCAGTAATGAATTCCAAGGAAGAAAGATGAGGAATGTGCAGTTTTGTGGTAGTTTCAGCAATTATAGTGGATAACTGTATAACTAATTATTTTATTGTGTTGCCATCAGTTTGCTGTAGTGCTTGCATAAAAAGAATCAACTATTTGGTCCGAAAAACATACACAGTTTCTTTTTTGTGTGTTATTAGTTGCGAGTGCAGAAAAAAAATTTCAGATCATTTCTGGAACGTGGCACGTCGAGGAATTGTCGAACGTGGAAGTGTATCCAGCAAAGTGATCCTTTGCAGCGATACGCAGCACAATAAAATTTGGTTATTGCTAGTTGTCTACTCGGGAAGCCAACAGGGATGCGCACATCGAGTGTCATGCCATATCAAAAAAACAGGCGACGTTTGACATGCCTTTGAAGTTCATATACACAATTGTATACGCCGTGACTGAACGGGTTAGTGTACCCAAAGAACCAGTTAAGGCGAAGATTCTGGTTGAAAAGATAATAGCCAGGTGGCCTGCATTACACTATAATAAAGAATAGCACAGCTCCGAGTTTCAGATTCATTATTATAACAAGCTTTCAGTGCAATGACTCTAGAGAAGGAGGACGTTTTGACCACCTGGGGACTAAATATTGGCATTAAGATGAAGGCTAATTGCAAGATATCAATCATGAAGCATAATTTTGGACATATGTAGTACACTAATGTATTGTACAAATAAATTGATCAATTGGTAAGAACCCTGGAGGGCGCATGTATACAAGTTAATGTAGTAAACTAATGTTGTACACTAATGTATTGTACAAATAAATTGA
The DNA here is from genome assembly GCA_013436015.1 of Rhipicephalus annulatus. Classification (NCBI taxonomy): domain Eukaryota; kingdom Metazoa; phylum Arthropoda; class Arachnida; order Ixodida; family Ixodidae; genus Rhipicephalus; species Rhipicephalus annulatus. The sequence continues at coordinate 109,856 of WOVY01012262.1, forward strand.
TCAAAGGGTAACCACCCTGGAGGGCGCATGTACACAAGCCGATTCCATTGCTGGAAGCCACATTTTAAAAAGGTTAACGTTAAATTGCTTATGTATAGCACTCGTGGATTGAAACGAAACAGTTTCTAACTAAATAATGTGCATACATTTGTTCCACAGCCATCAGTATGGGTACTGTCAGTATAGTTTCAACTTTAATTTGCATAGAACAGAGCAAAAATAATCTTTAGAGACAAAATTTATCGTGACTTGACTTGGCTATCTGGAGCAGTTGCTCATGGCAGTCATATGAGAAAAACATTTGATGTGTTATTTAAATCCATGAAGTTGAAATTTATTTGTGTCCTCATAATACCACATCTGTTTGTAGAGGCCTTTGTTTGCGAGCCCCTTTCAGGTGCCCCTAACTTCTTACAAGCAGTTTTGGTTTATGCCTACCTCGCAAACTTTGCTTTCAATCAATCAATCAATCAATCAGTTTATTATCATGTCATAAAATATGTTACAGGGAGTAAAATATACAGAAGAAATGGAAAGATGTGCCTTAGATATGGAAAGAGATATTTTGTCATCCTCATGGATTACTGATATTTCAGTTTCCAAGGCAGATCTTGTGAAAAGACTGAATAAGCGTCGTATTCGGCGGCCCTCTGTTGTTTTGGAGAACCCGTCAGATTCTACGACGAGTTCGCAAAAGGTAACCATACAGTAAATCTTTCGACCACAAAAATGCTTGCAACAACTTGTTTCCTGTCATGCGCACAGTTTCCTTTTGCATAGACTGTGAATGCATGGATGTCATCACAGCCAAGAATATGTAGGGGTACCACAGGCGACACACTAATTATTAGCATCCCAAAGTTCGTGCTTGGTTCTCACTAGGGTATATGAGTCTACTTTTTTGTGAATGCATGATAGGTCTCCTCAGCTGCGCTTAGTTTTTGCGGTGTACGGTAGTGGAGTTCTGACCTTCGTACCTTCTTTCGTTCATTTGATAACTCGTGCCACTCATATATTTCCAGTCTTATCAATGAGCCATGAATGTTTGGAAGAGTGGTGACGCAAAAGTTTTGTATTTTGTTTATATTGCAATAGCCCTTTCTATGTCGGGTGTTTCTGTCTGTGACTCATCCCCAGTGTCTGCTTGGTTTCAGGCATTGAGTTTCCTAAATATACACTACAAGGAACTCTGGAGCAAGTTTCTATGGGAGCTTCATTGCATGGCGCTCCAACAACCATGGGAATGATGGGTAGTACATGAATTTGCCTAGATTTCTTTTTTACATTCTTTCTGACTTCACGTGGCTTGAAGCAGTTTTGTCACAAAAAAGCAATTCGTAAATGTTTGGCAGTTACGCTTCACCACCTTAACTTTTTAGGCTTATCAGTTCAAATCAATTCACGAGGTCAAAAACAAATTCTTCTTTCCTTCAAAACAAAACATAAGCACAGCATTAAACGAAGTCACAAATGTGTTCATAGTGTGCAAGCACAAAGACTAGGCGAATTCATGTTATACACATAATTTCCATGGTCTCTGAGCGATCACAGCACCAGTGTCTCTTCTAGGTGATTTAAAGAAACTTTATCGTTTTAGCAATGAGATGAATCTTGAAATGCAGAGAAATGGTACGTTGTGAAGCCAAGGTGATAGATAGGGATGAAAAGATGATACAGCAACCTTGTTTCTTGTAAATAGCAGCAAATGAGGCCATGTTGATTGAGCGAAAGTACTGATTCAATCATATTTTGGTCAGCTAGAGAGGCAGTAGAAGCGCACCTATGAACTGGATGTCCCGATTCAAATGAACTACTAAAGCACACACACTAAAAAGCCTGTAAGCGTGCTACTAATGGCAGAACACCCTTTACCTGTAATCGCATTCATGTCCAAGAACGCTCAGCTCGGAAGAGTAGTGTGCATGGAGCAACCATGCCCTGCCGCAAGAAAGGATGCTTTGGTCAATCCGCATTCTTTAATAAATTTACCAACACAGCAAAGGCAACAACGTTTGCTTTTAGGTGAATTCAGCAAATTTCAGAACCAGTAGAAAAGCTGTCTTGGGCTACTAAACAACCATTTGGCCCTATCGGCCGGGGTTAGCACTAATATATAATGTCACTGAAAACGTCATAGTAAAAGAAGTTATAAGCACAATATTAGCACAGCATTTTGTTGCAGAATGGTGGATATAAATGATAGACCTATAGGAACCGACAGGAAAAACAAAAAAGATAGAGCAATATTTGTGCTCTGAGCTGTGTATACTGAAGGAGTACTGTGGGTGACCTGCTTAGTTCCACTTTCGAGTACATCATGCGTTGTCCTTACAGGCTTGGTGCAGCGTCCGACTTTTTGTTATTGGTTGTGTTAAGTGGTGCTTTACAGAATGTTTTTGGTGGCTCAGACCTTGCTGTCTATACTGTGTGCGTTGCCAGATAGGGCCGCACAACTTGTTGAAGTGGCAACTATTATGACGCTTTTGCTGAGCCACAGTTCAAACTAAAAAGCCAACTATGACTCAGCAAATATCGCTGCATTGCCATGCTTTCAAAAAAAGTGGTTACGTGAACTGGGTGATATTGCATTTTGAAAGAAGTGTACTTCTCATTGCACAGGTGAACGTTTCAGAAAGACGGTATTATTTCACTTCTTTCTGAAACGTTGCCCTGCTCACAAATGAAGTATATTTTTTCAAAATATTTATGCTTTTATGATGACAGAGAATTTTCACTGGCTCATTGGCTGTGCAGTTGAGAATGTGAGTGACGAATTTAAATTGTGCTTTTACAATTCATAAATGATACCAGACGAAACAATACTATTGAATGGATGGCAAGCATAATGAATAAATTAGTTGACAATTTTCGGAAAACTTTTTATGAATCCTTCATTGTCAGAAAGGTTGTGGTGTTATTAACCCCTCAACTAGCTGTGACATATGGTTGCTGAGTGACATTTTGTGAGCCAATAGAGATAGCGACATGTTCATACTATTGTTGTAGCAAGACCTGCATGTTAAGAATGACCACTTGATATCATATCCACATAGTTGAAAACTCTCACCTTTATTACATCTCGTTAAAGTATAAAAAATTGACCTACTCCTGATCATTTGTTCTTCTTGATATATCGTTTGCACAGTTTTTTTTCTCAACACATGCTCTTAGCTTTGTTCTGCACACACACAGTTGAATCTCATTATTTCAAACTTCCGGTTAATTCGATTTGCGCTGTGGTCCCGTCAAAGCTATGTGTATTCCAATGGGTGAAAACGCCCTGTAGTTCGTACGTGCAAGCACATCACTTGCAACTGTTACTTCGAACGTACCGCGCTCTGAAAATGCTCTCAGCACCACGCCCAATCCGGTGGCGGCACCACCGATACCTCAACGCTGTGCGCGAGGAAAAAAAAAAAGTGGTAGCATATCAACGGAGTGAATGATGGAGAGTGGGGCGAAGCATTCGTCCCTCCGTTCGTTCTTGCTTCCGTCCGTCCATGCATCCGTCTGTGTGGCCGTCCATGCGTCCATCCACCCGTCCGTGCGTGCGTCTGTTCTTGCGTCCATCCCTGCGTTCGTCCATGCATCCGCCCCTGCGTCCGTTCATGCATTCATTCATGCATCTGACTGTGTGTCAATTCGTCCATCTATTCAACACTCCAAGTACCACCATCTCGCATCTTTTCATCATATTGCTACGTAGCTGACGTATCAGCGGTGAAAAGACAACAAGGAGGTCGTCTGTCGGTTGCGCGTGCTGCTTCCATCTTAGTCGACGCCATACGCATCATTTTTAATATAGATTTTAAATAGACACACCTCGTGTCATTTTTACGTAACATCTTTGTGGTGGACGTGCTAGGTACTTCCTCGTCTTCATCACGAAGCTCCGCAACGGCCGCATCATCATAGGTCCAACCATGTCACAGGTTGAACAACCATCGTCTTCGCCACCTGCCCCTACCGTGACTTCTACATACGTCGTTCTACCTCCTGCTCGTGATCCCGGTGTATTTTCTGGTCAGAAGGGCGTTGACATCGACAAATAGATCAACCGGTACGAACGGGTCAGCGCAAGCTATAGGTCGGACCCGACTCTTATGCTTGCCAATGTGCTTTTCTACCTCGATGGCCCATCGCGCGTGTGGTTCGAGACGCACGAAGCGGAGATTAAGAGCTGGGACTCCTTTAAAGAAAAGATCCGCGACCTTTTTAGCGACACCACTGGGTGGCAGATCGCAGCGCGGAATCAACTGGCGGCCCGTGCACAGACGTCGACGGAGTCGTACGTCGCGTACATTCACGACGTCATTGCCCTATGCCGCCAGATTGACGAGCACATGAGTGAGTCGGAGAAAGTGGCCCATGTGCTGAAAGGCATAGCAGACGACACATTTAATCTACTAGTTTACAACAACGTTGCCACTGTCGACGCCATCATTAAAGAGTGTCGACGGTTCGAAGAAGCCAAGAGCCGCCGTATTACTCAGCGATTCACCCGGCTGCCCAACACGGCCGCGACCTCATCGTGTGAAGCCGCCCGCCAGTCCCCCACGTATGACAACGTCACACGTATTGTTCGTCGGGAAATCGAAGCCGCCTGTCCGGCTCCTCTTCAGCCACCCGTTTTCGCAAAGCTCGCCTCTGACCAACAACAGCCGTCAGTGGCAATAATACAAGCTGTGGTGAGGCAGGAGTTTGCAAACCTCGGACTTCCATCAGCATGTCCCCTGACTCGCCCTGAAGTCCCGTCCTACTCCCGAGGACACACTCGCCGTTCACCTCCAACAATGCCCTTCCGTAACCCTTCGGAATGGCGAACACCCGACGACCGGCCTATTTGTTTTTCCTGCCACCAGCCTGGGCACGTTTCTCGCTATTGCCGCCGCCGTTGGTCAAACCAACTACGTCAGACTTTCTCTACCTCGGCGCTCATGCATCCGACGACCCCTCGACGTTCAGACGCCACACCCTTCAATTTCTATTCGTCGTCATCTTACGAGCCTTCCACTGACGCCCCTTTGCTCGGTCGCCGCTACCCTGACGCCCCTTCGTCCAGTCGCCGCAGCTCTCGCTCCCCGTCACCGCTACGTCACCAATCCCGCTCTCCGCCAACTCGGCGCTTTTCCTCGCCGAGCTTCTCTGGATGGCCGCAGCAGAAAAACTAGATATTGCAGCTTATAGAGGTGAAGCTGCAATACCAATGACGGCCGAAAATCCTCTACTGACGCTTCCCATGCACCATAGCCTGCTTGAAGTGCAAGTCGACCATGTTCCTGTGACCGCCCTCATTGACACAGGTGCGCACCTGTCTATTATGAGCGCTTCACTACGCTGCCGCTTACAAAAGATTATGACGCCATCTACGACGCAGGCAATACGTGTTGCCGATGGTGGTACTGTACCCGTAATCGGAATGTGCACTGCTCGTGTCAGCATTGCCGGTCGTCACGCCGTGGTCCTTTTTGCCGTGCTAGCCTGCTGCCCTCATGACCTCATACTTGGCCTTGATTTCCTTTCGGCACACTCGGCCTTAATTGATTGTTCATCGGGTACCCTCAGCCTTGATCTACCAATCTTTCCCGACTACTCTGCAAAGCCCACCAGCCGCTTGAGCCCAACCACTTTCGTTCGCCTGCCACCTCGAGCCGTTACGTACGTGTCTTTGTAATCGACCCCTTCCGTTCCTGACGGTGATTAAATCGTTACGCCAATTACTGACGTTCGGCTGACGCGCAGTGTTACTGTGTCCTATACCATCGTGACCATAGCATATAACTGTGTGTTACTTCCGCTCCTTAACTTTGGTTTCACCCCTCAAGTGTTGCCCTGCCAGATGTCTCTAGCCCAGCTAACTGCCATAACAGAGGATGATGTCAGTGTTGTCGCTGTATCTGCTCTTGATCGAAGCGCAGTCTCACGGTCACCCAGCTCAGACGATGGTATGTTTCGAAACATGATTGGATCGGAGCTGTCGCCTCACCAGGCCGACGCTCTCTGCCAAGTTTTGGCCTCATACAGTGACAATTTCGACACCGACGATCGTCCCTTGGGCCAGACTAAAATTGTCACTCACCGAATCAACACTGGTGACTCTGCGCCCATTCACCGTCAGCCATACCACGTGTCAGCATCTGAGCGAGAAGTGATTCAGAAAGAAGTGGCCAGAATGCTTACGAAAAACGTAATCGAACCATCAACGAGCCCTTGGGCATCTCCCGTGGTATTAGTAAAAAAGAAAGACGGCTCATGGCATTTCTGCTTTGATTATCGCCACCTCAACAAAATTACCAAAAAAGACGTGTACCCTCTACCAAGCATTGACGATACCCTTTCTTGCCTCCATGGCGCCACCTTCTTTTCATCTCTCGACCTCCGATCTGGCTACTGGCAAATTGCTGTAGATGACATGGACCGAGAAAAGACCGTCTTCGTTACCCCTGACGGCCTTTACCAATTCAAGGTCATGCCATTCGGGCTCTGCAACGCTCCAGCGACCTTCGAGAGAATGATGGACACGCTCCTACAAGGATTTATATGGTCGACATGTTTGTGTTACCTGGACGACGTGATCATTTTCTCACCTACCTTTGCAACCCACCTTGAACGCCTTTCGACCATTCTATCCATATTTCGACGGGCCGGCCTGCAGCTCCTCCAAGTGCCACTTCGGTCTTCGTCAGATTACCGTATTGGGACACCTTGTTGACGCTGCCGGCGTACGGCCAGACCCGGTGAAAGTACGCGCTGTAACAAACTTCTCAGTCCCACGCTCTGCCATGATGTTCGCAGTTTTGTGGGCCTCTGCTCCTACTTTCGCCGGTTCGTGAAAAACTTTGCGGCACTCGCACGGCCACTCACCGACCTTCTCAAACAAGACGTCCCATTTTCTTGGGGCTCTCCTTAAGCTGACGCTTTCTCTCAGCTAATCACCGCTCTAACGACACCTCCTATTCTTGCACATTTCGACCCCGACGCTCCCACAGAAGTGCAAAAAGACGCGAGTGGTCACGGAATTGGTGCAGTTTTGGCGCAAATTCAGCGGGGCAACGACCGCGTAATCGCGTACGCGAGCCGTCTGCTTTCTAAGTCTGAACGCAATTATTCTATAACAGAACGGGAATGTCTCGCTCTTGTTTGGGCGGTTTTGAAATTCCGTCCTTACTTGTATGGCCGCCCTTTCCGTGTCATCACAGATCATCACGCGCTGTGTTGGCTTTCTTCTTTGAAGGACCCCACTGGACGACTTGGTCGTTGGGCATTACGCCTACAGGACTATTCCTACTCCGTTGCTTATAAGTCTGGACGTCTCCATCTGGACGCCGATTGCTTATCCCGCTACCCTGTTGATCAGCCCGACGAACCAGACATCGAGCCTAGCCTCAGCGTCATGTCACTGTCCCAGTTTCTTCAGATTGGTGATGAACAACGTCGTGATGCTTCTCTGCGACAACTTATTGACCGTCTCAAATCTGCTCCGAACGACCCGTCACTTCGCATGTACGTCTTCCTCAATGACACGCTGTACCGTCGTAGCCTCCAGCCAGATGACCCTGAGCTCCTTCTTGTCGTGCCGAAAAATTTGCGTTCAACCGTGCTGCACGAGCTTCACGATGAACCAACTGCTGGTCATCTGGGTGTATCTCGGACGTACGACCGCGTGCGTCGCCGCTTCTTTTGGCGTGGTCTCGCCCGGTCTGTTCGCCGTTACGTGTCCTCCTGCGATAAATGCCAACGTAGGAAGCGACCTACTGCGCCCTCGGCTGGACTTCTTCAACCGATCTTTATCCCAACCGAACCTTTCTTCCGTGTCGGTATAGATCTTCTCGGTCCTTTTGCCGAGTCGAAATCGGGCAACAAGTGGGTCGCTGTTGCTATAGACTACACGACTAGGTATGCCAGCACTCGAGCGCTCCCCACCAGCACCGCTACTGATGTTGCGGACTTTTGGCTCCACGACGTCATCCTACAGCATTGCGCTCCTCGCCAATTACTCACGGATCGTGGCCGCGCATTTTTTTCCTGTGTGATCGACGATCTTCTGCGCTCATCCTCGGCGCACCACAAGCTGACCACTTCCTACCATCCCAAAACAAATGGCCTTACCGAACGGCTAAATCGGAACCTAATGGACATGCTCGCGATGTATGTGTCGTCCGACCACCATGACTGGGACCTGGCGCTACCTCACGTGACCTTCGCGTACAATTCTTCGCGCCACGACATCACTGGTTATTCACCCTTTTTGTTGCTTTATGGCCGTGATCCGACGTTACCACTCGACACCTTACTTCCAACCACTACAACGCCGTCAACCGAATATGCACGCGACGCTATTGCTCGTGCCGACCACTCACGTCAGATCGCCCGCTCTAGACTTTCGGCTTCGCAAGCCACCCAGAAAGCCACCTACGACAGCCGGCATGCTGACGTTCACTTCTCACCCGGTTCTCTTGTTCTCCTGTGGTGCCCAGTTCGTCGAGTTGGCTTATCAGAGAAGTTTTTGTCTCGCTACATGGGTCCTTACCGTATCATCCGCCAGGTAACCGACGTCACCTATGAAATCATTCCTGCATCTGAGACCACAAGCCTGCCTGCTACCACACCCAGTGATGTTGTGCACGTCAGCAGGCTAAAACGTTACCACTTGCCTACTGAAGACCGTAGTTAATGTGCACCGAGACGGCGCTTTTACCGCCGGGGGGGTAATGCTACGTAGCTGACGTATCAGCGGTGAAGAGACGACAACGAGGAGGTGGTCTGTCGGTTGCGCGTGCTGCTTCCATCTTAGTCGACGCCATGCGCATCATTTTGAATATAGATTTTAAATAGACACACCTCGTGTCAATTTTACGTAACAATATATTCCCCATATAGAAACACTGCCATTCAGCGGACATCACAAGTACTAAACGAGAGGTCGCACACGCACACTTTCTTACGGCTTGCGCTTCGGGTGTACTTCCCACCTTTAACCACCTCAAGTTCATGGTATATACTAGTTCCCTGTATTAATGGCACTGTGGCCCAATGCTCGCTGAACCTTTCTGAAACCAAGGAGGTTCCGCCCAGCGAGTATAACGTAGCAACCTTTTCCTGTCAGATAGTGCTCATTGTACATGCCAATGGCTGCTAATGGGAAATGAGAGACAGGAGAATTCGGCTTTTACTTACTTACAGCTAGCACTTCGTATCTACTTTTCACCTTTAACCACCTCGAGTTCATTCATGGTATATACTAGTTCATTGTATTCATGGCACTGTGGCTTAACCCTCGCTCAACCTTTCTAAAACTAAGGAGGTTACACCCAGACAGTATAACGTAGAAAACCTTTCTTGTCAGATAGTGCTCAATGTACATGCCAATGGCTGCTAATGGGGATCGCAGCATCCGCGTTAACTAAAAGCCGAATTCTCCTGTGTCTCGTTCCCCATTAGCAGCCATTGGCATGTATCATGAGCAGTATTTTTTGTTGTTCAACACGCACAGAAGAAATCTCTCACCGACACCACCTTGGAAGTCAAAATGTTATACTTGTTACATACTACAACGGCTACGAGGGACGAACGGGGGCCGCTATATAGCTCTTCACCCCTAAAAAAAGCATAAGCTGTCGCGGAGTGTTGGTTCTCTCTCAAATGCCGATCTGCTCGTTTCCGCGTGGAGACGCTCCTCCTTTCTCCTCAATTGCTGTTCATGCTGAGGCTGTGGCGCAGAGGGTGGCTACCATTACGCAGTCGTTGCCGTCGTCTTGAGAGAGTGTTGGCGCTGGACTTAGCCGCGCCAGAGAACCGCGCGCTGAACGCTGAAGCTGAAGTTGAAACGCTTTGCAAACTGCATGCGAAATTGATTATTTGCCTGCAAGGCAAATGTGTGCAGATGCACATCGCTGATTACTTCAACTAATGGCGAATGTCCTGCGATTTCTAAATAATCCAGGTCTTCTGAAGATTTCCCCCCATGTGTAAGCTAAATTCACATGCGCCACTGCATGGTGAGCCCTTCGTACATTTACCTTCAATTAAATCGAGCTTTTTTTAATTCAGACAAGTTTGAAGCTCCTTCGAGATCGAATTATCAAAATTAAATTATTTTTAAAGGAGCAGTGAAACAACTTTTCGAAGGAGAGAAGAGAAGATAGATTAGTGTAGAGGCATTCACAGCGTCTATAAAATAACAAGGGCAAATACAGCCTACAGCTTATTTAAAATCAATTTTAAATGCTTTTGGACTTAGCTAGATGCAGAGTTCCTTGCAATGCCGGCATAAGGCGGTGGGAGTGTAAATAAACCTATGCCACAAGTACAAGTTTGTGTTGGCTGTTTGCTGGACATGCCTGCGCTTTTGCTACCTGTGATTTTTTCCTCTGTGCCTGCCACTATGTATGTGTTGGCTGCCAGTGTGGTGCATTGCTTGCTATATTCTTATAGTGTGGGCTGAGGCTTCATTCTTTTCTTCCCAATGGAGTATGTCAGTGCAGCGGCTGCTCATGCATGGTCCTGCGTGCGCCACCATGTCACGGTTTTGCGTGGCCACTTGGCCAGCTGTGTTTATCTTGCTACCGAGACTGCACCTGTCCAGCTCAGTGCTTTTCGAAATTGAAACTAGAAGTGGGTGAAACTAGAAGTGAATGAGTGGGTACAACGTTTGAGCCTGTCTGTATGCCTATAGGCAAGCTTATGCTGCCTGTCAAGGCATATATTTGTTACGTGGTTGTGGGGATTGTGTGGTTCCCCGAGTTCAGTTGGTAGGTTGATGGCTGTGTCAAAAGTATAGAAGTACCTGCAAGTGTTCCAGGACTCATACACATCTGACTTTCCACACAAATTTGTGACTTCGTGGAATGATGAAAAGTACGGATTCAATCCCACGTGAGCCTGTGATGTCAGCGTTTGGTATGTCAGCAAGGCCAACAGAAAGATTCACATTGCTTCACGAAAGCGTCAGAACTACAACTGTGATGCGGAAGAACAGGGCAACATCGGATCTACAAAAACTGCAATTCATGCAGAGTGCCTGCTCACGGCATTTCTCTTGGAACACGTTTTGCCACTGAGCAATAGTGATCATGCACATCTTTATTTCGGAAAATATTGCCATTGTGCAAGGACACGAAGGGGTAGGTGCACACATGTAGGAAACAACTGCCTTCGTTAGGCAAATGGTTGAAGATGTCAAACTCAATGGTCGAGACTCTGAAACGATGTTCTTCTGCACTCGCAGTAGACTGAAGCATCGATAGCAGGTCGCAAATGTCTTAGTTCCCAACTCCCTCCTCAGTTGTCCAAATTTTTTTTCCCGCTCGGTTCGCAGGTATGAGTGTGTGCCCTGATGTGAATTACCTTAACATGGCTTATAAAAGGGTGAATGAAGAATGCACTACAGGCATCACAGTGCCAAGAATCTGATGAATGTTGTTACGGAAAATCTTATCATTTTCGTGGTTTGTTAATGCCGGAGCATCGCCTCCCGTTGGTGCCAGCAGCTTCTGCTGGGGAATGTTACGGCCAGGTAAAGTACCTGAATTGTGGATTAAAGTTTCATATTTAATATGCAATCGCTAATATTTATATATTATTAAATTATTTATTATCATCACTACTGGAGTATCTGTATGCTGGGAGATATTTTCTATGTGTCCACCTAGAGGAGTGCATGTTAAAGGAGCCACTGATTGAATAGAGCTGAAAAGGAGCCTGTTGTGTTACTGTGTTTTGTTCCTTATGTCATTTTCGCGTTGCAATGCTTCCGAAACTCCCAGCAAAAAAAGGGAAAGACTAAATGCTCATCACGACCATGAACATAGGCTCCGGGATTATGCTACTGGGTGCACTTTTTGGAGGCCGTGCCTGAACTCATAACATTAGGCCTCGTTAAGCCTCATATTTTTTTTATTTGACATCGCCACTGCAGCATGTGCATGCTGTTGTGCTTGAAATGTATTATGTTGTCTTCTACTAGCATGAACAGACAATCTGTCAGCAATATATAGCATGACTGAGAATTGCCGAAAAATCTTTCATTGTGGTAAATCATAATATGCTTCTGGCTTGTTAACGCAGGTGGCTCCTCCAAGAGGCGACCTTCTAGAGGTGCCTACTCTGGAAAGTGATGGCCAGGTAAAGCACCTATTTGCAGATAAAACATGAAGATTTTGCATTCGTAATTTTTACTGTTTGTTATCAACGTTGCAACATTTCAGTGTGTTTTCATATGTGTGTTTACGCTGCAGTTACTTTTGACAGTAGCATAGGAATATCCGAATAGCATAGCTGCAGAAGTGCAAAGTGTAATGGTACGAGGCTGGTGAGAATGAAACACAATTGAAACTAAAAGCACCTTTTAAAAAATTTTTTTGAAAAATATCTATAACAGAGTTTATTTGCCTCAAAAACCGTTCACTGCAAATATTTCATGATTGGTCAAGAACGAGTGGAGTTATCTGGTTTTGTCATGCACTTTAAGCACTTTCTCTTTTGTCTCTACGAGCCTGCAGAAAGCTACACAAATAAATAAGGAGATAAGAGGGGAATGTTTTGTCAGGATATTGCCACGACTTTGAGTGTGCATGGTAAAATGTAATTGCTTTTTTCCACTGTATATAATGTACATGCGTATGGCTCGCTGTGTAATGTTAGCAGACTACAGGCTCCCCAAGCATCACTTAGTGGCGCTGCAACCTGGTCGGGACAGACAGCGCCATCTGGCAAAGGAAAGGTGATCTGAGGGTACATGATGTGCGTTTTCCCTTCTCTAACTCTCTTCCATGCATATGCAGACCTCTCGCACCGCACTTGTCGCACCGCACAATGTGCCACTTTAAAAAGATCTCCCAGCTAAACAGGTACTTTGAAAAGTGAACGTATTCAAATCAGAAAATTTTATTATCCACATTTCGGTTGCGGACCAGAAGCCATTACGCCCGACCTAATACGAACTATATTTCCGAAGTCTGCGACATTGCTGTATTAGGACAGTATGCGTTGAGGTAAGCTTCGTTCTGTCATATGTTAAAAATACGTGATGGTCTATATGCACTGCAAAAGAAACCACACACTCTATCGACGTTCTACGTTATCAGCTATGCAAAACATGTAATTGTTGTTTTGATGTTCATGCTAGCAGTAGCAGACACAAACTGTTGTGAATGAAAATTTACAGTGTGCAAAAGAAAGAAACGAAAAAATGAAAATCGGAAAGCCTGATAAGGTTAGAGTTATGTCCTCTGTACTGCTGGAGCATCACCCACTGATTTATCCGTGAGGCAGCTAGCTCAGTTTTAACCACTGTGAAGTTGAACTGCTCCCCCTCACCCCCGTTTTCGGCGTTCATCTTTCGGGAAAAATAAACTGCTCCACCCTCCCGTTTTCGGCGTTCATCCTTCAACATTATGCTGGCAGCCTCAAAGGGTGAGCAGAGGCCTAGCTTGCTCTGTATGAAAAGGTCTGCTTCTAAACTCTTTGCCATGCGTAAATACAAGCTTTAACTGAGTTGTTCATAGCTGTGTCTGCTATTTCCAGGATATGTTTTCTCTCCAAGTTCGGGGGATGATTGATGACCCTTTTAACTATATATACTTCTGACTTGCAAGTGCCTATGTGTTGTTCCACCTAGTTGGTTCCCTGACAGCTCAGCTCATACACAAACACTCATGCGATTGGTAACACTAATAATAAATTGAGAATGACACAAGATTGAAATTGATTGTAAGGAGGCAGTTTACATATTTTTAATAAAGTGACACTACCTGCCTATCTAGCTAGTGCCAGTCCCAGAAAGTCTCTTGAGTAAAAAAAATCACAACTAGTTTTCCTTCAGTTGCACATGCATGGTGTCTCATGGTGCTATAGTTGATACATACAGGTGACATAGATTGTTACTGCGAAAACTTGTTAATTAGAACAATTAATTTTTGTATAACTTTGCTAATATACTGGGCAAAAGAAGAATGAAAATTTCAGTTTTCCCTTTGCCACTCATTGTACTAATAAAAGCTTACCTTGTGTATAGGTAATTTCCTGAAGAGGTGTTCCTTTCCTATCTTGTTTCACCATTATCATTGTAGTTTGCCATTCTATGTGCCATTTAAATGGACTCTAAAGAGACAACTAACTTTTCTCTTATTGGTAAATTACTCTTACACCATACCAAACTCTGCACGCTTGCCGGGAGAAGATGCTTATAGTTAATGGATCAAAATGTGTGAAAGGTAAATGTGGGTGCAAAAGCCACCTGGAAGTTCACGCACAAGTGACGGGACATCATAGATGTTGACTAAATGAGTAGATTGTCTTCCATGAAAAATGAACAATTAGTACACCAAGTCGCTTGGCCACTGTGACTAAAATATAAAGAAAACTAAAATCTATGACATCGCCACGGAAGATTTAGGTAGGAAATTTAAAACAAACTTTTCCCATTGACTTTTTCCTCTAATAATATACATATGGCCGTGAAGTTCAAGACAGTTGGGTTTCGAGAGCATAAGTTATCAATGTAAGTTAATTACTGTTTTGACATGTGTACCGGCATGATAGTTTATTTGGACATTCATTTGAGGAGGTGTTATGTGGCACGTGTGGTTGCCTGAAATGAAGTGCCTGAACTTATGCTGTGAATTGGAGCCTGATTTTTTCCCCTTTGGTAAATATATCACAGTTTTGTCTTTAGTCTCGCATCAGGTACAACAAAAGAAACATTTACATTTGTTGTGTGGCTTTGGAATGCCATGGGTGCCATACACAGCCATTGTTTTAAACTCAAGCTTGATTTGATGTGACTGTCGAACTTTATTTTCACTTATTACATATCAGCCTGTCATGTGTTTTGAGAATTTCATGCTTGCCATTTATTAATAACACAAGTATTTAGCCGCAGCAGCTGCAGTAGACTTGTTTTACTTTAGCTGCGTGGGCAGCTGGGCACCTACCTTCAGAGTGGCATGCTTATTTGTACCGACCTCAATGATCACAAAATTAACAAACTATTTTTTTACTTTGAGCAATGCCTGAGCAATGTCCTAAATGCAACAAAAGTGCTTAAGAACGAATAGCAATTTCACCACAGTCTGCATGCTGGCGTAAAACACTCAAAGTGCATCATAGTGGTTGGACAGTCTTTTGTTCAGCATCTTATTGGCAAAAATATTTACCTGTAGCAGTGAAAACTAAGCCAGTCTCACATAAAAAGACAGTTTGGCAGCAACAGAGCAAAGAAAGTAGCGAGCTCCCACGATAATTCCTAGCTGACAACCAAACTTTTGATTCAATACAAAAAAATTGCCAATCCCTGTCCTTTGTATTGATGAATACTTTGGTGAAGCAGAAATATTTGAAAGAGAAGTAGTCCTGAACAGATTTGGCTTTGTATTAGATTCTGGGTGAGATGATGCAGAATTTTTTGTCACCGTGGTTAGATTTTTGAAGCAGGGTTTACATATACTGGAGGTATAAGAACTTCATTGTCACTCTTTTTCTTTCGCAGGTCAACCTTTGCCCAGGTATTTTCGTGGGTCAAGAAAAATGGAAGCGGCTGCTGCAGGAGCCAAAGGACTCCTTCTTCGTACGAGAGACCGCCAAGGCTCTGTGGGGCATCAAAGAGTTGTACAACAGCAGCATAACTGTTGCCCCATGCTGGCGGTTTATAAACAAGGAGAGAGGCCCTGCTCTTCCAGAAAGAAGAGCGCTATCTCCTTTAAAATTGCTGGCACTGCGAAGTGAGTGGAATGTTTTTTACCTTTAGTTCTGAAAAGATCTCTCTGAGATTCAGCATAGCATTGACCTCTCTTTTTTGTATTGGTAATTGGGTTACACATACCATAATCATTTGACTATTCCTAGTTAGTCATTGGAACTGAATGTAGAGATTATGCACACGAAAACTCGAGTAAAAAAGAACATTCAACACCAAAATTATATGTTCCTGTAGCCATTTCCTGGCCCCTACCACTGGCACCAATCACATCATTGGTGCAACTTGTGAAATCGGTGAATGTGGGACAACTGCTGTGTCATTTACCACATAACTGTTTGCAATCTTATGTGAATTCGACTTGGTATTCTTGCGCTTAACCATCATTCAAAGGTGGCGTTTTTGAGCCATTATTTTCTTCAGTTGTCAATGCAAATAAACATCGCTAACTAAGCCTGCATACGCAAAAATTATAATAAAACAAATAATGCATGATGACTGTGTTGAATTTCTGGCTTGTGCACTCCAATGCCTCACAAGAGATCATGCATTATTTGCAACAAGATCATGCATTATTTTCAAACTACAAACTATAGTTTGTAGTTTGAAAATTGGCACACCTTGCTGCATGAATATGAAGTGTTGCTCATTTGGTTACGAATGGACCTTGAAGCATTTTGTGATCTTATATTCTGGCTGTGATAGGGTACTGATGTAAGTGTCTTTTGTAGGAACTGAAAGATTTCTAAATCTTGTTTGTTTTGATGTTACATGGCAATCTTGTCGTTAAGGTCATTCTTATTTTTAGTTTGGTATACATTACTATCATACTCACTTGATTGTGCAAATTATGTGTATCTGATTTCAAAGAGACCATCTGTTGTGGTAAAAATAATATTACAGAATTGACAGGAGCAAGTGTGCTTGCACGTGCACTCCGCAAAAAAAATAAATATATTTTTGTTTTGGCTCTACTTGCTTCAAAGTTACATGGAAATCTTCCCAGAAAGGTGGTCTCTAAGTTGTGATTTTAGTTTGGTAAACACAATTGCCACACTCACTTGGTTGTGGATCTTCTATGTATCTTTTTTCTGTAAAATATCGTGCAGCCTTTGAGCTTATCTGCCTGAATTTATGAAGGCCCTTCACCAGTCATGTACGTGATGCTGTCTTGTTTTTAGGGCTTTGTGGTTCACCCTAAGAAAAACTACTGCAATTAGGAAAGTAATACCTGCCTTGTCATCTAAAAGCTTACTAATGGAGGAGTCTTCACTAAAGGCTTCATTAATGGTTCTTGAGTAAGAGGTTGTGCGAACTACTTCTGTGCATGGATCATTCTTGTCCTTTAATGAGCACGTGATTAAATGCTGGCCCACATGATGTTTACTTGCACATGTGTGCAGTCCTCTAACCGTGAAAATTCACTTTTGAGTGACATTTATGGCAATTCGTCATTCTGTTCGGTCTTAATTGGCTACTATAAAAAGCTATAGTCTGACAACATTCCTTCACGATTTATTTCAGATGCGTTCGACCTGTACGTCAACACACATCCATCTGCGGCAACGAAGGCAGAGCGCCAAAGATGCGTCAAGAGGCACGTCGCAGGCATGCTTAAAGTTCTGAAACAATAAATTGCAGTCTAAACTTTATGTTTGGTTAACCTTCGTCATAAGCATTTCTTTACCATGTTCATGCATGACATTTGAATATGATTGTGGGACTTGAGCTTGCACACATGGGCAGAACGTGTTATCATTGCGGCTTCTAGTAAAAAGTGTATAATTAAGACAGATAATGTTAAATGATATTGCATAAATATTGCTATTATAGGGAACAATTAACAGGCATCATGCAAGTCAACATACAAACGAACACTTTTTACATAAGCCTGATGCGAAATTCTTGCAGAAATACATATCAGCATTACAAAACACTCAGTAGACATGTCCTGATTCTTTATGAACATTATTAACTCTGAAGCTACACATTTACTCTAGAGCACAACATATAATGGTTTTACCAATCTTTCTTACCCTCACTGCATGCCTTCCAATACAGATGTGTCTCCTTTCAGTGATATATATGTTGATATCTATGCATTTTTCTATGCTGTTGAACTAAACATGCAATTGTGCTTGTTGAATATTCGTTAGAAAACTGAAATTTGTGGCTGTATCAATTCCACGTCCTATGGCAATCCTTATCTCCGCACGATGCGGAAGCCTTACGTCCGCATCTTATGGCAATCCTTGTCTGCGCATTATTCGAATAGCCTTAAGTCCGCATCTTATGAAAATCGATATCTCCGCATCTTAACAAATCTCTTCTATTACGGTGGTATGGCAATCCATATTCCGATAAGTCTTGTCTGCGGACTCCACACATATGGAAGTTTTCAATATGGAACCGCTGAGACTTCTTTACCAAATGTAATGCAGGACGTACTCCTTGTCCTGACAATAACCGTAGCTGACACTGTATGACACAGTAAAAGCCATAAGCTTAGCCCGCTTTAAAATCATCGCAAATAGTCATTGCAGATTATTTTAACCCGTATGCACGACTGTTTTATCCCTTCCATCCTGGGTAGATTTTGCATAATCAAACTGGCCAAAAACCCTGTGTTTGGCGCTCTTTGGCCTGAGTTGCCCTTGTGCCGCTGAAATCTACCATCATTATCGTCATCAGAAGTTCTCAAATGTCTGCAACAAATACAACTTTTTCGGATTATGTAAAGTACTTAAATTACAACTTTTCTACTGATTGAAACATCTAGGTTGAAATGAGAAGTAGGATAATTGAAAGTAGCCCAGAGAAGGTAGCGCAGGCTAAAGACACGGTCAAAAGTAGGAAGACAGTAGACATTACATGCTACCATACGAAAAAATCCCAAATCGCCACCGTCCGACAGATGTACGCCACTTTAAAAATTTCAAATTTTTCTTTGGGTAAGGAACAAATTCTGCCATAATTTCCTGAAATAAATTTTTCCCATAACTATGTTCTAGGGGGAAAGTAATACATAGAGAACGCATTCTAGCGAACACTATGTGCGCAGTTGTCAACATGAATAGAACTATTGTCGTATAATTTAAAGAAAAAGGATTTAAAAATTTTTCAAAAACTTTTTACATTATATGGAAATAAAGGCTTTGAAAAAACAAGATTGTCACAGGAGCCGTCTTGTTGTTATCACTATAGCGATGAGTGAGAACGTAGGTTCTGCGATTCTCTTCGTGAAATACCGACGTATGCTCACCCTATGCCTCCTCGGCCGATGTGGACACGGAATAACCGGTTCTCACATCAACAATTGCAGAGGGCATTTGCTGATGCGCAAAGACGACGGGATCAAGTAGAGGCACGAGCACAGGAGAAATCACGACAACGAATGCAGCGGGAACAACAAAAACGACAAACGCAACTAAGACAGCAACATCAATTGAGCAGACAACATAAATTTGCAAGGTAAGCAGTGAAACGTAGATCGTCCAAATGACAGATGACAGAAAATTGCTTTTGCTTTTTCGGCAGACTCATACTTTTTTCTACTGGTTTAACGACAACGTTTACGCAGGCTCGTGAATTTTCAATTAGAGGTATTTATACTCGCTCACTCAAACACGATCTCGCATTTCATCAAATGGTGCTTCATAGTCTTACAGCTGTGACGGACGGTGTATTGTTACTAAAAAACATTTTTGAATACCTTCAATACTCCTAATATAGACATAGACCTTTGACCTATTTAGGGGCTACGATATAGGCTGCAAACAAAATATTTTTAGGGGTGGAGCTCTTAGGCCATGGGTCTGAACATGCTTGTCAGTCTTTGTATGTGACCTCTTAGTTCTATGACTGACTCATCAGATAGAAATGAATGGACATATGTATTGACAGAGAGGCAGACAGACGGACAGTCGGACGGATGAAGGATTCAGGGTTTACCGATAAACCCTGGGAAGCTTTGCCCAATTCATCATCATTCACTTCGTGGACATGCTGTAATTCTTTTGTCTTTACAATCAAGGCACAACGAATCACAGCTATATTCAGTTACAGGTGCCACTTTAGATGGGCGTGCATGTCAGGTTTCATAAAATGAGATATCGCAAAATGATGACTTAGTGTGGGCAGGAACATTTGAATTTATTTCATGGTTTATAAACTATGATCGTTCAATGTGAACCAGTTTGATAGACTCTTAATTTGGAAGGAGGTACTGCGAAATATTTCTCGGTTTCAATAAAGTATTTTAGCCATACTTCATAAAATAATCAGGTCACTCCCACTGAGAGTTCAAACCACTAGCTTGGCATAATTTTTCTAAACAGATACATATATATTTCACAGCCAAACATGGCAATGATTGCCTTAGGATTTTCTGGATGAAGCAGGCGACAAATGGAACATTTTCATAAATTTAAAACTGCTGAATGTTCCCTTTGGTTCGTTCATCTCTGCAATGAGATATATCTCATCCATCATTTTAAAACAAATACTATAGAATTCTTGTGGTTAGAACGGCTTCCTCTCTAGTGCTCGAAATATTGATGTGGCAGCTTTGAGGTCTACCTCGGCGAGAGTCGCAAGTAGAAAGTTGTTGCCAAGACTAATCATTTTTTGAAAAGTTTCTTTCATTTTCCTGAACAGAGCAGTGAACGTCAATGTTGAGGCACTGGCTCTACTGTTCCAGTTTCTTAAAGATGATATCATAATATTCAGTAAGAAACTTCAGTGACTTTTCAAACGCATTTACAGCTTTTTTTCTATGGTAAGCACGTCACGCTTATCTACAAGCGGCGGGAGCATCATGTTTTGCTGGAATAAATCAGCCTAGTAGTAATGAAGCTAAATAGAGCGGGAAAACACAACACAAAGAAAGTTTGTCTTATTTGCGACCAAAGCATGTCAACAAGGAAGCACCAGCTAAACCAACAATCAGCATTGTTACCAAATAGCTTGGGCAGCTTATTATAGGTCATTAGTAGCAGTGTTTGTGATCTAAGGGTTGCTTGATTTCAGAGTGCCTTTTTTGGGTTAATAACTGAAGGTTGTGTAACTCCATGTGTTTTTAATTCAGTTTCCCTCTATGTGGATATCTGGCTCATGTCAAGACAAGCACTTGGTATTGACCTAGAAGCTGCAACGAAAGGGAAACTAGTTATCAGAACAGCAGCTACAAGATACGCAAACAATACCTGATAACAAAGAAAGTTAAAAAATGACAGCGAACCTCACATGCAGTTCTGTATTATTGAAGCTGCTGCGTGTTGTCCGGGGCTACTGCGGTGCACGACTGTCCCGTACAACTGCGACATCAGCTATATCTATCTATTTCTATTATATTATTCATTCGTCATATCAAGCTGCGTTTACTGTACAGACCAGACTCTAATAATTTTTTTGTTCAAGTTAGACACTGACATACAATTTTGTCAGTTTTATTACCCAAATGGTTACTTTTCAGATATCTGTCATACAGTCAATTTTCGATGAAGGATTGGTGCTCAACCTGCTGCTGTAAATAAATTACCGTGATGCAACACAAGGTCACTCTTCATGTGGCAACCAGTTACATAAAGATTGCATAATAATAAATTCAAATCCTAGCGTGAATGTGTCAACTTCTTCACTTCCAGAAGGGGACGTTTTACCTTCACTTATGATGTATAGTACCTTAAGGCAAAGTTGTATTGAAACACACTCCCACTGTGTGCTTGCAAAGTACAAGAGCTATGCGAGCTAGGAATTGTAATGCTATGCTAGTTGAAGACGGCATACCGAACATCATGTCTCGAGAGGTCGGACCTAAATTGGCGACATATAGCGAGGGTGCGTGGTGAATACGCATTTCCGCCAGCTGAAATCACCTCGTGTCGATGCTCACCTCTGCTGCTTCGCGCCTTCTACGTAATAAGACGAATGCTTGAGCCAAACGCAACACTGCCTTGACATGTGAATGCCTGTAGACGGTTCTAATCAATACGCTATTCTTACTTTGCTGGTAGAGAGGGTTATAGGAGCAAGCGGATAGCAAAAGTTGAAGCTTGTATGATATATAGTGAAAGGCTCTTTACTACTGTGGCTGAAAATGTTGCGCTACAGTTCCTGTGGACAAAGAAGTTAGGGAGGTGACAAGAAATGAAGTGGACAGTACAGGGGCAAAAATCAACTGAAGTTTATTGAAATAACTTGGAAGTTGGAAGAAAAAATGGTTCAAGGGAAGAAAAAAGCGGTTTACAAATAGGGTGGGGTGGGGCAACCTTGCTCCACTGTCTTCAGATGCTACACGTGGTGAGATAGATTGCGTTTGTACTTTCCACTTCATTTCTTGCTTCCTCCCTAACTTCGTTTGCGCAGCAACTGTAGGACCATTCTTCACAAAAGAAAAAAACAACTAGACCAGTACTTTACTTTGCTCTGTTGGCAACTACCAGCTTAATTCTGTTGGCATTTAAATCCATCACCATTGCCAAAATGTTTATTCGTAGCGTATGCTATCGATCACCGAAACATTGCGTGGAGGTTCGAAATTCGGTGATTATACAAGTGTGAAACGTCAAAATTTCATTTTGCATCAAATGTGCTCACAACTGTAGATTTGATGTCACCAACCCTGATGATGTCCGCGAAAGAAGTGAATTGTGTTTGGAATGTCACTTATTGGAGCTGGAGTAGTTTGTCCCGTACGATACTTCCGGTGAAATCTGTGAGTGCCTGTCTCTCACTGTCATACCCCATAGAGCATGGTGTAACCAGGCCATCATGATGTTTGTACTGTGAAGACCGCTGCCACATAGACCACTTTATCGAGGTTCCCTTGCCGTTGATCGCCGCCACAGTTGCCGGTGGATTGCGCACGAGCCCAGCGAAAGCTGCTTTTGCATTCGCAGATCAAATGCGGAACTCTTTTTTCTCTGACACGACAGGGTCTGCGCTTTTCAACAACCATAGAAAAACCTGTACGAACACCGGGACTCTCTTGTTAGGGCTGGGATTTCTACACGTGATGGCTGGCTCAGCTCTGTCCTTTCTTTCGGCATTGTAATACGCGTAACGTAGCTATTGGCAGAATTCTTGCCATGTCGCAAAGGCGTCCGCGTGATACTCAAATTGCGTTTTCGCTGAAACATCCAACGCGAAGTACACTCTCTGCCGCTTACGACCATCATCTTATTCGTTTATGTACGCAACAAGATCAAAGTGGTCGAGCCAGTCAACCACTTCCTCAAAAATGTCTTCATGAAACAGTCTCGGTGTATAAGGTGCACAAAAAACTTGCATGCGAGGAGGGCATTGTGTGTCATTTGATTGAATTGCCTGGCTTGTAGTCGTAGTCTCTATCTTTTCGAGTCATGATTAAAATAGACTGAACTCGGAGGGTAGTCCTCGCAGGTGGTGGCTGCTTCAGGAAATGGGAGATGTAGGTCTTCCCAAGTTGCTAGGAGTGGCAGCTGACATTTGAGAGCCTAGGTACATGTACCCAGCAACTGCACCTGTTTTTCGCTTGTGGCCCGCAACTACGTCTACTACACCATTCATCAGTGGTACCACTAGCAACGAATCGTTCTAGTTGCCTGAATGAATTGATGTAGCATGAATGCGATTACACTGCGGCCTGCAACCAAGTAACTAGCTCCAAACGATAAAAGAGTTGTGTTAAATTCTAATCGAAGCATATCAATCGGCTTTTCGAAAATTATTTGGCGGAGTGAAGCACACTGGCGCCATGTGGGAAGGAAGTAATCTATTTTTACTGATTAATTGCAAACTGCCATAGATTAGTAAATTATATTCCAGATATCTCAAGCTAAAACTTACCTGAGAAACATCATAGCAAGACCTGAATGATATGTGGAGTTTAACGTCCCAAAACCACAATATGATTAGTAGAGACGCCGTAGTGGAGGGCTCCGGAAATTTCGACCACGTGGGGTTCTTTAACGTGCACCCAAATCTGAGCACACGGGCCTACAACATTTCCGCCTCCTTCGGAAATGCAGCCGCCACAGCCGGGATTTGAACCCGCGACCTGCGGGTCAGCAGCCGAGGACCTTAGCCATTATAGCAAGACCTTGTAAGGGCTTTCTTACATTGCTGGGAAAGACATTTCGCGGTGTTCCATGTGAACTGCAAGTGCTGGAACTCCTCATGTTGTGGGAGCGTTGTTTCGTTGTTTTTTTTAAATTGACAGGCATTCGAATCGTTAACAGTAATTAAAGAGAACTGCTGAGCTACAAGTAATACCGGACGCCGACGCGAACGAGTCATTTAATTCATATAGCGGAATTTCAGCATGCCCGGAACCCCAAGAAACTGAACTTCAGACAGGCTACACAGCACGAGAGACCCAAATATCTCTATAAGAGGACACTGTTTGGCGGTCGTTCAATGCATACAAAGAGACAACGCATTCGAAATAGTAACAGCTTTTTATTGCTGAAAACAGGTGCCTAGCACCCGTTCCGCTCCTAAGGCACATTTGTGGTTTACGATATACTGATCGGGGCGTCAAGCTGCTCCGTTGCTTGACCTTTGTACTCCGGGTAATGTTCGTGTCCCTACGAGCCTAAGGGCTTACGGGCAGGCACTTTCTGCTAGGCTCCGAAAGATGTCTGCATCTGTTCACCCCCTCCCCCGCTTCCAGATAGTTGATTAACCTGACCATAGCTAGTTACTGATTACTTTTTGACTTTGAGTCTTTGAGCGGTTGCTTCAGGAGGTTCCACTTGCCTTCCATGCAGAGCTGTGCATCGAGTGCCGAACAAGCCTCCTTTCATTGCTGCTTGCTCAATTTGCGCCAGTGCAGTTTGATTTTGCAATTTAACGCCACTACTTTTTATGAAGCCTCCAATTCAGTATCTGTGTTCACCATCTGGCTAATAGACAGTTTTTAACATCTTTCAGGAGGGCCAAGTGCATGCATCCTGTTGGAATTTGGGTTCATTTTGACTGTTTTATTAACAGTCTTAACGTCCTTGTTGCGTTTTATGAAGAGATCAGCAAATTACTTGTATTCATCGCAGTCTCCTGCCCGGCATTAACGGAAGGCATCCCTGTCTACTTCGTCTAACGTCCTAGAGAAAGAAGCCGTAACTTCCACAGTATTTTCCCAGCACAGTGGTCACTGTAGTGAACGAGTGACGTGCGTCGCACTCACGGGTAGCGGTTGCATACTTTCTTTTTTTTATTAGACTTTCCACAAATATATACAATCACAAGGACCCAGTGTTGCCAACTCAAACACAAAAACCTAAACTACTGGTACTATATACAGGATACAACATTTTCTCTCCCTCATTTATTTTTTGGATTTCGCGAAGATTATAGTACGTTAGTATAGGTAATCGCGCACAGTTTATATGTGGAACGAGAAATACACAACAAGAAATAAACATCAATATATACACAGAAAATTGTCTATACACATGCCAAAAATATTGAATACATTAAGTAACAGGTACACCAACTAAGGAATAGTCACACATTCACACTTTATAACCTTATGTGTCCGGTCGCCGTCTCTCTCTGTGCGGCTGAATGCGTCGACCAGGTGGGCACGCCACCACAGGTTCTTCTGTAGTGTTAACAGGCGGGCGTGAAACAGTTTCTGAAGCAGGAAACTGTCTGGCGGCTGGTCTCGTTGGCGAGCGGGAATTGTAGTCTGCACTAGGCACAGGTTTCGCTGCGGGAGCACTTGCCTCGGCGGACGCTGGCTGCCATGTTGCAGCGAGAAGCGTTGCGTCAACGGGATCGTGATGGACCTAATATTCACGCCCTGCAGAATGTTGCTGAAGGCCATTGTCGCCAGGGCGCCGAACAGGCACCTTGCACAGCTTGCCGCGTTCCATGTTTTGCCGTCGTCGAGAATGAAGGATGCTGGGCCGCATCGCTCCATGACTTTCCTTGGCTTCGAGAAAGAGATGTCACTTTTGAATGAAACCGATGGTTTCTTCATCCGCACCAAGTCTTCTACTGCCACCGTTGTCGGTTTTGCCACTCGCCTTCTGTCGGTGTAGGCTTTGCTGTACTCTTGCCTGCGCTTGACACGTTGCCGCAGCCTGGCCAGCTCCTGGTAGGGTGTCTTTGCGAAGGACTCGGGCGATAAGCCGAAGATGTCAAGCTTCGTTCTTGGCAGCCTTCCATGTAAAAGTACCACAGGGACCACTCCTGTTGTGGCGTGTGGTGTACACCTGTATGCGGCGAGGTAAAACCGTACAGCAGTTCGCAGCGGACGTTGTTCTAGACAGGCCAGTTGTAGGTAAGTCTTGAACGTGCGGTTGAACCACTCGATCTGTTCGTGTTCCTGCGGGTAATAAACAGATGATTGCGACAGGTGGTTCGCTGGTTGTTGTAGGAAATGACAAATTCCTTTGATGTGATTTGGGGCCCATTATCACAGACTATCGCTTCAGGATAGCCTTCCCGTGCAAATGCGTTGAGCAGGAACTCGGTCACGGTTCTTGTAGAAATTTCTCTTGAAAACTGTACTTCTGGCCATTTTGAGAAGTAATCTACGAGTGTCAACACAAATCTTCAATCTGAAGGCGCCTTCTCCAGGGGAACAACGACATTCATTGCAAGTTTCTGCCATGGTCTCTCTGGTAGCTGGACAGGTTGCTGCGGAGCAGGCGACGTCTTTGCCGATTTAGCTGCTGCTTGACAGATGCTATAATTGTCGACTGCTTCTTCCACGTGACTGTCCATGCGGGGCCACCTAAATTGCTCCCTAAGTCTGGTTTTCGTGCGTCCGATACCCTGGTGAGTTTCATGTGATGTTGCCACAAGTGGAGCCACGAGAGATGATGGAACTACAAGCCTCTCTGCACGCAACCATTCGCTCACCACTGACAATTCGTCTCGAACTCTGAAATATGGTTCCAGACCTTCCGGCAAGTCTCTGTGTGACGGCCAAAACCCATTTACAAACACCTTCACCTTTGGAAGAGTGGCGTCAGCAAGAATCCCTTGTTCAAACTGTTCTTTGGTCAGGCAACTTGGTTGAACCATGGAAACAATTTCCTCCTCAAAAGTCAGCTCTCCATCTGCCATATGAACAGGTAACCGCAAAAGAGCGTCGGCTAATCTTTTAGATGAGCCTTTCTGTGACTCCACCGTGAAATTGTAACGTAGTAGCCTTGTGCACCAACGTGCAATTCTAAGTGGGCGTCGGCCTGAGCCCTGCGAAGACAGAAGCGAAACGAGGGCCTGGTGGTGTGTTCGGAGAGTGAAGCTCCGTCCCCACAGGTATGCATGCCAATGCTCGCATGCCCAAATGCATGCAAGTGCTTCCTTCTCACCAACTGCGTACTTTCTTTCAGCCGGAGATAGCGTGCGTGATGCAGAAGCAACAGTACGAAGCTTAATATTGGCATGCTGCTGAAGGACTGCTCCAAGAACATATTCGGATGCATCAGTGAAAATGATAATTGGAAGCGCAGGATCAAACATGTGCAAGACAAGATCTGACGATAATACCTCCTTTACCACGCGGAAACTGTTATCCAGCTCAACAGACCAGGTGAAGGTTTCGCCTTTCCTAAGAAGAGGCCTCATTAGTTCTACCATCTCGGCCAAGTGTGGCACAAACTTGACGTAGTATTCCACCAACTCAAGAAAGGAGCGGAGTTCAGCGGCATTTCTTGGAACTGGGGTTTCCACAATTGTGTCCACTTTCCCTGACAGTGGCGAAATACCGCAAGGTGTCACCTTGTGGCCCAAGAATGCGAGCTCCTGAACTCCTAAGACACATTTGCTGTTGAGCTTCAGACCTGCGTCTTTGATACCCTGCAACACTGCCTCCAAGTTGTTGAGGTGCTCCTCAGTTAATTTACCAAAAATAATTACATCGTCGATGTAAAAGAGTACACCCGCACCAATGCGAAGGATTCGAGGCATCATACTCTGAAAAGCAGCAGGTGCTCAGGCTAGCCCAAAAGAAACGAGTTTGAACCGGTACAGCCCTTCTTGTGTTATAAAATCTGTCAAGTCCCTGCTCTCAGGATCCAGCGGAACTTGGTGGTAGGCAGCCGCGAAGTCGAGTTTGGAAAAGTGCTTAGAACCCACCAAGGTTTGAAGCAACTCATCCATGTGAAACAGCGGAAAGCTGTCCGGAACGATGACCTTGTTAGGTTTGCGTAAATCTACACGAAGCCTAATACTTCCATCTTTCTTCTGAATGACTACAATAGGGGACACCCATTATGACGCATCGATACGTTCAATGATGTCCAAGCTTTCCAGGCGCTGCAGTTCGGAAGACACGCGTGGTTGTAACATAAAAGGAAGCCGGCAAAGTTTTGATGCTTCTGGCTGAACACCCGCACGTGTCTTAATCCTGTGAACAAAACCTTTTGCAAGGCCCAGCTCATTTGTCAAGAGCGAGCAAAACTTTTGCTGAAGTGCTGACGGCAGCTGCATGGATGGCTCTATCGGACATGTCCGAGGTACTTCGGCGTTCGGTACCGTGCTGGTTTGAAAACACTGCAGCTGAGAACCTTCAATACACAGCTTCAAAGCCTTAATACCATCCAAGCCAACGAGAGAAGTACCCTGTTTGACGACATAAAACAAAAGCGGTGCGCTGCAATTCTCAAAAATGACCTCAGAAAAGAAGCAGCCTTGAACAGAAATTGGTCTTTTGGAATAATCCAGAAGCGTCACACCAGAAAAATGTTGGTAAACACCTTTCCTGAAAGAATGGAAACGGAAGAGCCAGAATCGACCAACAGCTTCTTAGCGGCCTGCCCGATTTGAATGTTAATGTGAATTCTCGATTCAAGAGGCTGTTGAACTACAAGAACCTCGACGGTTTGATCCTGCAACGGGCTATGTACTGAAACCTCGTGAACAGCTGCTTGCGACCGCTTCTGGTTGCAAACGTTTTCAAAATGTCCAATATGGCCACAAAAGAAGCATTTTTTTCTTTTAGCTTGGCAGCGGTTCCAAGAAGCGCGATGCTGTTTAGAACCACACCTGAAGCAATACGAAGAAATCGCGTGTTGCTGCGAGTGCGATGGAGAGAGCTGTCGAGATGGGGGGCTGTTCTCCGATGTACCTGCCTTATCGCGTTGACTGAAAGTGCGAGCACGCGGCAGGGTATTCGGTGACTGCAACAATGAACCGCCTTTTGTGCCAGGCTGCGCAGATACTGGTTGCACAGAGAATGAAAATTCCTTCATTTTCACTGCTGCCTGCTCGATTTGACTCGCGAGAGCAACTGCCTTGTTGAACGAAAGCGAAGGCCCTTCTAATAGAAGACGTTCCGGAATACGATGCGAAGACACACCAGCAGCAAACTGGTCACGTAGTGACTCTTCTTGCGACATAAATGAGAACATCGTGGCAAGCTCTGTTAGCGCGGTCACGTATTCTTGAATAGACTCGCCTGGGAACTGAATTCGACGGTGAAATCGGTGGCGCTCGACGACCAGGTTGCAGGTGGCATCGAAGTGCTTAACCAGTGCCGCTACCACGGAGTCATACACGTCGGGCGCAGCTCCGGTCCCTTCCTCCTCAGTCTTTTCGGCCGCATGCGAAATAGAGAGTATTGAAGATACGTTGACCTTCGGGTAACAAGGAATGTAGTAGAAGAGCCTTGCGTCGCTCTGGGGAGAACTCTGAAGCAACGGACGCCAGCAGATGGACCTTGAACATGTCGTGGCATCGGAACCATGGCTTCACGGGACGATCCGGTGTCGGAAGAGACGGATTCGGTGGGGCGACGCCAGCATAAGCTATCTGGGGGGTGTGGCTGGTTATCCCTCGGGAACTATCTCAGACGGGGTTCAAACACTCGTCGCCATTGCAGTGAATGAGTGACGTGCCTCGCACTCATGGGTAGCGGTTGCATACTCTCCTTTTTATTAGGCGTTCCACAAATATATACAATCACAAGGACCCATTGTTGCCAACTCAAACACAAAACCAAAAGTATAGGTACTATATACAGGTTACAACAGCCACCAGCCCAATTTGTTTGCATATTTTAACAACAAACACCTTCCTAACGAAGGTAATATCTGTAGTGGTGTCCCGTGGCATTGAATCAACAATGCGTGGTTAAAACTGGGTCCATGACTAGTTTTAAAGCGCACT
Source organism: Rhipicephalus annulatus (assembly GCA_013436015.1). Lineage (NCBI taxonomy): Eukaryota > Metazoa > Arthropoda > Arachnida > Ixodida > Ixodidae > Rhipicephalus > Rhipicephalus annulatus. Next base: position 139,653 of record WOVY01012262.1, read on the forward strand.
TTGTAACTACTGTTGCGTGTCCCACCGCTACCACCACTGTTGCCTAGTGCGCTGAGGGCCAGGCCACAAAGGCACGTGTTCTTTATCTCGCGGCTGCTTCTGCACAGAGGTGATAGGCGGCGCGGAGGGGCGACGGTGAGTTAAGGGAACATTAATGTATAACATAACTAGAGGCGCTACATATTCGCACTGGGGCCGACAGCTTAGAAGCTCGAAGAGCCGAGATGTCTTCGAGCGATGTGACGCTATCGTCTGCTCTGGGATGCAGAAGTGTGCGGTTTGAAGTTGAAGGGCTTGTTTATTTTATAGGCAATCTTTACGTCAGCAGCCACCTATCTAGAACTCCGCTGGACCTTGAGTCAACAGCCACCAATCGCGCAATCAACGACTGCCGATTTTTCCTGGCGTCAGCGACTTCGAATCATGAACAACCGCTCTTCATGGGCTGGATTGCACCGCAGGGTGAGTGGTATTGCCATGGGTTGCGTGCGACTGGCCATACTGAATGGCATCAATTGGATCATCGGGCTCGAATCGGATCCATGAATGGAAGATTGATTGATATGTGGGGTTTAACATCCCAAATCCACCATATTATTATGAAAGACGCCGTAGTGGAGGGCTCCGGAAATTTTTACCACCTGGGGTTCTTTAACGTGCACCCAAATCTGAGCACACGTGCCTACAACATTTCCGCCTCCATCGGAAATGCAGCCGCCGCAGCCGGGATTTGAATGCGCGACCTGCGGTTCAGCAGCCGAATACATTAGCCACTAGACCACCGCGGCGGGGCTCCATGAATGGAAGGAGCTTGCTGTTTGTTGTGTAAGACGCCGTTGAGGAGAAGGCCTCAGCCGGGCTCTCTCACTGTCCTTAACAGTGGTCGCGTTTGCAGAAGCTTTAACGTTCGGTCTGTACCCCACGGCACAACAGCACCCCCCCCCCCGCCCACTTCTAGGCTATGCGCCGGAAAGACGAGCTGCTTTTACGTGGCTCGGATGTCGGGCGTGCTCGTTCTCCAGGTGCCTCTAGGTTCGCCTCCAGATTCATGGGAAGGACGTGGCTCTAAGCGCAGTTCTGTAAACAAATACCATTCATAAATAAGGATAGCAGCTCCAGTGATTTGTCGCCCAAAACTTGTCGACAAGATTCGCTCGTCTCTTCTGAATATTTCTGGTTCAGCATTTGTCAATGGCTCTGCGACTTGTCAAGAAAGGTTCGGCAGCAGACCGCACACGACACAAGAAAATGCCCTTGGTTACCCAAAAGAACACGAGACACACTATAGTACTATATATACCTAGCTACGTGTCTATCGGGATTTATTTCTCTCCACATAAAGACGCACATGTGGGACAAAAAATTCTTAAATTGAGAACTCAAATTTTCAAACGTACAACAATACAATGAAGTAGCATAGGACATAAAGTTTGCCCCTTGAGATCACTTTGAACGGAAGCGCTGAGATAAGGCCGCGGTGAAGACAAAATTTTGCCCCAACTCACCTGCGAAAGATCCAAAGGTGTAGAAGGTACCAATTAAAACGCACAGCTCAACGCGTCTGCGTAAACGTTGAGCTTTCCTTTTTTGACGCGAAGGTCTAAGTGTGCTGTTGGAGTATCATGCTCCACCGCAGTAACCAGCGACTATTGGGCAACATGTTATTGAACCAGGTGAGAGGACAGTTGTCCGTTTCGACCACAGACCTGGAACCAGAAACATAACAGGCTAGCTTTTGAGTGACCCACGCGAGCAAAGCGCATTCCTTTTCAGAGTTACTGTATGCTTCTTCCCTGCAACTCAGTTTTCGACCTCAATACGAAACTGCCACAATAAGACTCCCATGCCGCAATCACTCGCATCGCATTTAATGACAAAGCCCTTAGAAAAGTCGGGTGCCACGAGAACGGGCTTTTCGCTCAAGGCTTGTACCAACTAGAAAAACACATTTTTTTTATCCGAGTCCCACACCACATTCACCGGCTCGGACTTCTGAAGGGCAAAATTAGAGGGCTGGCAATGCAAGAAAGGTTTTTCACGTAATGCAGGTTACACCCAGCTAGGCTCAAGAATGCCCACAGCTCAGATTTCGCAGGTGGTCGTGAATAGTTGACGATGGTGGATACCTTAATTTCTGAATGTCTACGCTGGCCACGCCCCACAACGTGTCGCAAGTAAGACACCTCACCGCACCCTAGGGGACATTTAGCAGGTTTCGCGATAAGACCAGCTTCTTTTACCATGTTCATCATGCCTAGAAGCCAGATTTTCGGCATTATTAGTATGTTTTAGGCGCGAAATACAGGCAGGTAAAACACTGTTTTAGGCCCTCAAATTCATAATTTTGGTACGATATATGTTTACCAAAATTCAAATACCCCAAAACAATGACATCGATGACTTGTATCTACGGCAAGAAGCAAAAAAATGTTGCTGTTTAAGATAGCAGAAAGGTATCAAAGATTGAACATAAGCATGCATTTCCTGTGCGATTTGCAGTATGTGGTCTTTTGTTTTATTTCAAGCATTGTGCGTCAAGTGTATACCATTCAATTAAGACTCTCAAGGGTCTCTTTTGTTTTGTTGTGGCTGGGAAGGCCAGCACATAAGCAAATAACCAGGTCACTGCTACTTTAGAAGAGAGGGATGCTAGGGTTAATCGTGTAGAACGAATTTCCCTCTATTGGTTAACACCTTAAAGGACTCTTCACCAGGTTTGGGCATTCAAGATGACAAGCGTAATGGCGCACTGGGCACTCCGGATTTCTCCTGTTAATATTTGCAAAAACTTGTCGTGTAAAAACGCTTCATTGTTAAGAATGCCACTTACCCTTCTCGCAGGCGTGCGAGAAGGGGAGTGGCATTGGGTACGTCACTCCCAAGATCTAGGGAGTGACATACAGCAAGGATTGGTTCTGTTTTTACGTCACTCTTTTACATTGACATCAGTGAGCTGACGTCGCACATTATAAGCTTTTATTGAGATCTCATGAACTAGCTGTATGTAGGACAATAGACGAAAAATGTCCCGCTTACTGATTATATTGTCCTTTTTAAATGGTACCTCTTTAGGAGCGTTTCACGTGATATTACTTGGCATGTACGATTGGTGTGTTTTGCTGAGTAGCGTAAATGAGAAGTACTTTGGTTTGGGCAGGCTGCTTCATATCATTTTGAAAGGGAAGCAAAGGACAAAGGGAAAAGAAAGACAGTGCTCTTTGCCCCTGTGTATTTCTTTTCCCTGCGTCTTTGCAATGCCTTTTGAAAATGCTATAATTAATGAAAGTTGAAAAAAATCAAAATTTGCAGATACCACGCACAATGGGTATCGATGATATGCGAAGCACGAATAAGGAAGGTTGATATGTCGCTTTCAAATCAGCACAACATTACGAGGTGAAGGTAAATGGTGCCGTGCGTGACATCCGTGTCATGATTATCATTTTTGGATGTCTCTTCACCTTTGTGATCTATTCACGTCACGCGACGCCAAAATTGGTATATGTCAAGCTAGCGAAACGGCCGCGAGCACACTATGAGCGTGGTATGTTATCATGTTCTTACATGACATCCGTCTCATTATTATCATGTTTGTACCAGTCATATACGCTCGTCATTCATTGACGTCTCGTAACACGAAATTTGGTATATGTTGAGCTAGCGAAATGGCCTCGAGTGCATCATGAAGGGCCCAATACACTCCAACGTAACGTTGAGGCGCGCGCACGCTGGAAACAACGACGCTACGTTAACGAAACGCGAGCACTCTATATAGTCCTGACGGTAACCAGTGCTGAATGCGACATGCTGCATTTGGCGCCGATGTGTTACCATGACAGCACAGCGCCTGCCTTCTTTCGTAACAGAGGGACGCTGCACGCACTGAAATGCGCGTGCGTCACAGCAACGCAGCGCGGCGTGCGCATGCGAGTACATGGCAGGACTGACAACTGGCGTGGCAACGCCGGTGTGACGTGATGAAACGAAGCCGGCGCGAATACACACCGGGTCAAGTCGAAGTGTATTCGTGCCTTGAATGTGGCATGTAGTCATGTTTTCACATGACACGCATCTTATAATTATCATGTTTGCACCAGTCACATACCTTCATCATTCATTGGCGTCACCTATTACAATATTTGGCATGTGTGAAGCCAGCGAAATGGCCTTGAGCGCATCATGCGTGTGGCTAAAATCATGTTGTTACATGACGAGCATGTCGTTATTATCATTTTTGGATGTGTCATTCTCTTATGTCGTCCGTTCGCGTCACGTAATGCCGAATTCGTTATCTGTGAAGCTGGTGAAAGGGCCGCGCACACATCATGAACGTAGAATGTAGGCATGTTACATGATACGCATCTCATGTTTACCATGTTCGCACCAATCTCGATCTTTCGTCATTCATTCAAGTCCCGTAATACCAAAATTGGTATAAGTGTAGCGAGCGAATTGACCGCCAGAGCATCATGAGCGTGGCATGTAGTAATTATGTTACATGACACGCATCTCGTGATTATCATGTTTGCCCAGTCAGATACCTTCGTCATCCACTCACGTAGCTTAACACCAGATTTGGTATTTCGACGCTAGCGAAATGGCTGAGAGCGCATCATGAGCGAGGCTGGTAGTCATGTTGTTAGATGACACAGATGTCATGATTTTCATGTTAGGGTCTGTCTTTGGTGTTCGCCACGCAATCATGTCATACCATTCCAGTTTTGCAATATGTCATGTGAACGAAACCACTGCAAAAGCAGCAAGAACATGAAATGCATATCATGACAATCATGACAAACATGTCCTTATTCTCATATTATGACTAGTCAAATTTGCTCCATACCAGTTTTCCAATATGTCGTGTGAACGAAACCACCGCAAGAGCAGCAAGACCATGAAATGTATGTCGTGACAATCATGACATACATGTCAATAATCTCAGGTTATGACTGGTCAAATTTGCTCGTCACGCAGTCGTGTTATGTCATACTAAGTTTCATATTGATACCATTATCCAAACGGCTACGAAATTTAAAGGTTGTTGGAGGCTAGATAGATAGATAGATAGATAGATAGATAGATAGATAGATAATTAGATAGATAGATAGATAGATAGATAGATAGATAGATAGATAGATAAATAGATACGATCAAAGTCACCGAAGTTCACTAAGAAATGCTTCGCATTCATAAAAGAACGCAAACAGAATCTAGCGTGTTATTATTTTTGTTTTACTTTGAATAGCCTTGGGGTGCTATTCACTAACCAGCCCTCGTTTCGCGTACGCTACAGTGGACCAGTCGCTATAGGGTGCTCCACGGCTGACCCTAATGCCGCCCGTTTGATTGTGGCCTCGGCGGTCGCATCTAAATATAGCCTGAAAAGCATATGTCATGTACTGCGCGATGTCAGTGCATGTTAAAGAACACTAGATGATCGAAATTTGCGGAGACGTTCATTACGGCGTCCCTCTTTTTCATATCGTGTTTGTTTTTACGTAAAACCACACACTACCAATACTGCAACTACTATATTGTCGTGGCTACTACTACTACTACTACTACTACTACTACTACTACTACCACTACCACTACTACTACTACTACTACTATTACTACTACTACCACTACTACAAGAACAACTACAACATATACTAAATACTACTTCTACTACTACTATTACTACTACTACTACTACTACTACTACTTCTACTACTACTACCCCATTTCGCTTGCATTCGTTGGCATACGTGCGCAAGTAGGCTGCCGCACGTTTTGCGCGCGTGACCTTGCTCACGCGTTTTGTTCTCGTTGCAATGCGTCCTGTGATTCGCCAGCCAGTGATACCGAAGAAAACAGGGAAGGATTGAAGCTTGCGATGGATACACGGGACGAGAGGCAAGGAATTACAGCTTCCTTTTTTGCATCATGCTTTGGCGGCTCGTAGCAAACTAATTTGAAAAAACACCCTGGTAAAATGCTTTTCATTGGGCATGCAAAAACGTCTAGTCTCTAACTACAACTTATTATGTCACCTAGAGAGAGAGACGCTTAAAAATGAATTACAGACAAAACAAAAGCAGCGTGCACATCACACATTTTTACCCGAAGGCGCTGCAGCAGATGGCTTACAATGTCAAAGAAAACACGCCTTCATTGGCACAACACACTTTGTTCTCTGTATAAGCCATTTCATTCTGTCATGAAACTACCCAAAAAGAAGTAATCGAAATATTACATCTGGAACGTCATTCCTAAATTTAATTACTATTGCATGAAGAGAACTGTTCAAGTACATTCATTTGCAAATGCGAGTTTTATCATGGAATACTTGGCATTGGAGCTTTAGGCGCAGTTTAACTCGCCACGATGAAGGTAGTTCCAATCATTGTTCAATTTTCATATTGTTACAGCTATCATTTTTGAGTATTGCCTTAGAAGAAACCTTAAATTCCTGTTCGGCGTATTTTTTCATGTTTGTCAGTTAGACATATCACAATGGATCTCATTTGGAACAGACGTATTCAAGCATGCGGAGAATTTATGCTAAATACACCGTTGATGGCTAAATACACCGTTGATGCAGGCGCCTGTCTCAGGCTTCGCTGCATAAAGTATAATGATTCAACGACTTTCACCCCTACTCAATCAACAAGAGCATTTTACGAGTAGCCCTTCATGGTTTTTATTTGTTCTCCAGCTACCCGCGGTTGTCAAGAAAAACCTGCTATTCTTTTCTCACCGCAACACCCATGTTTTCAGGGCGGTTCTTCAGTTCCTCAAGGACACTGGACAGCTGTCGGTAAAAGGCGATCGCCGCATCCTTGGCCATAGATGTATGTCATTTTTAATTCACCGGCATTCACCAACGCCCGCCTTCATAATTTGGACCCACACCTACAGCTCCGTCTTCCATCAGGAATAACCAGAGCAGAGGAGACACTTTTGTGCCGTCTGTGGATTGGGGTGGCCTTTACGAATGCTTATTCGTTTTGAATCGGAATGGCCAGAAGCCCGACATGTGACAACTGTGGCTGCGCAGAGACTTTCTCCCATCTTCTCTGCGAGTGTCCCCGCTTCAGCGTGCCAAGAAAAGAACTGTCAAAAGCTTTAGATAGAATAGACAATCGCCAATTGTCGGAAGAAAGGGTATTAGGACACTGGCCGAGATCGTCCTCTGCACGCAAGGCATTGAGAGCGTTGTTGCGCTTTCTGCGGGCAAGTGGTCTTAGAGACAGACTGTAAACAGCGTCGTGGATCGTCTGATGACCTTCTCTCTATTTTTTTACAACGTCTCTTTTCTCTCATCTTTTATCCCCCTTACCCCCTTCCCCAGTACAGGGTAGCCAGCCGGTCTGAGAACTGGCTAACCTCCCTGTCTTTCCTCATTTATTCCTCCTCCTCCTCCTCCTCATTTTTAATTTCTTACCGCATCTTGAATTTTTTCTCCTCCTTTCCTTGCAGACGCTGAGACGTGCTTTTATTTATATAGGAATGCAAAAATAGCGTCTTTTTCACTCTTTATGGTATTCCTCCAATCGTTCGCATCTTGTCAGCTTCGTATTAGTTGTACCTTAGAATGTTTGGAAATATTTATGTTGCCTTTTTTAGATGAATAAAGGGTTCAGACCATGCTCAAAAACAAAATTTGGCCTAAATAGCGCCAGAATATAGCGCTAATTTAGAAAGTAGGCATTTATAGGCACTTCAAGGCATTTAGGCACAACCACTCAAAATATGCAGTTATGGGCACCATTGAACAACATAAAAGTCTTTCTTAACCTCTAATACATGCTTGTATATCAAAATGGCAAGATAAAAACGCAAGGAACAAAATAGGCATTTGCCTATATTACGGTCTCTAATCATGACTCGTAAATGCTCTACACGTTCTTCCCAGCTGTTCGAGAGGATGACGACATCCTCAAGATACGGCACAGAGAACTCGAAGAGGCCAATAATAACGCTATTCATGAAGGCTGAAAATCAAAAGGGCACATTTTCAGTACAAAGCTCAGCATAAGTGGACGATACGATTCCAATAGAGAAACAAATGCGGCATGGCGGCTAGCAAGCCGCCATGCCGCATTAATTAGACTGTGACACAGCTTCTACCCTCTTCTCAAAATTTTTATAAGTAAGTTTGGTTTCTAGTTATGGCGTCAGGACATCCATATTTGACGCATGGCTTAGGGTGTTTTCCAGGCACTTGAACCACTATTAAACAGGATGTATAGTCACTCACGCCCAGTACCAGGACTCCCGACTCCAGCATTCTCTCGATCTCCTCTTTGATGTTCTGCATTTTTACAGGAGAACATTGATACAGCTTGCTACGGATATCTTCCTCGTAGGTTAGCTCGGTATAGTGTTTATTCACCATCGTGTTTCCGGGATGGTCAGAAAACACGTCTTTAAACTCAGAATCAACGCCCCTCAAGTTCTCCTTCTAGATTTCACTTAAACTTGGCACCAGGTTCAACTGCTCTAAGATTACCACTGACCACTTTTGATTACATTACCAGAGCTCAAAATGTCTGCTTAATTTTTCTCTGGAACATTCAAAACAAATTTACAACCACTTGTACTTAAAAGTATGCTTTTATCAGGTTATTGTGAGGAAATTTTGATCGGCCACCTTCCAAATTTCAATTCGTAATTAGTATAGGAATGCTTCGACATTACTCCAGCAGGCCCTTCCCAATGAACCTCGATCTTGCTCATTTTGGACGGCCGCAGCAGCATTACCTGACTTTCCACTTCAAAAGTGCGCTTCTTCGCCGTTTGTCGTAGTATTCCTTCGACATAACTTCATAAACTTCTATGTCAATTATACGAGTGTATACAGCGGAATTCATTGTATCTGCATGCATTTTGTGTCTGTTTTTGAGTTGTTTCATTGATATCGTTTAGTTGTGAATTTTAACGAGAGTGACCTCTGATTCTTAAAATGTGTTATGTAAACTTCTTATGCTATTTATGTTTAAATTTTGTGTTCACAATTTCAGGTTGCTTGAAACCAATGTATTGAATATATATATATTGTTTGTCAGTGCTGATGTCTAAGCTTTGCACTGTCACGGACTGCGGAGGGACAAGGGCCTTTGTCAGGCTGTTCGCCTTTAGCCCTTTGCCCCTGCAGTGAGCTCTGTATCCGGCTTACTGTAAATAAAAATACTACTACTACTACTACTACTACTACTACTACTACTACATCACTTGCGCAGCCTTCATGTGGCTTTACACAAGATCTTGCGCTTTTCCAAGTTTACGAAGGAGGTCGAGAACATACGCAAGTTCATTAGGGTCCTCATCAAATCTTTCTCACAATTCGCGTAGCATTCGCAATACTGTTCTTAAACTCTGGCCATATTCAAGCTCTGCAGGGCTAAAGCCAGTGCTCTAGTGGGGAGCTGATCTCAAAGCGGACATAGTCGCTTTTGTGCTCTTAGCAAGCAGTTCTCAGTAATAGTTTCCGTACGGAATGTCTGTTCTATACCGAATTAAATTGCGGCGGATGGATCGTGCTGTGCACTACATTTATTCCGAATTGATCCAAAAAAGTAGAAGTAAGGCAGCTGGTGAAGACACTACGGTTGTCGCATTGGATTTCAGAAGGAAATCTGACGCGCAAATATGAATAGCATAGCATCTAGAGCATGAGAAAATTTGAGTTTCTCAAGTGGTATCGCTTCTGGAAATTTAGTGGCTACACAAAGCGCCGTAAGGATGTGTCGACAATGTTGCCTTGTCTCTGGAATTGGCCCGACGATATCACTGACTAGACGCGGAAAGCATTCGGTGATAATTGGCACAAGCTTCGTGGGTGCCTTCAACTTGGCCGTGGATTTCTCCGCTCTCTGAAAAGTGTCGCGTGAGCGCGCAAAGTCTTCTGTATCCTTTCAGCATTACGGCCAATAAAACTTAAGGAAAATTATATCCGTGGTTTTCTTTAGGCCGAGATGTCCTCCCCGTGCGTTCTCAAGGGCCTGTTCTATTAGTTAGTGGCGATACTGTTGTGGTACCAAGAGCTGCTCATGCTTGCGACTTTGCACATCTATGCTGCTACGATACAGCGGCCCTGGTTTTTCCTGAAACGAAACAATCTTTTAAATGGTAAGTATTTTATAGCGATCTTGGTTGGCAATGAGCGTGTCTATCTATCTATCTATCTATCTATCTATCTATCTATCTATCTATCTATCTATCTATCTATCCGATGACGTTTGGGTGCTTTCGTGCCCACCCCCTTATTTTGGCGTGAACCAAAATTAGCATGAAAGGATAAGATGGCTTGACAAATATGACACGTTGGTCAAGACATGAATATTGTCACATTGCTGTCACGTACGCCGTCAAGCACTTCTTCTCGCCAGACAGTGGCACATTCCCACGGGTATGTGCCACTTGAACGCGGGTATGGGCCACAGGTGATTGACAGTCAGTATCTACCCAGGAACAACGAGAACACATGCGGACTATTTCAACGTGCTAGCGATAAAAAACACGCGACAGTGGTAGCGTCAACCAAATGAATGCAAAAAATAAATGTCAGGGTTTCAGCTAAAATATAATACAAGCTTTGTGCGAAGCAATCAAGCGTTTTACCAAAGAGCTATGCCAGGTTCCTGAACTACTTTACAAATTGACGCTAATTTTCGTGAAAGGTCAATACTGGTTGCAGTGCTGCCCACCCAATCCTATAAACAGACATATGTACTCCTTTAATAAAGACGTCACGTTGGGTTAACGTCAATTGTGGTTAGTTGCCATGTGCTGAAAAAGACTTGTGTAGCACTGTCGAGGGCTAGTATCCTTGCGAGCATCAGCGCTTCATACGAGCTTCTGGTGTTACTAAAACGCATGTTCCAGTTGGCATCGTTGTGCAAGTGCAAACTGGTTATGTAAACCAACGTTACCATAATAAACTCAGTTTCAAAGTCAAAGTGAATGGGCTGAACGGCGGTCGCGAGAATGAGCGGCGCAGCAGTCTTATCTTGCCCTACTCTCGGTACCCTCGGTGCATTGTCCGCTACAGCTTCGTACCACGGTAGTCCAGTGCGCTGTGTCACAACCGACTTCCCTGCTGTACTGTTATCGATCTTGACCATTCATCATGCGCTTCCAGTCGCCACTCTCGCTTCGCATTTGTTGACTGGACAAGGTGCCCTGTATAGACTGATCAGGTTGTATTGCTAATTGCAAGTTGGCTATGATGAATGTCCTGCCTATATTTGCGCTGTCTGCATTCGGTTTCACCTTCAAGTACGGGAAACTCTACGTGAGTAAGCATTTTCAGCGCAAACATTTTATGACGACCGCTAACATTTTAATCACTGGCATCTTGCCTATAGAAAAAACGGACAAAAACGTCTGTAAAAGCCTTAAACAAGTTGGCTTACTGAAATAAAAGAACGGTCTATAAAAGCACTACTCCTGTTTCCTACTAGTTACAAAAAATATTTCCTTAAAAACCATACCCATGCTTCGCACTGTTCATCAGACAAGTCTTCGCGACGAATACCAATCGAGAGCAGACTGTAAAATAATACAACACTTTCACTCCTTTCTCGCATTTTCCACCCTTTCAGAAAGCTTCTGATTGAATTTATTGCAAAAAAACAAAAAAACGAATAATCAAGAACGATGTAAAACATCTAGAGTTCTCATAATGAGTGTTATAACTCAAGAGATGTAGTGGCAGCTACTCCAACTCTTCAAGTACACTCAAAAAGAGTTGCTCAACCTGGGGGTTTTTGTTAAAAGCCTCTTGACAGTTTTCTCAACCGCTTTTAATGAAAAAAGGCTTTGTAAGGGGTTATATAAGCGGCCTTCTGCAAAAGGCCTCATCCAAAAGTGCACTCTTGTTTGGTTTGGGCGTGCCTCCTGCAGGGGAACTTCTGCAAGATGCTAAAGGCCCTCTTTGCTTGTTGTCACTTATTCATTTTTTACGAAGGTACCCACAGATACAGTGCACTCATGATGGGCTATTTCTTGGTGCACTTCGCTGAACTGTGAAGTGGCACCGACATTTGCCACCATTGCCTGCTCTAAGGTTGAGAAATGAGAAGACTGGGATTGAGAAAAATATCTATTGCTGTATAATGAAGGAAATGTAAACTAACTCTTGTCACTGGCAAAACAGCACCACTTACACACATTTGTGCTGGTTATTTGAGGAAATATATTTTAAATGAAAATATCCGCTGCTTTTAAAGAAGCGAGATAAATGGCGGCTTCTCCAAACTGGGCACTGTGCATTCGATAGGCGCCATACTGTTAGGGAAGGGGGATCGGCGCTTCGGTTATGAACATCTTGGCTTCAATATATGGGCTTGAATCGCAGGGAACAAGCGCGTATGAGTACCGGGTGCGAGATCCCACTTTCCACGTGAGATCAAGACTTTTTGTAGCAAGACATGACAGTAGTGCGTTACGATGCCGTCATTCTCACACTGAACGTTACACGCTTTGTGTTTAGCAGTGAGCTTTCTACCTTTGCGACACAAAGCTCAACACCTCTTGAAGTGCACCGCATCTCTTCGGAGGTCTGTCACGGTTAACATAAATTTGTTTATACCGCAATCAAGACTAATGATGACATTCAATTGATTCCCATGATCACGCGTGATATAAATGTCCTACTATAGTACCAATTACTATAGTAATCTGGTTCGATCGTCTGGTAACTCTCCAGGGTTTATTTTTGTTGAAGATTCAAACAACCTTTCAAAGTGTGCTTTGATCAAGCTCTCAATTTAAGTCGTAGTATAAACGACAGTCTCTTCACCTATATTTATAATTATAATTTTTAGGCATTCTATATCATTTAAATGCAATAGCTTTAACGAGTTCGTTTCACAGAAATTATGGTATTAGCATCACTGTCAGGGTCTGCGGTTGCGAGCAAAAAGACATCATCTGGACCATGACGAAAAAAAAACCTGCCAATAAAAAACGTCAGTACAAGTCAGAATCGATCCCGGGCTCTTTGCGTGGCAATCAGGTGTTTTCACAGAGAGGCACGCCAATGGTCGAAGCTGATTGGAAAGAAAGCAATATATATATTATGTAGTAGAAGCTCACATTAACAATGTGTCCAGCCAAAGAACAACGACACCTTATGCTTACACTTATTTTGTTCATGTAGTGGAAGGGATTTCTATAACCCACGCATTATGAGCTGGTAGAAGCGTAGAATCGCGCCAGGCGTATAAACTCGTGAAATACGCAGTGAGTAGATGTTATAAAAGCCAAGCCATTATGGTGCGCTCAAACTTATGTTCGCCTGTTGCTTGAGGCACGCGCAAAGGCCCCTTTGATAATTCACAAAAGGAACAATTATGGCGCAGCGGGCACTACACAACCGTACTTGTAGTAGACATTTTACAATACTTTGAAACGACAAGTGTTGCACGCACAGTCCGTCATTCCCCCACGACACGGTTGAGGCATGCATCAAGACCAAAAATATGCTAGTAATTGAGAAGGCGATTCAAACAGGGCCCAGTTAGGCTATTGCGGTCTACTGTTGAAGGTGGAGCACTGAGAGGGAAAGTACAGGAATTCAGAGTGTCACTGCAGAACAGGTACTCTGCTCTTAGCGAGGAAACCAACCTCAGCGTAGATACAATCAATGATTTTCTGACGAGTATCATCACGGAATGTGCAGTGGAAGTTGGAGGCAGGGTAGCTAGACAGGACACCGGCAAGCTTTCCCAGGAAACGAAGAACCTAATTAAGAAGCGTCAAATCATGAAAGTGTCAAGTACAACAGACAAAATAGAACTGGCAGAGCTTTCGAAGTTGATTAATAGACGTAAAGTATGCGATGTAAGAAGGTAATTTATGGAGAGAATTGAGCACGCTCTGAAAAACGGAGGAAGCGTCAAAGCAGTGAAGAGGAAACTTGGGATAGGCAAAAGGCGGATGTATGCACTAAGGGACAAAGAAGGCAAGATAACTACCAATATGGATAGGATAGTTAAAATAGCGGAGGAGTTTTACAGAGATCTGTACAGTAGCCGAGACAACCACGACCTTAATACTATAAGAACTAGCAGTAACTCAGACGACACCCTACCGGTATTTATAGGAGAAGTCAGAAAAGCTTTGGAGAGCATGCACAGAGGCAAAGCTGCAGGTGAGGATCGGGTAACATCAGATCTGCTGAAAGATGGAGGACAGATTGTAATAGAAAAACTAGCCACTCTATTTACGAGGTGTCTCCTGACGGGAAAAGTACCAGAGTCTTGGAAGAACGCTAACATCATCTTAATACATAAGAAAGGAGATGACAAGGACTTGAAGAATTACAGGCCGATCAGCTTGCTCTCTGTGGTATACAAGCTATTTACAAAGGTAATTGCTAGCAGAGTAAAGAAAACATTAGAATTCAATCTACCAAAGGAACAAGCAGGATTTAGAACAGGCTACTCAACAATTGACCAAATTCATACTATCAATCAGGTAATAGAGAAATGCTCACAGTATAACCAACCACTATACATAGCCTTCATAGATTACGAGAAGGCGTTTGATTCAGTAGAAATATCAGCCGTCATGCAGACGCTGCGGAATCAGGGCGTAGATGAAATATATATAAACATTCTGGAATAAATCTACAGGGGATCAACTGCTACCATAGTGCTTCATAAAGAAAGCAACAGAATACCAATAAAGAAGGGTGTAAGGCAGGGGGACACAATCTCCCCAATGCTATTCACTGCGTGCTTACAGGACGTTTTCAGAAGCCTAGAATGGGAACAGTTAGGGATAACAGTTAATGGGGAGTACCTCAGTAACCTGCGCTTCGCCGATGGTATTGCATTGCTGAGTAACTCAGGGGACGAATTGCAACTCATGATTACGGAGTTAGACAAGGAGAGCAGAAAGGTGGGTCTTAAAATTAATCTGCAGAAAACGAAAGTAATGTACAACATCCTCGGAAAGGAGCAGCGCTTTGCGATAGGTAATAGTGCACTTGAAGTTGTAAAAGGCTATGTCTACTTAGGGCAGGTAATAACCACAGAGCCTAACCACGAGATTGAAGTAACTAGAAGAATAAGAATGGGGTGGAGCACATTCGGCAGGCACTCTCAAATTATGACAAGTAGATTGCCACTGTCCCTCAAGAGGAAGGTATATAACAGCTGTATCTTGCCGGTACTTAGCTACGGAGCAAAAACCTGGAGACTCACAAAGAGGGTTCAACTTAAATTGAGGACGACGCAGCGAGCAATGGAAAGAAAAATGGTAGGTGTAACCTTAAGAGACAAGAAGAGAGCAGAGTGGATTAGGGGACAAATGTGAGTTAAGGATATCATAGCTGCAATAAAGAAGAGGAAATGGACATGGGCCGGGCATGTAGCACGTAGACAGGATAACCGCTGGTTATTAAGGGTCACCAACTGGATTCCCAGAGAAGGGAAGCGGGGTAGGGGGAGACAGAAGATTAGGTGGGCAGATGAGATTAAGAAGTTTGCGGGTATAAATTGGCAACAGCAAGCACAGGACCCGGTTAACTGGCGGAACATGGGAGAGGCCTTTGTCCTATAGTGGACGTGGACAGGCTGATTATGATGATGATGATGATGATGATGATGTTGAAGGTGGAGCTCAAACGTCACCAAGTTTTTTAAGTGTTGTGTTCTTAACTGTTCTGTTGTGCTTGTCATACAATATACATAATATTCAACGGGGTCACCTCTGTCTTATCCGACAATTGCTGCCACATGTATTATTACTACTACTACTACTACTACTACTACTACTACTGCTACTACTAATTTTAATAGTATTACCTTTAAAGGTAATATAATTTTTATTTGCACTACAATATGAATACTTTCGCTTAACGTGAAAGGATGGACACCAAATATGCTTATGACCGTTCATCTGTTAGCCCGTCGCCGCTGGGTGAAAGAGATCAGAGGCTAATAAATAACGTTCTCAAGCTGCTAATAGTAGCTTATAGGTTGCAAGGCCCACGTCACTGTGTAACCGTTGTTATACAGAAAATAAGTTATTGAATTAACAAACAAACAAACTAACGAGTTGCGTGAAGCGGAGTCGTCATATTATTGTGGTCACCGCTGTTTGAGCCTGGCGCAAATCTAGTCCACGTGCCCCAATGTAGATAAACTTGCTCCTTCTCGATACGACTCATACACGACAAACGCGTTTTTGTCCAAAAAACTACACAGTGCCAAAAAGAGTTCAGGAAGTGACGTGGGAATACAGCGCGCAATTTGCGGTAGCTGTTTGCACGCCGCCGCCACAAATTAGAACACGGCCACCCCATGTCGTTGGAGCAAGATCGTACTGCAGCATCACTAGTTCTCGTGATAGCCACGTGACGCCCCTCTCCGACAGAGCATTAAAATTGAGTTTGTTCTAGTAGCGATGAAATAAACGTCTGCTACTCTTCAACATATGCCGGTTCCTTCCCACCGCATGCTTCACTTAACGATTGCCAGATACGTGGGATGAGTCGAATTTTTTCTTTGTTCCCATTTTTACGCTTTCCATTACCGCTTTAATCGAGAGGTCCCCAAGCTGCTTGAGGTTTAGCCCATCATCATCATCATCATCATCATCATCATCATCATCATCATCATCATCAGCCTGTCTACGTCCACTGCAGGACAAAGGCCTCTCTCATGTTCCGCCAGTTAACCCGGTCCTGTGCTTGCTGTTGAATATTTATACCCGCAAACTTCTTAATCTCATCTGCCCACCTAACCTTCTGTCTCCCCCTACCACGCTTCCCTTTGTGGGAATCCAGTTGGTGACCCTTAATGACCAGCGGATATCCTGTCTACGTGCTACATGCCCGGCCCATGTCCATTTCCTCTTCTATATGCAGCTATGATATCCTTAACTCCCGTTTGTCCCCTAATCCACTCTGCTCTCTTCTTGTCTCTTAAGGTTACACCTACCATTTTTCTTTCCATTGCTCACTGCGTCGTCCTCAATTTAAGTTGAACACTCTTTGTGAGTCTCCAGGTTTTCTGCTCCGTAGCTAAGTACCGGCAAGATACAGCTGTTATATACCTTCCTCTTGAGGGACAGTGGCAATCTGCTTGTCATAATTTGAGAGTGCCTGCCGAATGTGCTCCACCCCATTCTTATTCTTCTAGTTACTTCAATCTCGTGGTTAGGCTCTGCGGTTATTACCTGCCCTAAGTAGACATAGTCTTTTACAACTTCAAGTGCACTATTACCTATCGCAAAGCGCTGCTCCTTTCCGAGGTTGTTGTACATTACTTTCGTTTTCTGCAGATTAATTTTAAGACCCACCTTTCTGCTCTCCTTGTCTAACTCCGTAATCATGAGTTGCAATTCGTCCCCCGAGTTACTCAGCAACGCAATGTCATCGGCGAAGCGCAGGTTACTGAGGTACTCTCCATTAACTCTTATCCCTAACTGTTCCCATTCTAGGCTTCTGAAAACGTCCTGTAAGCACGCAGTGAATAGCATTGGGGAGATTGTGTCCCCCTGCCTTACACCCTTCTTTATTGGTATTCTGTTGCTTTTTTTATGAAGCACTATGGTAGCAGTTGATCCCCTGTAGATTTCTTCCAGAATGTTTATATATATTTCATCTACGCCCTGATTCCGCAGTGTCTGCATGACGGATGATATTTCTACTGAATCAAAACGCCTTCTCGTAATCTATGAAGGCTATGTATAGTGGTTGGCTATACTCTGAGCATTTCTCTATTACCTGATTGATAGTATGAATGTGGTCAATTGTTGAGTAGCCTGTTCTAAATCCTGCTTGTTCCTTTGGTTGATTGAATTCTAATGTTTTCTTTACTCTGCTAGCAATTACCTTTGTAAATAGCTTCTATACTACAGAGAGCAAGCTGATCGGTCTGTAATTCTTCAAGTCCTTGTCATCCTCCTTTCTTATGTATTAAGATGATGTTAGCGTTCTTCCAAGACTCTGGTACTTTTCCCGTCAGGAGACACCTCGTAAATAGAGTGGCTAGTTTTTCTAACACAATCTGTCCTCCATCTTTCAGCAGATCTGATGTTACTTGATCCTCACCAGCAGCTTTGCCTCTGTGCATGCTCTCCAAAGCTTTTCTGACTTCTTCTATCATTATCGGTGGGGTGTCGTCTGGGTTACTGCTAGTTCTTATAGTATTAAGGTCGTGGTTGTCTCGGTTACTGTACAGATCTCTGTAAAACTCCTCCGCTATTTTAACTATCCTATCCATATTGGTAGTTAATTTGCCTTCTTTGTCCCTTAGTGCATACATCCGCCTTTTGCCTATCCCAAGTTTCCTCTTCACTGCTTTGACGGCTTCCTCCGTTTTTCAGAGCGTGCTCAATTCTCTCCATGTTATACCTTCTTACATCGCATACTTTACGTCTATTAATCAGCTTCGAAAGCTCTGCCAGTTCTATTTTGTCTGTTGTACTTGACACTTTCATGATTTGACGCTTCTTAATTAGGTTCTTCGTTTCCTGGAAAAGCTTGCCAGTGTCCTGTCTAGCTACCCTGCCTCCAACTTCCACTGCACACTCCGTGATGATACTCGTCAGATTATCATTCATTTGTATCTACGCTAAGGTTGGTTTTCTCGCTAAGAGCAGAGTACCTGTTCTGCAGTGACACTCTGAATTCCTGTACTTTCCCTCTCAGTGCTAGCTCATTGATTTGCTTCTCGCGTATCAGTTTCTGTCGTTCCTTATTCAAGTCTAGGCGGATTCGAGCCCGTACCATTCTATGGTCACTGCAGCTTATCTTGCCAACCACTTCCACATCCTGCACGACTCCTGGGTGTGCAGTCATTATAAAGTCTATTTCGTTCTTAATTACGCCATTAGGGCTCCTCCATGTCCACTTGCGGTTTTCTCGTTTTCGGTAGAAGGTATTCAAAATACGCAGACTATTGCGTTATGCGAATTCTACTAGTAGCTCTCCTCTGGCGTTTCTAGTGCCGATGCCATAATCTCCTACTGCGTGGTCTCCAGCCTGCTTCTCCCTACCTTTGCATTAAAGTCGCCCATTACTATAGTATACTGTGTTTTCATCTTACTCATTGCCGATTTCACGTCTTCATAGAAGCTTTCAACTGAAGCGTCATCATGGCTGGATGAACGCGCGTAAGCCTGTACTACCTTCATTTGTATCTTTTATTCAGTTTAATTACAATGCCTACCACCCTTTCATTAATGCTATAGTAATCCTCTATGTTGTCAGCTATGTTTCTGTGAATTAGGAACCCTACTCCCAGTTCTCTTCTGTCTGCCAAGCCCCGATAGCAAATGACGTGCCCATTCTGTAACACAGTATAGGCCTCATCTGTCCTCCTAACCTCACTCAGCCCTATTATATCCCATTTAATGCCTTCTAGCTCCTCGAATAATACAGCTAGACTTCCCTCACTAGATAACGTTCTAACGTTAAACGTTGCTAAGTTCAAGTTCCAATGGTGGCCTGTCCGTATCCAGAGATTCCTAGCACCCTCTGCTGCTTTGCAGATCTGACCGCCGCCGTGGTCAGTTTGCTCCGCAGCTGGTGGGGACTGAGGGCCGTGAGTTAATTGACGAATGCCTACGGAATGGGTGGCCAGATACTGCACCAAGGGTGGCCAATCCTTCTCTGGTGAGATCATCGGTGCGTACCGGCTTTAAGCCGGTACGATCAGACAGTAGTGGGAATGCTCCATGCATGTCTTCCTTATTGTTGTTCAGCAGCGTTGGCGGCCACCCACCACGGAGCCCAACGAGGGGACGCTACAAGGTTACACATGCTGAAACCTGCAGACGCCAGCCGTACAACGCCACTATAACCCAATGCGCCTAGACCAGGTAGGCTATTTGCACAGGGTTAACCCTAGCCGCCAGGAAGTTTGGAAGTAAACGGAAGAGAGTAGAAGACAGGACAGATAAATAGTAAGAGATAAAGACGAAGATTTAGGGAGAGAGAGATAGGAAAAAGGCGACTGCCGATTCCCCTGTGTGGGTCAGCTCAGGGGTGCCGTCTACGTGAAGCCGGGGCCACAGGGGTGTGTTGCCTCTGCCGGGGGGCCTAACGGTCCAATCACCCAGCGTCGGCTCAACCCCCAGGATCACCCTTTTCCTCGGACACGGCAAAGCCACGCACGGCTAGCGTGGGGAGGGAGTCGAAACTCCCCGTTAGCTCGGGTCGTGGTGTCGCTACAACACCAAACGCCTACTTGCGCAGGCGCCCCTGCGGTAGCCCATGCCTTGACTCTAATCAAGCAGAAAGCCTGGTTGCGGTCTCTCGAACAACTGTAACTGTTCAGAAAGAAGAAATGTGGCAGATGCCTTGTACATGCTGAGGGATGGTGACCATGCTTAAATTTTTTAATTGAGACGCGTTTTCTTAGTGAACTTGGGCTACTTTGAAAGTACCTACCTACCTACCTACCTACCTACCTACTTACCTACCTACCTACGTATCTATCTATCTATCTATCTATCTATCTATCTATCTATCTATCTAGCCACTTACGTTTTGGGGCTCTCGTGATTACTCACTCATGGGGTACGGCAGCTGTGCCGACATGTAGCATACTAACCCGTCTGTCATCATTGTACAGATCATCGTCACCATGTTGCTCATACCATTCGACTACGGTAATCCGGGCAAACTCCTTAACCTAAGCCACAAAACGGACGACCAACCGAGCGTTTAGCACATCGACTGTGCATATGCAAGCCCACAAGGAGGGATTGGACCATGACACCTTAATCTTTGACAATAAGCGCGGTAACTGGTCATCGCTGAGGATCACTAACGGCGCTGCAGGAAGCCTTCCTTTGGAGCCTAAAAAATGGACACAATTTCCCGCAAGCCATAGGGCATGCTAGCTTGTCGACAAGAAGCATACTGATTCGTTGTCTTTATCACACAGGTAAGAAAAGATAATGGTACAAGTATCCGCTCAAATAACCCTTGCTTGATCCTGCTGTGTGAAATGAGCTGTGAGGTGTCGTCTTTTTTTTCGAGGTTCTTATTGCGTTGTTGGGTTATAGAAACTAACCCGGGACATGAATTATCCCAGCTTTCGAAGCAAATCGAGCAGCTCGCTGAAGATGTCAAAAAAATAAAAAGATACCCGACTCGCTTCCATGGGAGATAAACAAGACAGAGTGACTGCCCTCGAAAGGAAAATTACCTCTCGTACGAACCTTTTATATAAGCTGCAAGAATCTATTGCAGCTATGAAACGCAAGTTGGACGAGTTAGACAACCACTCTAGACGGTCAAATCTAATCGTCTACGGATTTCCAGAAGACGACAAAGGCAATCAAAAAGATCTTTATGTTGAAATCAAAGCAAAAATAATTCAAAACGTTCCTAAATTTGAGCTGGTGGCCATAAAACGAATTCATAGATTAGGTAAACCAGACACAAACAAGATGCTACCTGCGACATTAAAACTCCTAGAATTTCGTGAAAAATAAAATTCTGTAAATTTACCTAAACCTCAAGAATCTTCGTTCGCAATCGAAGAAGACTTTTCAGTTCAGGTTCGCGAAATCACGAGGAAACCTGAAGGATGCAGCTAAAAAGATAAACTGTAGGGTAGGTTCTCAGGCATTTGGCAAACTAAAAAGCAACAACGATTTACTTTGCTTAGATGAGGATTCCAATTGCATTCAACTGGCTTTCCGCAGTTCCCATAAAAAAACGCCCCAAGCAGAAATGCGAACCATGCGTTCTCGCAACAACCCCCCCACTCAAGAAATCAAATTTGCTAACATATTTCGCGCTAAATCCAACAAAAACTGATCTGCTTGGAATCATTTACTTTGTTGTGAACCAGACTTTGTTCGTCTTAACAGAAAACATGGCTAAAGGTGACGTTGAGCCTTCGAGATGACGCCGCCAAACTACGCAATCGCACGCAAAACAAGGAAAACACGTGGCGGAGGCGTTGCTCCCCTAATAAAAAAGATATTCCTTTCAAGCCTGTTCCAGACGTTGAAGAAGTAAAAGCTATCTTTTGCGAAATGAACTTTGTATCCTGTGATTTCGTTGTCGGCTGCGCTTATCGAAGCCCTTCAACAAGCAGTGAAGTTTTACCATCATTATACACCTACCTTTGCTGCTATGCTGCTGACACCAGACAAAGCTTAGTAGGAGATTTTAATCTCTCTCAATAACAATTGGAACACGTTTGCGAGAAACCCTGTGTCGTCTTATATCACTTATGACGTCATGTTTACCCTGATACGCATCAAATCGTGAAGAAGCTATCGTGTTCAAGGTAATTTTGCTTACATATCTGACCTCGTTTTGTTGACTCATCATTTTACTTCAGGTATAGTCCGTATCGAACTAATAGACGTACTAAGATCACCTCGTAGTGGCTTGTTCGATCCCTGTTCATGGTCCTCTATCATCTTCGAAGTCGCTTGCCACTTATCTTGATTTCAAAAATGCGATGATTCTAGCATGGTCCCTCAACTTTCTGCGGATATTACTCTTTTGAAGAGCTAGCTAATATTCATGAATGAAATATAGAATTACTAAGGCAGAGATTCAAAATCGTTATAATTTTTGTATAAATAACCTTTATACCTCATAAAATTAAACAATAAAAAGGACTACCCTATTGAACAAAACGTCCACCATAGGAATGGTGATTCCACCGTCCACCATTTTGGTGGATGGTGGTGTTGGGAATGTTTGTGGCACATGGTGTATTATGGCGTATGGTTGATGGCGTGCTCAAGCCGGCATGCTGTAGCGAGAAGCAGCGTCAGAACCAACGTGATGAGCGCCACTTAAGAAATAATAAAAATAATGTATAAAAACGATGAGAAAGCACCCTGAAAAAAACGCGATAGCATCGAACCGAACCTGCTACCTTCGGGTCCCATCTAGCACACTTCACTGCGCCATCTCGAAAGCTGGCAACTTCGGTGTTAACGGAGTTACTGTCACAAAGCCACAACGAGTCCAAAGCCACCGTTTAACTTCAGTTCTGTTTGT
>WOVY01012263.1:0-84417 GCA_013436015.1 Rhipicephalus annulatus
AACTCACCTTCTTTTTTATGGTATCCGCTGTCCGTGAAGAAGCATAGTTAGAGATGACTCCCGATTCACGACGTTGTTAAGAGTTTTTCAGTCTCACGTGTGGATCACAGACCTGCGTGTACAGGTATAGGATATCTAATCACCGACTCTGTGGCATTAGCCACGCCAATTTAGGCAGTGACGATGCGTTTAACGCCAATCCGAAACACGCAACTTTTTTTGGCGTTCTATGCAACATCGTTCAAGCGAAAAAAACGCATAGGGCTGCATAAAATTCAGCGTGTCAAAACATGATAACAAGAAACAAAGTGCCTTTCGGTCTAAGGAGGAGCCCGTGATGCGCTTTTATTCGTCATTTATGTCAACGTTGTTGGCAATAATTAGTCTTGCTTCTTGTCAATCAAACTCTACATTAATATATGAAATGAACGGACGTCGCCTACTCGATTTCAGCACTAAGCTTCAAAAAAAAATCGTAAAGAATTTCGCATTGAAAAAAAGAACGACCTTGTCCTGTGCGAAATTCAACACGGTGCGGCGTCGAAAAATGTTTTTGTCTGTTGGCAGAAGTTTTCTTTTTCAGAAGTGGGTGTTAATTTTCGGTGTGCCATCTCGATGCGAGGGGGCTCACGATGGCGGTTCTTTTTTGTGGAAGTTGCTTGGCACACTACGAAATTTCGCTGGCCTATTTCAGCGTAGCCGACAGATAGCGTCATTATCAATCTTCACCGCACGACAACTACTACTACTGCCATTTATACAGCGTGGCTGCACTGTACTGAGAACATAACAGACAGTATCGAAACATGCAAATTCTGATATTCATTTTACGTATGGCAAGGTTTACACGGCATGGTATTGGTACACTTGCTCCCTGTTTCCGTAAACTACACGGGCACAGCTGAACCCTTTAAATTTCACGAAAGTGCCTCCTCCTAAAGCAGGCCTGGTCCTGCTCACACGCTACGTGAAAGCCTCGAAAAGGGACTCCACTAAACCGGACCTGTTTATACTTCTGCGTTCTATATCATAGCGATATATTACTGAGCATACGTCATGCGAACTGGTCAAACTATAACATATGTGGGGATTGCTTTACTATTACATTACTATTACATCGCTTTCATATGCCATCAGCGGCTCGACCGGGTCAAGCAGGCTCTTTACACTTACCTGCTCATATCCGACTTGCGTGTACTGATCGCACGGAGCAAATAGAGCATCCTCTATTGCAGTATCATTATGCGTCAGCTGGTACAGATTGACCCCCATCTCGAACGAAAGGCCCACGTACAGACTGCTTCTCGGGTAATGCTGCGAGTCGAGGAGCAGCTTGGAATGCCTCTCCTGCGAAGGCGATAATGTCCAAGCTGACAGTACCCTTCGAACTGGAACCCGCGTTGGCGGCATAACTCGTTAGAATATGTGTAAGGAAGGTACTCGCACAAAAGAAGAATAATTGGAGATCGCCTGGAAACCGTATTATCCACGAATATCAAGAGATATTCGAGTGCCAGGATTGTTGTTCCCAGATTTTTTTTTTCACTGTACGGACTTTGTATAAAAACATATTGCTACCATTAATGAACGAGCCCCTGTGGCTCATGCTCGTTTTTGGGCCACGAAGAAGAATAGAATTTGGGTTGCTCTTGTTCAGGTCTACTCCAGCACTTCCATCAGGAATGCCACGAGCAAAACAAGACCTATAGCTAGGAGTTCACCTGAACCAGAACAACCAAAATGTTTTCTTCTTCGCGGCCCAAAACGAGTATGAGCCACATCGGCTCGTTCATCAATGGCGGCAGTATGGAAATATGGTGAGCCCAGCCTACTTTCTCCTCAATAAAACTAGAAACATAAAAGCTTATAAAAAGTCAGAGCTACAAAAGTCTTCAAGCACAAATATAGCGACAATCATAGCCAGAGGCCGAAAAACGCGGCCTCTTCGATCTACCGTTTGAGGCGTTGCGTGTTCATCATCACATAGACCATTGTGCGCTTGATGGGAAACCATCGCCACTTTTCGCCTACCAGTGTGCGTTTGCTCGTCTTCGCTCAAAAAATAAAAACAAAAAAGTCATGAATACCCCATCCTGAAAGTGCACAGTGCGATCTTCAAAGTGCGCTGGATAGTGCGTGTGCCGGTAGGTACTATTTATTCTTGGCAATAATTCACCAAATAAAAGGCGTAATACGACTCTGTAGGACAGATTATATGCTAAAAGTATGATTTTTTGTGGTTATTCATCGGCATCAAGGCAAATTTTGCGGGTACTCACGATAGAGGAGAAGTTTGGTGTTTGTAGTTGTTCCAGACGCTCGTCGGTGCGGCTGTAGCAGAACTGGTCTGTTATCTGACCCTCTTCACTGTAACCGCGATCAGGATATCCACGTCGTAGCTGTTGTCATGCGATGGTAGGAAAGCAGAAAGAAATAACAGCATATTTGTCAACCTAAAAGTGCTATCGGAAGGAACGCTTGAGTTTGTTTTGTTTGTTGGTTGGTTGGTGTTGTTTGTGTCGTGTGCGCGCGCGCGCGCGCGTGTGTGTGTGGGTTGGTGTGTGTGCGTGTGTGTGTGTTGTGTGCGTTCGCGTGGCGCGTTCGCGTGCGGCGTGTGCGTGTGTGTGTGGGTGTGAGAGGAGAGAGCGTGTTTGACAGATTACGAGATGAACAAAGAACGCCGCTATCGACACACTCGAAAACATGCACTGAGCACACTGAGCATCCTCTAACTACAACTACAGAAAAGTAAGATTCTGAATACCAATGAATAATAGACGAATTCGTCATGCTTCTCTGATTTAAGAACACATTCCTGTTCTTTCCAGCTTTGTAACAGAAATGAGAAGAAAAAATACAAACCGGAATCAAACTTTGTGGTCTCATAAGTTTAGTGTTTACCTGGAATGCTGTTTTAGTTAAGAGGAGTTATGATTAATGCACCTCATTTTATGACGGTTTCTCTGCCCAAGGTAATTCTAAAATTTGCACTGATGTATTTAGTGTACCCTATAGAAAAAACAAAATCAAACTTTTTCAGCGATAAGTTGATTGTTTACCGGTACACTGACAGCTATGCGTAATGCTCCTAAATTCATTGTAGCCTCTTTGTCTGGGTAGTCAAAACGTTTTAGATATGTTGTTGAAATACCAACACGCCACATTTGCCGTCTAACAGTACACTTAATCTGCTACACCTGTAAATTGCTGCTTCTTGCAAGTTTCCTAATTACGTGCACAGTAGTATTTATGCTTTAGGCGGCACTCAATTCATTGTCAACGTCACAGAGCAATCACAGCTTTTCTACCCTGGAAGATTTTCGCCTTTTGCTGCTACTTTTTCTGAATTAAATGAGAAGATCAGGCGCTGTAAGAAGGCATGGCACAGCGTTGACTTGAAGTTTCGTACATGATGATCAATTAATGAAAGAATAAGGGGTCCTACGTACAGACAAGTCTTTTCACTACATCTATTTCCGGATGACATAAGTAACATGCGGAAAAACCTCGGCGTAGGATCCTCTACCTGTCCTGCGAACAGCAGTAAGTTCAAGAGAATCAACAGCTCATCGCTAACATAAAAAAGCGAACTTAAATCAATAAGCTCAAATTGAATCATGCCGAATTTCTTATTATTCTTGATTGAATTCAAATCGCTGCTGAAGAACACTGTTAAAAAAATTCGCTGTCTAAATATTCTTTTTTTTGGTAAGACAAACAGTTGTACACTGTCGTTTTTTATGAAAAGAGAACACGCGAACGCGTGGCCTGCGCTCTGCAGTGGCTGCCTACAGCACCATATACCGACAGCAAAAGAAAACACGTTCCTTTTCAGCGTCATCTGTTGGCAAAAAAATAACAGCATATCCACGGAGTAGAATGATGGATAGTGGGGCGAAGCATCCGTCCGTTTGTTCGTTCTTGCTTCCGTCCATCTATGCGTGCGTCTGTGTGGCCGCCCGTGCGTCCATCCACCCGTCCAGTGCGTGCGTCTGTTCGTGCGCCCGCACGTTCATCCTGTGCGTCCGTCACTGCTTTCTTCCATGCATCCAGCGCCTGCGCTCGTCCATGCGTCCATTCGTCCGTGCAGACATCCGTGCGTCCATCCTCCATCTGTCTCTGTGTCCATTCGTCCACCTAGTCAACACTCCAAGTACAACAATTTTGCATCTTTTCATCATATATTCCTCATATAGAAGCACCGCCATCCAGCGGACATTCCAAGGACTCAACGAGAGGAGGCACACGCACACTTTCTCACGGCTTGCGCTTCGTGTCTACTTCCCACCTTTAACCACCTCAAGTTAATGGTATATACTAGTTCACTGTATTCATGGCACTGTGGCCCGACGCTCGTTAAACCTTTCTGAAACCTAGCAGGTTACGCCTAGCGAGTAAACGTTGCAAACCTTCGTGTCTTCTATGCGTTGTTGAACAATAAAAAATTCGCAGCGTGCGCGTTAAATAAAAGCCGGATTCTCCTGTCTCTCAATCCCCCTTAGCAGCCATTGGCATGTACATTGAGCACTATCTTTTATTGTTAAACAACGCACAGAGAAATTCTCTCACCGGCACCACCTTGGAGGTCAAAATTTAATACTTGTTACACACTACTACTACGGCCACGAGGGACGAACGGGTGCCGCCAAAAGTAGTTTTTTCAAGTGATTTTGTTACACCAGACGGTTGTACTCACCTGAAATGTTGTTTACCAGTTTGCAATAAACTTTCTCTGTTTCGCCCCTAAACATAATTATAGCGAGTGATGGCGGGTAGACAAGCGCTGCGAGATTGCACTTGCTTCTCTGCTCACGCCTAGCGTAGTCCACTGCCAACGTATCAAATATCAAACGCTGTGCTCGGCTACGGCGCAAGCAGCAGTAATCGCCCGATATCACTCACCACGCGCGGAGGAAGGGAACGTAATCTAGCAGCGCTTGTCTACTGGCCATGACTCGTTACATTGCTTGCAATAGAGGACGCCAAAAGCGAACGTGCTTTCTTCACTTGTCGGTTGATGGTGCTGTAGGCAGCCTCCCGCAGAGTGCCGGCCACGCGTTCGCGTGTTCCCTTTCATAAAGGACGACCATGTATAGACATGGATAGGCAAAAAAAAGAAAGAGCATGGTTGCGACTCTAAACCTGGGTGAACTTCCAAGCTCAATTAAACTTCAAAGAGAAGTCTTACCGGATTTAAAGCTAGAACTAGATATAACCAAGCTTAATTTACAAAGTTTTCCATCAAACCCAGAAAATGTCATTCCCCGATAAATATCCGTGGGATTTTATGGTCTCATCAGTAAGCATTAGTGAAAAAATGTGGTCAGCAAACCTACCTAAACGAAGTGCTTTCTTGAAACAGCCTCGAAAGTGAATTCTGCTTAATTTAAAGAGAGACCGGTTTTTCTCCGAGTCAACGCTGTAACGTTGTCGCATTAAAACGTCTGGGCATCCTTGCCACTGTAATGCTTTTACTTTGACCATGCTGCACGCCGTGTACATGAAGGAGAACACCGGACTGCAGATCAATAGCGTTCGTACAGCACCACATAATGCTAGAGGCTACGGTGACTCTCCTACCCTGATGGTCTGTTTCGAAACTTTCTCGATCCGATCTACTCGCAAAAGCATCCCTTGATTTCTCCGCATCATGGCATATCGGCGGACTGTAAGGGCTTTACGTGACTGACCTGCATCCACCTGACCTGCATTTCCGAAGCAGGCCGATTTCGATCCTTCCTTGCGGAATGGGCCCTGACGCCGCGTTCGCTTTTCGAGGTGGGTAAGTTACAATTGTACGGCGATTTTCGTCGAGAGGGCAGGATCACTCATAAACGCGTTTGCCAGAGTGTGTCAGCATATTTTGGGGCTCCAGCTGGAGTATATGTACTCGTTCAGGACCACCCTCGCTCTACCACCGTCAACAGTGGCAGAGCGAGCTAGAGCACTTTCACGCCGCCGAGAGTAGAGGAGATCAACCAAGTGAACTGCTCTCGCCTAAAAAGCGTAGTAGGCACAGAACAGAGAAGGACGGCTTGAAACGCCACATTCATTTCACTTTTCTTAAGTTTTTGTATCAGCCTATAGGAGTGCGGAGGCAATGGTAGCAACCAGGTGTAGTTCGACGCCGCTGAGGCTGGCCGTATATGCGCCATTTGTACGGTAGCGAGGATGACGGCTAGGAAGAGTACGCCGATGCTTAAGCTGTATGCGTCATTCGACAATTGTACTACATATCTGTGCATTAAAATAATGGCTAACATCTGACTGGCCAATTATATGCGTACTTTTCTGCTGTCCTGCAAAGAATGCCGGGGCTTTGAAAGTTTTCATCCCATGGTATATTTCACTCATCACCCCTCCCCCCCCCCATCTGCTTTCCCAAAGCATGCCGCGTTGTAGTGGCACATTGAGTGATCATGCTCTCAGTGACCTGCCAGCCACCCCTCCGTGTACTACAAACTCCTGTTCCTCTCAATAAAATTCGTCACTGAAAAAAAGAAACAAGTGACTGCTTGGGTAAATCTGCACAACTTTCATGGCAGCAGGTACACAGAAGTGTGCAGTGTTTTGAATAAGCATATATGGTACGTGTTAATTGTAACAAGACGAAAGGGGAGGTCATTGAAGTTTGTACTAATTTAACGGCTGCAGTAGGCGTGTGTGGAAGCGCTCAGCTAATAAGAAATAGCATTGGTCGATAGCGCTCGGCCAAAAAGAACTAAAACTCATGAATAAAGCAAGCTAGCGTCGGTAGCTAGGGCTTCCCTGCGCCTGCTTCCTGATGTCTTAAGTATATCAGCGTAATAAATCACTACAGGCGGGTTGGATGTGGTGTGATTTGTATGGGTTTGTTCTTGTCTGGTCCGGTGCTTCATAGCTTTAAACAATGACGGTTGATTAAAGTTCTGCATTTAGAAGGACAAAAAAAGTTTCCGTCCTTGATTCTACGGAATGAACCGATTTCATTAACTAAACGACTTGCGAAGGGCGATAATTTCGTTATTAGAACTTTTGACTGTACACTGAAAAACTATAGCACATCGTTTTGCGGAACGTAATTCTGCAAATCGAACACCTCTAAACAAACGATGCGTGCTGTCCTCACTTTCCAATTTCCTGGAAGTACCGCCGATAATACATTGTCCAGTCAGAAGAGACGTTGACTTGGAATGCGCCAAAGGCCAGGACAATCACACTGTTCGGGTCGCCTCTCTGCAGCGATCTCATTTTCTGCACATGTAAAAAAGACGCACGGCGCACGAGTCATTTCCATGTCCAGCTCTGGCTTGGACGTTGCGAAGAAAGCAGTAAGTTATACGACATCATAAACTGTGAATGTCAATGCCACCTAACCAAATCACAAGAAAGAGAGGGCAAGAGACGTTTATGCCAAAGTATATGGATGCTCTAACTGTTGAACTGTAATTGGGAAAGGATCGCGGAGGAAGAAAAATCAACTTGCCGTAGGTAGCAACCGAAGCTTATAGATTTGACTACTTCGTTTCCTAATAAAAATAGCTCATTTTTGTAGTTCATGGCAGTGTGGATTATGGTAAATGAACTGACGCAGCAGTACACAAGTATACATACTTGAAATCCTAACGACATTATTTTCTACGGGTGGTAAATCTTGTAATTATAGCGTTACTGTAATAAAATGATTCATTTCACTAGATCTGTTGAGCTATAGTTTGCAGTACTGTGCACAGTGCACTAGCACTTTAGCCTCTGCTGCGCACTCGATGTTGCTGTCCTTGCACCGATCTACTTCTTCTTCATTACACTGCCATAATGCAAGCACCTCATTGTTCGTGGTGTTTTGTTGCATAAGAGACAAAGTGCCTTATTCTGAGTTGAATTTGAGTTTCATAATCCACTGTGGTAGAAAGGCTGCTGATACGTAAATCATTCAATTACCCTGCTTCTCTGTTTTCATTTGAAGAACTTTAAATGGCTTCATATATGAGCTGGTGCAAGTTGCACGTCTCGTTTATTTGAAAAGGAAATTCTTTCAAGAAGTTGTTTTTTACGGCGGTACCATTATACTACAAATTTTAGCTCCTATTTACTCGCGCTGAGCAAGTAATCAACAATTGAAAAACACCCGAAGGAATTCGGAGGCCTTTCAGTATACGCCGTGTTCAGTTTAAAAGAACAGCGTACCACGATTCGTGAATTAGAACTGTAATGAAACTTCGTGAAAGATTTCAAAACTAGGCATCATTTGTTTTGCTTGTTCCGCTGTACAAGTTTTTAGACGCCAAGTTTTATAGGTCTTGAAGTTTTGTATACCATAACAAGGATTTGAATAATAAAGACACCGTATTAAATGGCTCCGGAAGTCATGGCTATCTATGATTATGTAATGTACACTTGAATACACGCCTACAGGCCTGTAGCATTTTGCTTTCATCGAAACAAGACCGCTACGACTGGGATCGACCTCACGACCATCCTGTCTGCAGCCTAGTGCCGTAATCGCTAATCCACCGCAATGGACTCGGACAAAACAGCGTATAAATGACTCGTTCTGGCAGTGAGTGTGTTTTTTTATCATTCATTACCCTGTTCAAAGAGGTGAATTGATAAATTCGCTGGTGTAAATGTATGTAGTTTGCTCTACATATAGTAAATTAGAGATCGTTGGCAGAGGCGTTCAGCCTGCAGTACACCTAGGATAGGCGAAGAATCATTATGAAAATAATAATGACGACACTTTAAGGTGTTTCTTCTTTGAAAACCCAAGAATATGCTTTTGATGAAATAAGAATAATATATTGCCTACTTGCTACATTAAGATAGATTTTACCATAGCCAATTAGGCACAAGTATTGTTAATTACCGCTAGTGATTTGGTACACTGCACACACAGGAAAATAAATATCAGAAACCTGGCAAAAACAGCGGAAACAAGTAAGAAACGATTGTCCTTGTGCGTGTCGAGAGGCATAACTATACATCTCACCGAAAACGTGCTGGGCAGAACCGCCACGAGATAGCTCATAAGACCTGGCATCGTGATGCAATTGAGGATGCCGTAGTGTTTGATGTTGCTCTTGTTGTACAGTTCGAGAAGTTCAGTGCGGGCCTCCTCCAAGGCAGTAGGCAGTAAGGCTGCCCCAGTTTTTTCGTTGATGCCGTACCTGGGCACAAAGAGGTTCCGCTTGAATTTCCACTTTATATGCATATGAAAACTTGCAAACTCTAAATCGACTTACTGTGGCTTATCACCATACAGAGTGCAGCTCATTGTGCTCCTGAAGCATAACTGCACTACTCAAAACGCCGCGCCTATTTACCAACTTTCGTACTTATGGCCGCCTATTGCGAAAAAGAAGGCCTAAGCCATTTCTCATGCATGAAAAGTTGGCGTGTGCCTGTATGTTTTTCTCTGTAAAGCTTATGTGGTTGATTCCGGCATCGATTGAAATGTTCAAGGCACCGCTAGTCTTTATCGAACATTTTGCGTCGCACCAACTTTTGATTTTGATAACGAATAAAAAAAGGTAGCCTATATTGTGTCATTGTGACATATAACAGTCGTACGAGAGCCATGTTAAGGAAGACTCAATGTTCCTCATACATACGCCTGAAAATACTAGAGGGGAAAACCATTTTATCCTGCCCCTTTCTCCTCCGAAGGCTTTCGGTGCTCATCGGCGTTTTGCATTGCCTCTTGGATCGATGGCCCAGCAAGCTACCTGCACCTCGCCGGGCAGCTTCTCGCACTGCCTCCGCGATGAGCCTACGTTTGACCAAGGAACCACGTCAAGCAATAACATCATCGCATGACGCCATGGTACGTGACGAACTACATTTGGCGATATAATCTACAGGTGTTCTTGTCATATAGATCACCTATGCGCGATCACGTCAGAACCGAAACACTTTAAAGAAAAATTATGTTTTGAATTACACGTCGAGTGCGTTAAATCAGGCAAGTTGGTTTTCTATGATCAAAAAGTATAACAGTGCAAAAAACGATGGACTATCAAACAGAAACAAGCGAGCGCAGACAAACAGCGTTATTATATGTCTGAGTGTACGTCCATATAGCTTTTTCCGCTGTCCTGCTTCTTTTTAATCATGAATACTTTGTCTTCATGCTGTCGATGGTACTTTTGGGGGGTTTAAAAGGTATTTTCCGAACGTCTTATGCTCACTTACCGCATGTCAAAAGAGATTCCACCAGTGTAGCCACCAGACGCTTCTATGGCACGAGCGAAGTCCTGAAATGCCCCACTGCCATCCGAGGCATACAGGCGTTTGTTCCTTAACATGACGTGCGTGAAGAAGACGTAAGAGCACACATGCAACTGAGGCAGCAGGATTTGTGCGCTGCCCACGCTGCTCACTGTGCACACGAGGGGCATCTTTGTCGCTGCACAAGATGGCAAAACAGGAGTCACTCACTTCTGCAGGCACCAATAAGTATATTTATGCAATTTCGTTCACATTACACATTTTGGTCTTTCATTTCCGTTGAATGGCGAGTGCGTTTCTAGGCAAACATGCGAGAGCGAGGCTTAGTTATGTGTAGAAATTTAGGGGATTCATTGCAGGAATAGCATAAAACATTTTTTGCACGTGCTCTACGTGATTTCGGGTATTTCTTCATAAGTGCTTCTTTGTGAAACTAACGCTTCAATTGAATGTGAGTGTTGCTCGAGTTGCTGTGTTTCATCAGATTTGTGGTTTTGTTTGTTTTTCACGCTGTGACGACAATACATTCATATGAATGAGCCCTGTTAACTACGTTCCTGCCGTTTTTTTTAGGCGCTCCATGCCCGGTATATCTTGTCAACAATATCTGGAGCAAATTTCTTGCACATTTTTGAAAGAAATACGTGCAGCAACAAAAAAGCTGATTTCAGTGCAGAAATCACTAGTAAAAAGTCTATACCGCTGACATCTGTTCTATTCGTACATTCCACATAAGGTTACCACCTCAAATATTGTGACAACTGGCCTCCCTACACCTGGCCGACTAGCCTCCCTACATCTGTGTCTTCGTGTAGTATTCGCCCATGCATATTCAATGAAGCAAGCAAGCAAGCGTTTTATAGCCGATACCGTCAAGCGCACTGACGGCTTTGGGGAACATGGATGTTAGTGCCCCTCTTTGGAAGATCAAATGCTTGAACAGCATGCAACTTTAGCTTACTTCACCGGAAATGCCCTCACAGTTGACAAGATGCGCGGATTATGGGACATCGCAATAGAAGAGTACAGACATGCTTTGACATGCATGATAACGTTCTGGCGATACCATCTAGTGCACTGACGGCTTTGGGGAACATGTATGTCCGTGCACGTCTTTGGAAGCTCAAAGGCTTCAACTACATGCAACTTTAGGAGGAAGAGGAGGAGGAGGAAGAGGAATAAATGGGGAAGGACAGGGAGGTTACTTCAACGGAAATACCCTCAGGTTTACAAGATGCGTGGACCATCAGACATCACATTAAACAAGTACTAACATGGTTTGGAGCTATCTCAAAAAGGGCAGTTTCATTTCCATTGTGTGCACTATCAACACTCTCCTCCGCACAACTGAGAAAGACAACACTTATCAAACATTTACTCCAAAGGTTTCTCCTGTAAACATCTGAAACCGTGCCCTATCTCAACGTACATTATCGCAAGTAAGGACAGTTCACTGCGCTTCGAAGTCTGCGCCCTGCATGACGCCCGAATCGCAGAAATTGCTGTCAGGGTCTCCGGATGGCAATTAACTCATCGTTGCTTAGGTGAATCACCTGTGACTGACAGCAACATGACAACTATTGCTAGTGTGTGGTGAGTTGCAGTATTCTAATGACGTCAGACTTCTGTTAACATGTCAGTTCAAAGCCACCGCATCCTTACCAAAATCAAAATCGATGGTTTAGGTTAAGAATAGTCAGAATATATTCAATGCATTGTTTTATTAAAATTCTTTGTATGTATGTATGTATGTATGTATGTATGTATGTATGTATGTATGTATGTATGTATGTATGTATGTATGTATGTATGTATGTATGTATGTATGTATGTATGTATGTATGTATGTATGTGTATGCATGTACGTATGTATGTATTGTAAGTGTAACAATACTCTTTCTAGAGTTCTCGGCACTCGGCTTTTCATTTAAAACAAAGCACCAAAATTCGTGTCACTACTTCTACAAGAACAATTCGGAAATTTCTATTAGTTGAAATGTGCAAATGTGCACCAAAACAAAATAGTCGTGTGATTGAAAGTGGGGGCCAGATCACCTCTAAGCTCAACAATGAAGGCCTGTGCACCTCAAAAATGTGTCATGATAAAACAGCTCGTGAGAGTAAAAGTCTGCTGGTCCCAACATTTGACGTATCTCTAGCGAAAGCGGCTTGCCAACATGGCAGAGATATCTCAGCAACATCAACCTCCGTGAACACACAGACCCGTGTTTCAAGTAAACCTTTTCGTGTTAAAGGAAAGAAGGGGAAATTTTAGGAATCGTGTCTGTCAAACTCAACATTAGCAAGAACTATTAGACAATGGTTTAAATAAAGTATACGGAATGTTACATCTAGTAAATGTAATCTAAACCGGCAGAAATAAAAAGACAGCGGCAGGCATACCCCGTCCACATCATGGGGCATATAGGTACATTCAATTCTAAAAAAATCCAGTGCTGCTAGTAGCCACGACAGCGAGTGTAGAACACAGTTTCTCAGCCAGCGGGCGTCACGTAGCAAGTAATTATCTCACAAACTGGCAGCTGACCAATAATCTTTCTCTAATACCTGAAGGCATCAAGTCTACCAGAATACACGCCAACGTAATATAGTGGAGCATGCAACCTGGAACTCCTTTTGAATTCTCAAATTCAAAGAATTGCTTTCTCTTCTCTTGACAAATGACGAAAGATGCTCATTATTCACGCGTCACAGCCGTTGGTTGAGCAATTGGCTGAATTAAACATGGCGCGCTCGGTCGTTACAGAGATCGCCGCGGGAGGCCGCGACTTGTTCACACACACGCCTGCCATCGCACTGAAAAGCCGCGTATTCAAAGAAAAAAAAAAGGAAAAAGAGCTCATAGTCGTGAAGCGCGCGCGACGCGCCTGCTTTCTCCATGCCATCCCTCCCTGCTTAGCTTCCAGCGCTTTCATTGGGGCGAGAGAAGAGAGAATGCAATTGCAGCATGCGATAAATAGAACTCCGCTTGTTGGGGGTGGATTCGAAAACGTTTTACAGCAGTGAATTCACGAGTGCCTGTAGCAAATCTATAATATGGCTAGTTGAAGCAGTGTTGAGGGCTCCGTTAAAAGACCACTCACCCGGCTGGGCAAATACAAAAAATAAGCAAGCGCAATATTCTCTCCTGATATTTATGGTCCTTCTTGTGCACTTCCGTGACGCAGACAGCAGTTCCCGTGACGTTTATAGCGTACATGCTCTCGATTGGTCCATATACGTGAAATATATAGTGTCATTTGTCTCCTACACTATTTCGCCAAGCAGTCGCTCATCCGTTCTTCCTTGTCTTGCACGAATATCGTGCGCGATGGATGAAACGATTAACACTTCATTTGGTTTGTTTAAAACTGCGCAGGCGGTGTCAACAGCACCTAGCCGAGAAGCTTTAAAACCTGATAGGCTATAGCGCATATTGCTGACATTGTTCACTTCCTTTTAGGAAGTAAGGGGTGAAAAGGATGCATTGCTTGTATGAACAATAGCGAAAGAAAGGAGAAAACCACCTCCTCGTCTTTCAACGCGGGGTGGTGGAGGGCCCTCGAACAATATAGAAAGCAGGCTTGTCCATCGGGATTAAATTAAACGTTGTTCGTGGCGAACAGTTAAATACAGTGCAAACAAAATAGAGGAATATGAAATGCGAGAGATATGAGAATACTCACGAGAACATATTCAATTTTTTACACTACACCTGAATTACGAATGAGAGGCAAGAGAGAGACAGCAAGCTCGGGAACAAGTGTGTACAGAAACTACAATGCGCATAACACCAGAGCCCATCATCTACCAGCGATTACGTAGTTCATTCGCCTACAAATGCTACAGGAGGATGCTTTGATATTTCTTCGGTGGTATAAGACAGAAAGTTCGCAAAAACATAGGTACATAAAAAGCGCCCTTTCACATCTTGTTATGAAAAAAAGTTCTCGGGTCCCCACTTTTTTTTTGCCTCTGTCCTTACAAAAGTTGATTTAGATAAACTATAGATTATTTAAATATATTTTAGACAGTCTAAAGGATGTATCATTGTTTTTTCGAGGACGCGTGTATGCTCATTTGTATACTCGTCCCCACAGCGTCAGAAAAACCTGCTTGCTGTACAATGTCCGGACAGATACAAACCGATGATTGGAGGTGGAGTAGTAGTCGTAGGTTTATGGGTCGGATCCTCTGGGGGCAACACTGGTATGGTGACCGGGCTCCGGTGTGCCTGGCTTTGTCACGATAGGTCCTGGGTCTTATGGTCTTTACCGCCGTGGGTTGGAGCATGCCCCGAGGTCGTCTTCCCGCCAGGCTTGTGACCTCCCCCAGAAGTCGTCTTCCCGCCAGGCTTGTGGCCTCCTCCAGAAGTCGTCTTGATGGATCAACCTTTGTAGAAGCCACCACGGCTCTGCATGCCGTGAAGCTTCGAGTCATCTATATAGTTTCGAGTGCCAAAGTCCCCACATCTCGCGCTCGATCAGAGAGACAGGAATGGCTCGAAAATTCATCTACAGTGCCTCAAACACTGCTCGCGGAATCACGTATACTGTGGTGCATACTGACGGATTTACTCGTACGCGCTTGCGCCGTGTGTGCAGAGCCCAACTAGCTTAGGAAACATTAGTTCGGAAGGATGACGCGAAGCAACAACAATCGGCGACATTCCTGCGACAACGTTTTATATTTCAGTCATCCCCACAACGCTATTTTGCCGAGTGAATTAAAGTGGCGATCTCCCTACCTATAGTACACCATGGACGCTCGAGAAGCTACATCTGAAACAAAACAAGAAATGCATGGTGCAAACTGCCACCAAACTTTGTAAGCACATATTCATGGCGTGTGCGCACGGTAAACAAACTTCATGCACACATTCCTGTGGATGCCGTCTAAGGGGATTTGTATATAAAATTTCCCCCTTGCTTCAAGATGTTCGCACTGCGTCATCGCGTTTATCATGGTGCCTCCCTTTGTATTATTTGGCAGTTTATGATCTCATGTGCTTCTCATTACCTAGTGCCCTTTCGGCGATTTTTTCTTGTGATCAGTGTCCTCGATAGCGTTTGCCGAAACATGAGCGATGAACGCACTCGACCTCGCAGATCAATCAGAAATCCTGTGCAGGCTTCCACTCGTCATCCTAGCGGGATGATGAAACTGTATAGTGTCGTGTTCTGCGTGTAAGCATCCTCCATCCAGCAAGCATGTGCTCGCTAAAGCCGATATAGTCAAGTGCTACCTTGCCCCAGAAAGGTAGCCCTAGGTCTTCATTATCAATGGGACACGGGTGTCTGGCCGTACGGCGTCTTCCACAGTCAGTGTAGGTGCATGTGAGTGAGTTGAAGTGTGAGAGCGTTCTTCTGTTTGGGTGACATTATGTTTTCATCAGCACTTGCCCTATTGTTCAGTATGTTTATACAGCCCCCGATTCTGACGCGCTGGTAGGGCCCTCGAGTTTTTTTGTTTGTTTGTTTGTTTTTTATGGGGATGCAGGCATGCGCACTTCGAGCGCAGTGTTCATTATTGGCGCAAGGTGACATCATTGTAGATGCAGTAAAAAACGAGGCTTGGTTGTCACGCCCCAACCGTGGCTCTCTTTTTTTCCTCCTGCCAGGGGCAGCCTGCCTGTCGTTTCGAGTCGTTCTGTTTGCTCCTGCCCATAATGTTAAAAAAAACGGTAGAATTGCACACGACTTCAACGATTAGCTGAGTGATAGTTGCATTTTTATGCCATTATCATTGGCACAAAACAATGCAACTGCCATTCAGTTATGGCGTTAATTTTGATGCGATGAGCCTAACGGCGATTAGACAGGAATAATTTCAAACTGAGAAGACGCGCCATTGATGTCGACGACACCGCAATCATGAAACCGATTTTCTAGAGAATCATCAGCGTTGGGAAAAGTAGCGAAGAGTTTAAACAAGCTTGTTAACAAGGAGCGTTACCTATTAATCCTTATAATGCCAATTGTATCATGTTTGATACATTGAATAAAATACCTCAATAAAGCTACTAAAAGCTACCATAGGTGTCACAATAAGCGGCTATTGCAAATTTCACGTGTTATGAAAAAGGTAGAGTTACTTACATATAATACAGTAGCAACTATTTCACTTTATGCTAATTATATTTATGCCTCTAAACTAAATTCCACTCATATTTTTCCTAAAATGTACTGCACAAGAAGAATGAAAACGTTCAGCGTTTGCTCGCAATTTTCGCTGAAGGTAAAATTGATCATGGGTATTACAGGGTTAAAAGCGTCTGCTTATCGAGGCGACATGCGCTAGCGGGGAGCTCGCGCTCCCGCGCCAACGTTGCTGAGTTGAAGCGTGGCAGATTGGGCTAGTTGTTATGACTTGACGATAGTTATAGCACGAAAACAAAACGACAACAAAGAGACAAGAGGGACACTAGTACTCGTGTCTTTCTTGTCTCTTTGTTGTCGTTTTGTTCTCGCGCTATAAACCGATTGAAGGATGGATTGATGTGGCTGTACCCTTTACATGTGAGGGGAACGAAGAGGGAAAGAAGAAGAGTACAGAGTAAAGCTCAACATAAAAACAAGCAGAAGAAATAGAAATAAATAAAAGAGAGGAAGATAGATAATCGACACACGAGATGGAGAAAGAGAGAGAAATATGTAGAAACAGAGAGGGCACGAAAGACAGAAAGCCAACAAAAACAAAGACAGGTAAACCAAATGACAAAAACAAAAAGAGATACAACAGAAATAAGTACAAATAAACAAGCAAAAAATAAAAAACGGAGATAAGTCAAAAAAGAAGAAAACATAAACAATGAGGCCACTCGGCTATACGCTTTATTCATTGTTAGCACCACTAGTTTTTTACGAGCTAAGCTTGCGACCAACGCAAGGGTGACTGTTACTCACAGGAGGGGTTTTTCCGCCGCCAGATGGATTACAACGTAGTGAGACTTGTCATCGTTCCCTCCGCCGTTATCGTCGGTCGTTTCTTAAGCAAAGAATAAAGAGCAAAGGGAGTTAGACAGTCGCCATACAAATTCCTAGTGTCTTCAATGAAACGAAAATCTAGAGAAAAATGACTCACCCACGCGAAGTATAAAACGTTGAAACGAAAAGAAAAATGAACCCTACCTGTTCGAAGGGAATCGTGAGGAAATGCGAATGCATTTCTTGCACCGAGAGAGTGTAGCATTAGCGTCATTATCTTCACCGACTTCTGCCATCGTCTTGAGAGAGACCCAGCCAGCCATCCGTCGAGAGTGAGGAGCTAGTGGGCGGGAAAGTTGGGCGCCAGCATTCTCGGCTCGGCGTTGGCGTTTCTGAAGTGCGTGTTCGCGCGTTTCCGGATGTTCTTGAGAGGCACCCAGCCAGCGAACGGTATAGAGTAAGGCGCGACCGCACGGGAGAGTGGGGCGCAGGCAAGTGAGAGAGCGAACGGCGAGAGAAGGAGCGGCAAAGCACTGCACCTACGCCCTTATACACTCTCTCGCATCACATTGTTCGGTTTCTAGGGGCGAAGATAAGTGCACACGTCCGCAGTTGTTGCTATGGGAAAGCAATGAGAGCGGAGAGATAACACCTTCCGGCGCACGGACACCGCGAATGCCTGGCATAGCCCAACCTAAATATGCACTCGCATTTATAAGGGCGCAAGACGGGAACGGAATGGGAACACACTCTAGCGCTAGCAGCTGATTATTTGACGCACTTCATGAAGCATACAGCATATACACGAAAATAAAAAAACTGTTCAACAATTTCTTGCTATTTTCATCCATTTATTGCAAACGCTTACTTATCTAACTACAGTTCGAGAAACTAGTTTTCTTTCTCGGTCAGTGGTAGAGGCTTCTTCCTGTTTTTTCTATGTTTACCGCTTTCTCGCCTAATCTATACCACTTAAGAAGTCGGGCAAGTCGAGACGACAGAAGCGCGGCAGCTGACCACCTCAGCGACTAAAGGAATAGCCCCACTCTTGCTCTCTGCAACATTCTCTGCAGGTGGTAACAACAGCCGTCCGTCCCATGACGCAAGTCTGTAGAACATGCTCAATGGAGCAGGCTTGCGTGCATCGGCCTTTGAGGAGGAAGTGCTGTTCTAAAGTTGCAACCGATTATAGTGGTCTTGTCTGATGAGAGGCTCCGCACTATCATACCTTCGAGGCGTGTAACGCAGCTACAAGCACAGCAATGTAACCTTAAAGGATCTGTTGAGCGTTTTAATAGTGCTCTTGAGACTTTCCTTTAAGCACCTGCCAGTCTGTCCGATATGCGTTCGACCTCAAGACAAGTTATAGAACAGACCA
Source organism: Rhipicephalus annulatus (assembly GCA_013436015.1). Lineage (NCBI taxonomy): Eukaryota > Metazoa > Arthropoda > Arachnida > Ixodida > Ixodidae > Rhipicephalus > Rhipicephalus annulatus. Next base: position 18,511 of record WOVY01012263.1, read on the forward strand.
CATTGCGCGTGCATTGTGTAAAACGTCTGTAGGGCAGCGTGAAGGAAGCCCCACAGACGGTAGACGCAGTCGCTAGCCCATTATTTGTTTTTCCTATTTACTCAGCCACTTAGATCCTGAAGACACTCAAGTGCAGAAAACGCGACCGGCATGTCGGCTCTGCTGCCTATCTTCAGCAGGTAGTGGAATATAGGATGCAAGCAAGGTACGACTGCTGCATTGTTCGGTTCTTCTGCAGTCACCGTCACACAGCCGAACTGTAAAATGCACTATAGTCATACCCTACTACCACCGTATCTCCCTACATGACTTTATATATATTAGTATACCACGCGTATCTTAAGATACGCGCCCGACTATAACTGCTCGGTCATGGTGCGCATTGTCTGCCAATAGCGCGTGTTCTCCGTCCACCCTTTGCCGTTTTTTTTCCCAAGGATAATTACTTCACAGAAGCTCCCAGCGTGTTTCATATCTGCTTGAACAGTATTCGCAGGCATCTTGTCGTGTGTTTTTACTCACGCATAGAAAAAACGACGTGCGAGGCCATGTTATCAATCCGGTTTTTATACGAAACACTACAGCGATGGCGGGAACGCGCCTGTTGTTTCGATATAATATTTTTCCAATTACAAACGTAGTGGCAAACAATCAAGCGCTACATTTGTAAGGTCTCTTAGGGGTGCCCCCCACTGGAAACAGCTGCAAATCTTTAAATGCAAGGTTGAAAACACGACCTACTGCAAATGTAGCCAGAAAATCTTTCCTCGCGAATCTGTCAAACAAAACTAGTCTCGGGAGCATCGTGTTGAGCCTGAAAATAACAATCGGCACCACTTCGTAAAGAAGACAATGGCTTGCTCACCAGTCGAGCTGTCGGAAGAGGACAGAAGCACCATCCCGAGGAGCAGGATGAGAAGCAAAACACAACAAACGGCGAACCAAATCGCCGATGGTCTCTGTGCGAAAAAGAATGGCATATTTCGACGTACTCGATGATAGTGGGGGAAATGTAGTCTATAATATAAATACATGCTCCCAAATTCAGTATTTTTCAATTGAGGAACATTTTTTAGATTAGTGTAAGGGAAATTGACCTAAAGCCATGTCCACAGAATATTACATGCCTCTCGTGCTGAAACTGTACAAGCACACTTCGTGCGCTATCAGTGCAATCAACGTTACCTTCACTAGAAAGACTTACACCGACCCGAAGTGGTGATTTCGAGTGATTACTCATAACAATTCTCATACAAACAAAGATGATGTCGCTTTTCAATCCGTGCGCACTGTACCAGCACATCATCATGATAATTTCACAGGTTGACACTTCTCTTATAAAATTTATTGATCAACTTCTGTACCATCACCCCACTCCCACGTGGTAGCATTGAAAAACAACTTTATCCCCCTCCCCGGTTCTTCAAATAAAAAAACCTGCTTAATGGCGAAAAACCAAAATTAAGAGAAGGGTGCTACACTTACCTTTGGGCTGTAAAAGAGTAGAAGTTGCAGTGAATGACAATCTATAGACACAGCCGAACACCAATATGGGTATCGTAACGGTGTGATCTCTCTTTTCGGGATAGCCTACAGTTCGTAAAAGCCGTAGCATATTAGCAATAAACCACAGATTTGCGCAGTGTGTAGATGATGAATTTATAAACTTCGGAGTCAATCAACATTTTGCAATGTTACATCGACTAGTAGCACGCATCAAACAAAGCAAAAACGTGGAATCCGACATGTTTTCAAAACCAACATCAATAAACGCTTAGAAAAGGGGCCCTGCAGCAGTTTTTTAAGTAGCCATAGAATTCATCCAATAAAGGAGCCTATTGCCTCCCAGAGTGAGTGCCCCAAATTTTTTTAGATTTTGTCCAGGACTAGCGGAGTTACAAATATTTGTCACACACTGCAGTTACATTCCCTCCTCTCTCGTCCCGAAGAGAGCACTGGGAGATTATCAGGAAAAAATGGAACTGGGGAAGAGTGTATCTCGCGCGCCTCTTGACATTGAGCACTTTTTCTGTCTGTTTTGTATCTTCAAACTCACGGCTTTTCAGTGTGATCATGCGGGTACGCTCTGACAGGCCATGACCTCTCGCAGCGGCCCCAGTAACTCCTGTGCGCGTCATGCTCAAGCCAACCAATTGCGGGAAAAGGGCTTGTGACGCAGCTATTTTCAAGCCTGTAGCGCCTTTTCTCGAGAAAGAGAAACCATTTTTTAGCTGTCTTTGAGAACTTATCGCAACTCCAGGCCACATACTGTGCAATATTATTTGGCTCGCGTGTTCTCAAGAACCTCAACTGCCGATTGGTGGCGCTTTTTGGCCATGCCAAGAATGTGTGGCAGGACCTCTTCACTTTAGTCTTAAAAAGTGGCTTCTCCACCACAGCGCGTATTTCAGAGGTAGTGTTGTTCGATTCTTTATTTTCTACAAAGTGTACAGGCAGGTTCTCAAGAAAGACACAATTACTTATGTAGCCTCATAAGCTCGTTTACTTCCATTGATGCAGACTGGAATTGACAACACAGGTTTCAGAGACTCCAAGCACAAACGAAAGCTACGGAAATAACCTATAGTCTCATAAAACTACAAGAGATAAAACTACAAGGCTGAATTGCGAACGCGGACTACCGGCACGACTAAAGAAATAGCACCACTGATTGGCTGAACATGGAAGAATTACAGCCAGTCTGGTTCATGAATGCGTTCTCATTCATCCTCATCATCATCATCATCATCATCATCAACAACAACAACATCATCATCATCATCAGCCAGGCTACGCCCACTGCAGAACAAAGGCTATAATGCTCAATGACCAGCGGTTATCTTGCCCATCTTGCCTTCACGCTACCTGCACTGCTCATGGACATTTTTTTTCTTAATTTCGACTATCATGTCATTAACACCCGTTTGTTCCATTATGCGCACTGCTCTCTCTTTGTCCCTTAAGGTTACACCTACCACGTTTTTTTTCCACTGCTCACTGCGTCGCCGTCAATTTAAGGTTCATGCAGGCCTAAATTACCCACCTTTGAGAAATAAATGATGCTCCCTCACAAAGTTCTATTAACTCCAAGCATTGTTGGAGTGTGCAAAGGCACTGCCTGTTGGCTGAATATTTTGGGCTGTCAGGGTGTCATGTTGCCAAGCTGCAACCACTACCGCTCTTCGTAACACCTTCGCAGCGCCTTGATCACGCACTCGATCGCGTTAGCTTTGTCGGTGATTTGTGCGGCAAGCGTTCTTTTGGTGTGACTGCTGGCTTTGCCCATATGAGCAGTTTCGATGGTCGCGATTTGCTGGCAGTCAAGTGGCTTATCCGTCCACGCCTTGATATTGCGCCTGACCATGTGGTCACTGAACTTCTGAACTTCAATCGATGACGACTCCGCGAAGAAGAAAATGAGGCTGTTCCTATCATAGCTGGTCGAGTTAATTTTCTGCAAGGCAGAGTCCCGACCACATGATAACAATTTGGAGAGCCAGATCTTGTTTCACTTCGAATTATCTGCGCAGCGGCAAATTGCAGACGGAAGGCAAAAAACCACACAGCGTTGTCCGTGTGTGCTCCCTTTTTCCTATCGCCTATTTCACCCTGTACCAATGAATTTAAAAAACACCTATAACGCGACCTATCTCTAAGGCATTCATTAATGTTGCCAGTTGTGACAGTAGCCCAATCGACTACAGAGCGCCAAAGGGTGTGGCAGCGCAGAAGGTATAACCCACTTTTGCGTTGTATCGAAGCTCAGGTGACGCCTGTACTGTTTTGCGACCAGCACTTATAAAAGACGACGGGAACATGGGACGATGCAGGGAAAACTATAGCATGTAACTGGAAAGAATGTGTTTTATTAGGGTCGTTTTTAGGATATTCAGTCGAGGTAAGATATGCGGAGTTATTTATATTTACGTTCATGTCTACATCAACAACACTTACGATAGGGAAGTATAGCGTAATCCGGTAATATGATATCATATGATATTTGAGATGTATGAACCTACCGCCTCCTTGCTTATCTGTCGTACTCGTGTCTGTGAAAACGAAAAAAAAGCGTTGTTAGTACCGGCTCCCCGCGACTACCTTTTGCTGCATACAATGTTATACGATCCAGGTGTCGTCTGCTCGGATAATAGTTTTGCTTTCGCATTTAAATTTTGTTTATGTAATTTTGAAAAACCCTAAAAGTCTCTCAAACACGAAGAGTTAAGCAGTCGACATCGTAGTAAATAAAAAAACGAACAGCGAGTGAGGAATCAACCATGAGACAGAACGTTGCTAAACATGTCAAAGCAAAACATATGCCCCACATTAATTTTGCTGCTATTCAATGGTTAACATCAACATATGCTTTCACTGTCCCTAGCTCCAACCATACGGTCTTGATAACAGTTCACGAAAACCAAAAATTGTATATGCTCATATTACCCAGCTCATAAACTACTCCCCGAATATTCATTGTAATTATGCACTCCTATTTTTTGAGTCAACTCCAAAGCAAAAGCATCACCAAACATTTCCGATTAACCGGTTTTAATTTTGAATTGTATTGAGTAGTGGCAATCTTTTATTTCATTTTCCCGCACAATGTGCTTACGCGTATAGCTCTGTACATAGAGAAAGATTGACAGCTCTGAAAAAAAACTTCATTGTGATTTAGCTATATCGCCCAACGTGAGTGTGTCTGTTTGCTTCTGCTGATTTTTTTTTTCTCAACGCAGTGTAGTAGATCATTGCAGTAGTTTTCTGTGAGCGCCTTTCAAGAGTCCAATTCTTTTTTAGATAAAAGTTTACTGAAAAACCAATCGCCAATGGCGCCAAGAAATGTATCGGGGACGTTATATAGTACTCTAAATGTATTGCAGTATTAAATGTGTACATGTCAAGAAATTAAACTGGATGAAAATCAACTTTGCATCTACAGGTATCCAACGTGCAACTTTCTGATAATGCAGTCGGGTTGACAGGCGGGCTAGTTGGTACAAATTCATAATGGAATTATTAGAAGCACAAACCAACGGGACACAAGAGAAGAGACAAACAAGCGCAGACTGAAACTCAATTTATTCAGAGAAGAAATTATACACCAGAAAGATGAGAAAGTCAAACAACTGGGGAGATGGTTCCACCATGATCAGGTGTCGTCCAGAAACGATATTTCACGATCTATCAGTTATATAGACGGTGAACTGACACAACTATCAATATCTTTTTAATTAAAAAGGCTTCCGCAATCTCTCTAGTTTTCATGTCATGATGGCTGCATAAGACAGATGTGCGCGAAAATTCAGGTACGCAGCCACACTTTTTGCAATGGGCGGACAAATGTAAACCCGGGGCTGATTTCAGCGCCTTGTAGAGTTCTCGCAAGCGAATATTCAAGCAGCGCCCAGTCTGCCCAATGTATAAGCTGCCGCTAGACAGTGGAATACAATAAACGACATTAGATCGACAATTGATGAAGGAATCGACATGCTTGACACCACAACCTTCTTCTCAATTCCGCTGTAACGAAATAATGTTTCTACAAAATGGCCCGTGTATTTTCTAATCAAATAACTAGGTTCCGACAGGCAAGCTTTCCGTCCAATGTCCTCATTTTCGCCGCTCAGAAGGTACTGCGTATGAAGAAAGGGAAGAGATGCCCCTTAAAGGAGGCAGATAAACGACATAAGTTTGCGGTAGTCCCATATGTGCACGAGTTTTCGCATAAGATAAAAAATGTGCAAAAAAATTCAACCCCGACGTTGTGTTTTCCGCACGTGGAAAACTGCAGCAAATGTGCTCTAGAATTGAATTACAAAGCAGAATGAAGGCAAGTCTTGTGAAGAAAGGTTGTGGTGTCAAGCATGTCAATTACTTCACCAATTGTCGATCTAATGTCGTTTATTGTATTCCACTGTCTTGCGGCAATTATACGTAGCACAAGTAATCATGTACATGTAATCACGAGCTAGTGCTTTTTTTGGCCGTAAAGGTTAGTGTGGAATAATCTCTTTTGTCAGTTGGCGTTACGTGCATGCGGTCTTTTCTACAAGGTGGGAGCTCAGCATCAAGCTCTAAAAGATTGCAGGATCGATCCCTACCAGTGGACGGTGGCATTTTCGTCCGCTTCTATTTCTTCACATTTATTTCAAGATTACCATTATACACTTCAAAGACTAATAACGTCCCGATCGCTTCCTTGGCTTTGATTTCTATTCGTTTCATTAGACTTTCACAGCCCAGCCGTTCCTGTTGAATCAACAGTGAGGCTCACATGTGATGATAAATAAGTGATATTCAGTCGGTGCGTGCATGGTTAGAACTCAAGATATTTTTGACGCCAGATTTCTACTTCGACAGTGTAGAGTGCAGAAAACCTTTATGTCACATTCACCAAATGTGCCAACTTGGTGTGCCCTATTACATGGATGGGCAGTCAATTATTCCCAATGAAGATATCTGCTTAAGCACAATACCGTGTAAGTTGAGCACAGTTTCTATTATTGTGCAACTGTCGCCTAATGCCATGAGTACAACGAATGAATAACAATAGCAAATCTCCTATAACCCTTTGCGACACAGCACCTTTCTTTAGGTGTGTGACTTCATTTTGCCGTTTCTGTGTGCTGTTTCCAAGGGATAGACCACGAACAGAGCTAATGGTCAATAAAGCGCTGTGGTCACCCATACTTCATTTATATCACTTACGGGTGACTTATGGGGGATATATGAATATCAATTATGGGTGACTTAAGTTATGTGTGAATAATGGCTTCATTTAGGGCGTACCACGTCCAATGAGTTGTTCGAGGTGGTGTGCTTCGGTAGAAATTTGCAAACACTTTTTAACCTTTTCAGAAATGCTCACTCTCAGCTGATATTTGTCGCATGTAATTGGAGCGCGTCCTTTAATTCGGTTAAAAGAAGAAATACATCACAAATGAGTCTGAATTAACGAGATAATTATGTACACTTTCCATTATAATTATGAACTGTAAAATTTCCGGCAATGTTTTCGAACAGTCCCACTCACATAAAACTTTTTCTCTAGAACGTTAGTGTCGAATTTCGTATATTCGGCACATTCTTGGGGTACAATGATGTCTGTCGCACAAGGATACGGTCATTTCTTGTCCAGTTTGTGAATTCTGTGTATTAGCGTTGTTATAACATAAACAGTACCACACACTGAAATATAATGGCGCAGTTTGCAGCTAATCGAATGTATATTTCTCCATTTTAATCTAACTTCAGCCGTATAATGCGCTAGTTTTATGCAATGTGCATCTTAAACGTCCACATATCTGACAAACGTGGCTGACTGTAATATTCAAATAGATACTATTCCACTAATTTCAGTTTAAAATATGAGTGTGATAAGTCCGTGTATTTTTTGTCCCTGTCTACGTATCACGCTCGCATGTGAAACAAAAATGAATCTTCAACTCGCCCAATTAACCATATTGACATACCTGCCACCAAGTTAAGTTTTCTGTTTTCAATTACTACGACAATGTAGTTTAATCGTGATCTTTGAAGGGTGATCAAACTGCGCGGCATATTTAGCGACGCGAATCAAAGCGCACCAGTTGATTGATTGATTGATTGATTGATTTATTGGTATGTGGGGTTTATTCTTCCCGAACTCCCATATGACTATGAGAGACGCCGTAGAGGAGAACTCCGGAAATTTTGACCACCTGGGGTTCTTTGAAGTGCAACCAAAGCTGAGCACACGGGCCTATAGCATTTTCGCCTCCATAGAAAATGCAGCCGCCGCAGGTGGGATTCGATCCCGCCACCTTCGGGTCACCATCCGAGTACTTTAGCCACTAGACCACCACGGCGGGGGGCAGACCAGTGCTCAGCTGAATTGGTAGAACATTTCAGCGAATACACGTGAACCATGAGCCTACAGCTTACGATTGCCATAGGAAGTGGAAATATTTCCTTATAGCTCGAATTCATTTCTACATTGTGTATTCAATAAAAAAAACGTCTGCCAGTTGAAAAACATGTCTATTTTGTTGTCGTACTTAACGATACGCAATTTTGCGACTGTGAGAGTAAATTGTTAAAGCCTCAAACAGTTTCACTTTGATAAACAACTTAACCCATAAGACTCGGCGTCAAATGTGCAAAAACAATGCCGCTGTGGTTTTTTATGTATTTCACTTGCAATTTCGGCTGTACCTGGCACACCCACCCTGGCAACTGTGACTAAAGGCTGTTCACGCTTGAGTTCGCATCGAGATGAAGTTTGAGTTCAGTTTTTGCCACTTTTCTCTGCTCGTCTACCGCTTAGTATGCAACCCAGTCAGTCACGCCCCCTGTATGTGTATCTGGGAGCTGTAGTGGGACGTGGACGCAGACGCTCATCTGTCGTCAGGCCCTAGCTAGAGCAGCTCCACTGTTAAAAGAATAGTTTTAGCCTGATGACCTTTTTTTACCACAGGTGTACTGTATCCTAAGCTGGTGTACTGCAGTCGGCGTAAACCTTCTACTTCACATTCACAGCGCTTTCGTTTGATCATGAACTTTAGCTGAGTGATCTGCATAACTTACCAATGTGCAATGAATAATTCTTCCTTGTAGGCCCAATAAACACTTCAGGTTGCTACTGCAGCTACGACTGAAGTATAGGCACAGCCTCCGTGGTTCACAAAATGTCTTTTAGATGCGGAGCATCTAATACTCGAGGCTTGTAGTGCGGCGCCGTCCGCAAGCTTCCTCCTCCTTCTTCCACCATCTCTGCATCCCTTCCTCCTCTACACACCGCGCGCGCTTCACTCCTCCACAATCTGTGCACCCTTCCTCCTCTACACACCGCGTGCGCTTCTCCTCTTCACGAACATTCGCTAGCTGTATAATGTAGCGCGCATGCGCCGTCACGCTTCGAGAACATCGGCAGCTGACGCGCGCGCATGCGCCGTCGCGCTTCGAGAACATCGGCAGCTGACGCGCGTGCATGCACCGTTGCGCTTCTCCCCCTTCTCGAACATTCGACAGCTGACGCGCGCATGCACCGTCACCCACCATCTGTGCCGCGCGCGCTTCTCCCCTTCGAGAACATTCTACAATTCTCCTGATTCTCCAGTGGACGCGCATGCGCCGTCGCGCTTCGAGAACATTCAACAGCTAACAGTGCATGCGCCGTCGCGCTGTATATATACTCAAGGTCGGCGCTCGCTCGCTCAGTTGCCGCTCGTCGGTTGGTTTGTACGGCGCGTCGACGTCCAAGGTCGCGGTGAAATGAATTCCAACGAATCCACAAACACAATGATCGACGTCCCTTCGACCAGCGCCGCCCTTTCGCATACGTGTGTACGTGTTCACTCATTTAACACCCCCTCCTAAAACCACGTTAACCAATTCAGCCATCGACCCAAGTAAGTCGCAATTTAACACCCCATTTCACAACCACGTTAACCAATTTAGCCATCGACCCAAGTAAGTCGCACTTTAACACCCCGTTAACCAATTATATGCTCCGCATCCTCCTCAGTCTTCCCCCGAGGGAAGCTGCGGGCAATCTTTTTTTAACAGCATATTCTGGTAATTTTTTTATTTTCCTGCAACATCACCTAAACCAAAACCATGATGTCGGTGACATTGTGAGATTTTATGTTCGATTCCTGCACGTGGTAGTGTTGTAAGAACAAGACGATGTGCGCCCAACATACCTGACATGCCTGACATCTCAGATGATTCTACCGAAGACATGGAGGACATTTCCGACTGGTCAGCCATTCCTGGAAAAAAGAGCAAGATATCGTGACATGGTTACATAGACTAGACTGAGATTTGTCTCGGACCTTCGCCCAAAGGCGCAACAAAAATACCGTTGAAAAGTGAGTGGTATGGCGACTCACGAGACGATCTCCACAGCCAAATTGGTTTGCTGCCTCGACCATGCATTCCTCATCATTGTATAGCAGTTAGTGAAACAGTGAAGGCGGAAGAACACTTTTTTTCTCTATTGCTTTAATAATATTTGGGCATACCTCGCAATAAGTCTGTAAGCCATCTATTACAGACATTTCTTGAGTGACAGTTGAATGCGGGACTTGTTTACGACGGCGCTTTGCTACGACAACTGATCGCTCTTCGTACATTATGTTCGGTATGACGGCCATTCACGTTACTGTGACTCAGAGTTTAGAAAGAGGTGATAATTTTCACACGTGAGGGAGACACTGCCCAAAGGCAAACGCGTGGTGACGTAGGTAATACTGATTTCTTTAAGAGTGTTATTGTGACGTAACACGAGTGGTATACTTTCATGCTACATCGCAAACAGACAAATAGTCGGCAACACACACAAGTAGTGACCCACAACTGCGTTTATAGGCGAAATGAGACAACTATCTTCGATAGCAAGCCGAACCTATTTGTTGTGCTTACACACTTGGAGGGGTATCTTGCCTACTCCTCTTTTCGCTTGATATCGATTTCTGTAGTTGATTGAGTGACTCGATGAGCGATCTAGCTGTGATTACCTCATTGAGTAATTCTTTTAATATTCACCTTCACTGGGGTCTAGTTTCATTATAAATTACTAATTTTCATGCGGGTTACGGACAAAAACATTCAGGAAAGTTGAAAATATAATCACATCTTTGTTGTGGTTGTGAAATGCAGTAAAAATATTAAATAACGCATCGCGAGATCTGTGACACTCTGCGAAATCCATAACAATGAAAAAACTGCACACTGTAAAAGTCAAAAAAGTTTGACGTTTCGGGTGATTATTTCAGCGTATGCTGTCGGATAACCAATTACAAACCTGCATAGCCTTTACAGACCTTTACCTACACGTTCGGCACGCCTCATTTAAAAAGAGTTTTTGATGTCCTACATGTGCGCACTATCTCTGTCTGTATAATATTTCTTGTAGTTTTGTTATTTCGTATTTTATCTTGTTTTTTGCATTACACCTGAAGAAGTCGGACAGGTCACTAATGTCGTTCTTCCAAAATATTCTTCCGTAGAATTACTTAAAATCAGACACTTCAAAACAACACCAAAGTCCAATGAAATGAGTAGGCTATAAAGGAGCCACACTGTGTAAAGCTAGTATGGATGCCAGTCAACATACGGAAACTTTCTGCTATCCAAAAGTTTCGTTTCATAAATTTGTTTCGCCACCTTTGAAAGTGCTGCTCTGAAAGCTGACAAACGCTAAAACGACGTCACCACTCGAAGACATAGACGGCCCCACACAAATTTAATGACCAGGATGATCTGAAGACAGACGCACAGACTTCAACCCCATTCGCAACAACGGGTTGAAGAACGAAGCAGCGGCGTCTGGCTCAAGGACGAACCATCGAGAGAAGGACCACGACTGACGACTGTTGGAGACGCGCATAAAAAGGCAAGAGCTCTTTCAACACGTTTTAGGCATGAATAAAAATGTCCTATCGAAGAAGCGGAAGACGCTTCGAGCAAATGTGACGACGCTTACGAGCGAAATCGATAAGAAGATAGAAGAAGACGCCCATCGAGCGCAACTTATGACGCTTCTGAACCAGATGAAGAGCGTGTCACAAACGCTAAGACAAGTTAACGAACAGATAGAACCGTTCATTGAAGAAGACGACGCGGAGGCAGAATTTGAAAGAGTTTTGCATTATGAGATGAAGATCGTCGCTGCAACGACAAAAATAGAGGAGCGATTACGCGAGTTAGAACAAGCGACGCAACTGACAACGAGAATAGTCACAGAACAGGCGAGTTCAGTGCAAGGTACTAACCAAATCTCGGAGACGCAAGAGCTTGTTAAGTTGCCACGTCTTGAGATGATCAAGTTTGATGGGAAAAAAACAGCATGGCCAAGGTTTTGGCATCAGTTCGAGACATCGGTGCATAACAGAGTGAACATGCTGAAGAATCAAAAGTTTAATTACCTTCTGGCGTCCGTGAGCGGGGAGGCTGCGTCCCTCATAGAAGGTTTGCAGTTTTCTGATCAAACAAAATTACGAGCATGCAGTCACTCTTTTGAAAGAAACCTTCGGACGAAAAGATAATGTAAAAAGACCTACATAAAAGAGCTTGCAAATTTGGAAGCAGTGAAGAGTCCTAAAGATGTAGATAGGTTAAAGAAACTCTTCCAAAAGTTGCAAGTGAACACACGAGCATTGCAGTCATTGGAGTGGAAATGGGTGGTTACGCCACAGTGATAGCTCCTGTTGTAAAATCTGCACTACCGGTGGATATGAGGATTGAGATGAAGATGAAGGAGTTAAAGAAAGGTGACAACAGACCAGCAACTACGGAACCAGACTCAGCGTCAAGAGACAGCACGAGCAGTTTGAAAGAAATTATGGAGTTTTTAAACATATATATACGCAGCAGAAAAGAAACTCGAGAGGAAAAATACGACGTTACCCAGTCACCGCACAGTATGAGGCGGACTAGAACATCTGCGCTTCAAAGCACCTCGATGAAAAAATGCATCTTCTGTGAGATGACTAGACACTACACGGAAGATTGCAGAAGAAGCATTAGTATGCAACAGAAGAAAGAAGCCTTGCAACGGGAACGAAGGTGCTTCAGATGCACCAGACCTCACCACACCGCGAAGATATGCCGCGCTACGTACGCTGCAAAACATGCAAGGGAAGGCACGCAACATCCATGTGTCGACCACGTACGCCTGCAGGAAAGTCAGCACAGCAGCAAACCGGTGATGTTGAGCAAGTGCGTAAAAGCGCGCAACCTGACCGGTTAGACACCAGCAAGTCCTGCACCATGCACGCACAGCAGTCTGATGAACACAAGTGCATACAACTGCAGACAGCCTTTTCGTGGACGGAGGGAGAAGACAGCGGGTGCTACGCACGGATTCTGCTGGACAACGGGAGCCAGAGGACATTCATCCTCAAAAGATTGGCAAGAAAACTAGCGTGCAAGGTAAAAAGATCTGAAAGGATTACTGTAGGATCATTTGGAGGAGGAGAGATGGAACTAGACATGAAAGTCGTCGAGGTCAGCGTGAGGCAGGATCCCATCTCGGAGCCAGTCACGATTGAGGCACTGAGATAGAAGTTATATCCTGTGACGCGCTACCATCGCGACCGTTGACAATACACGAAAGAGCAAAATCGATGGGAATTCGTTTGGCTGATGACAACGAGAAGACGGACAAAGAAAGAAAAAATATGGAAACTTCTATATTAATTGGAGCAGATTATTACTGGACTGTAGTCACTGGTCGCATTTGCGAGATTCATCCAAAAGTAATGGCAATAGAAACAATATTGGGATGGACGGTCCAAGGTCCTGTAGGACTTCATTGTGTGCCGATGAAATCATCGACGGTTATGGTACTCAAGGTCAGTGCCAAGTCGGACACGACTGCGGACGAACTGCAGAGATTCTGGGACTTGGAAAACATGGGCATCAAGGAGAAATTAGCAACAAAGTTGAGCGATGAACATGTGCTAGACTACGTCCGACAGACAATGGAGTTCAAGGCAGGAAGATACCAAGTGTGGCTACCATGGAAGAAAAACGTGACATTGGACGACAACACCACCATTGCAGAGAAGAGGCTTATCCAGGTGACCAAAAAATTATGCAAGGATAAAGATGAACTCCTAGCCTATGACAAAGCTCAAGAAATAGCAGAAAACGTCGAAGAAGATGCTGGATCCGATATACAGAACAAATTTGTATACTACATGCCGCATCAAGCAGTAATTAAGAAGGACCGAACAACGACAAAAATACGGATCGTCTTTGACGCATCGTCAAGCCAGAACCCAGGTGAATCCTTAAATGACAACTTGGAAAAGGGGCCAAACCTAAACCCCGACATCACAAGCTTGCTGATGAACTTTCAACATCACAAGATCGCTATGTGAGCCGTCGTGGAAAAAGCATTCTTGCAGATCAAGATACATGAAAATGACCGAGACGCACTGCGATTCATGTGGTGGGAAAGAATACCCAGCGAAGATATGCCAACCCCGAAGATAAAAACATGGAGGATGACAAGGGTTGCTTTCAGAACTACACCAAGTAGCTTCCTTCTAGCGGCCACAATTCATCGACATGTGGATAAATTCGAAGAAAAATATCCTGGTCACGGCACCATGTTTCAGAAGGACCAGAGAGACCACAGGACCGATACGTCTTCGGTTTATTGTTGACAGAACAGGAAAAAAACTATGCAGAGCGTAACTCTGGCTACTTCTTCTTCCTCGCCTCCGGGCTCCATCTTCAATCTGTTTTCTACACTCTACAATTAGGCATTCTTCGACAACTCCGAAAATTATTTGCAATAAAACTCTTCGATAAGGCATTCCTCCGACAACCCGCGAAAGAGGCTGCGCTCGTCATCTCCACTATACAGTTATCTTCTAAAAGTGACATGTCAATGGGAATTGAACCCAAGCCCTTCAGCTTTGCAGCCGCTAGCCTGAGCTGCAAATCTACCTGAGCCTTCTAATCTACCCTGCCAGAAAAAGACTAATGAGGTCAGCACTGCACGAGATAATGAATCGAAGAGAAAATTAAACGGCTTGGAACCAAGACAACTCGTCGAGAGAAATGTGGGTGCTCAAACGCTAGCATATTTTAAAGCATTTGGTATTAACGAATCCCATAGCTGGTTCATTGGCGTGTAATCTTCAGGGGAAAAAACTGTGCCTTTACCCTCGTGCCACTGCTTCAGTGCTTCATCCACGTAAAAGGGAATAGCAAACAGATTCAGACTGCGCACTAAGTTTTCCGAGTCGTCCTTAAGGAATGCGTACTGGTTCTGACTTACTGTTATCGATTCTCTTCAAAACCAGAAAGGATGGAACGGGAGAGCTTGCTTTCCGGCTGCTTCGAACGAACGTGCGCCGATTTGTTTGTTTGCTTGTATCCTCTAATTCATGGCTCGTACCCACTCTGGGGGATTGACCAAGAGAACATATACCGTAGTCTCATATGGAAGATAACTGCCTTATTGTTTACAACAAAAAAAGGAGGGGTTGGGGGAGTTGTATAGTGAATGACAGTATGTTAAAAAAAGAAAGAAACCAAAAATTTAGATAGTGAGAAAAAAGAATCAACAACAAAGTAGACACTAATAGCTACAACTTGATTTTGGTGCCGACCAGACAGCTGGTTTCGCCAAACCCGATTAATTTGGTATGTCACGGATTTATCCAGAATTGAAAATTACTTCTTGACCCGTTTTTCTTTTTTTTGAATATCTGTTAACGTGGGCTTTATGTTGAAAAACGTTCGTTGGGTTTCTTCTTCTTCTAATCAGCAAGAGAACCCCCAACATTGAAACGCCTGACATTGGCGTGGCGTTAAAAGTTAGGGTAATAGATTTTCTTCAGAAAAGAGCTGTAAAATTAAGGGACAAGCGTGAGAGAAGAATAGTTTGCGAAGAGCGCGCATATACTGAGAACCGCCCAAGACAAGTTAGGTGTTCTGCTATGGATAAAGAAAGAGAAAGAGATGTGATGCGGAAATGCAGGGAGGTTAACCGGAAAACAAATATCTGGTTGGCTACCCTGCGCTGGAGAAGGGGAGGCAGAGAAGTAGAGAAGAGAGGAATGAGAAAAGTGAGGATGGAGATAGAAACGCAGATAAGCACACGGGAGTCCCTGCTACGGCTGGTATATAAGTTCGTGAATAAGAAAAGGCGGAGCGAATGTTCAAAAAACACTGACGCGGAAAACGCTAAGAAAACCGCAACACAAAAAACAAAAAACATCAAGTTTCCCAATTACTTTCCAAGGTTTTATTTACAGGAAGGCGATAGCGGAAGGCTGATACACCGATTCTGGGCATTATGCGCCGAGGTGTGTAGTAATGATTCTTTGCGATAGGTTTGTCTGAACTGTGGAGCGCACCCGTATTCATTCCTACGCGCAGCTATACATCATCGGCCGTCCGGACGAGTGTTGACCACGTGTTCTTCTATAGTATGCCATTCAGGCACCTTCTGACCCTTAAAAAATCACTCTTCAGTAGTGGTCGAAACTCCGCTGAGAATTTATTGCAGCAGCCAATTTTAAATCAATTGTTAAAAACTGTACAGCTTGCCCAAGATATAGTGAAAAGTTTTCTGATGAGTATATCATAGAATACGTCGTTGAGGAAAAAAATGACAGTGTAGCGCAAACATTCAGAATACCATTGCATGTATGAGCAGTAATTACCGAGAGTGTTAAGCGTCGGAAACTTTTTTACGAATGTAACCGGAAAGAGTGTGTGCTAATACAAAGACCTTCAGTGCGTTGGCGGCCACCTTTCGTATCAGTATTAGCTGTCTTCACAGCAGTGATTTCTTGAATCTGTTCGTTCTTATTAGCTAAAACGACGAACTCACCTAGTAACCCTTCTTACGGCAACAATGCATAGCTTACTTCTTCCTGCAGCAGCCAAAGCAACGTATATAAGTGCAACCTCGGAGTGCGCTGTCGCGCTCACTGCTGCAACTAAATACACAAAGACAGCCTAATTAGTGCTGAAACACCCATTCTGTTATAAGACACTCTGTTCTTCAGGACTTCAGAAATCGGAAACACAATCGGCTTAATAGTGTGCACCAAAGTCAAAGCATGCCTCCAGTATTTTCTCCTCTATAAAAGGAAGGGGGAGGGGGATACCTAAGCTTAGGCCTTTATCCAGGGGGCGGAAAGTCTCTACTTATACCTCCAATGTATTCACTCTCGGCAGCGACAGCGCCGCTTTTACCACTGATGGTTGCCGGGCGTTCTACTAGAAATAACTCAGGAACGAATAATGTCTTTCATGACATCCCTGATAACGTCCTGAAATAGAGAAAAAGGACGAAAAATCGAGAGCAGGAGGGTTGCCGCGGAAGCCCTCCTTTCCCACTTCGCATGCGAGCGGAATGCTCTCCTGCCTTCTTTTAGGTCTGCTCACCGCTCGGGCGATGCGGACATTCTTAAAATTTTCCTAATCGTTATTTTTTAATTTCGTTTTTTTTCGTGTTTTATGAAGAAGTCAAAGTTCAGCTAACTGATTTTTCAGTAAAACAATACTCAATAAGCCAAAATAAAATAAACTTTTTCATTGCACGTTTTGTATAAAAAACAGAAATACACGTAGGGCTAAAGTGTCAATCTATAAAAGCAGTTCAACTTACATATGGACAAAATGAGTAAACTTTTAGCCCGAAATATCCAAAATAAAGTGAAAATTACCACCAATTGCAACTAGGGCACGTCGTATTTGACTCAATCGCGTTTGTTATGGCAGTTCTCATAGTTTTTTTTTACGGAACTTCAGTACCAAACAAGACGAAAGTTCAAAGGCATGGAGAGGCTTGAAGCGATCAGAAGTTTTTCGAGGAAGAACGTCGCTGGAAACTGTGTTTCGGCAAGATTACTTGTCTTCGTCCGGGCAGCAGCGTTGCCTTGACAAAGAAAAGCTCGCTTGTCAAAACTTCGGCTCCACGACATTCTTTGTAATAATCTTTAGGAGCAAATAGTCCATCACGTGTACTTGAGTGACACTATTAGTATTAAAGCGTAACAAGTTATCAATCCGCTCCTACAAGAAATTCAAAGCAACCTATAATTACTTGACATCATTTGAACTACTCGCCGAAATAAAAAGAAACTAAAATCACGTAGCCGAGTCAACTCGGCTACATGATTTCATCAATTCAATCATTTCAGTAAACGCATTTTCTTGACAGTAGTTTGTTCTCTTCACCAATTAGTCAAGCGACACTGCCTTTCTGTCAGTCCAGGCCGGCTTGCAGAGAACTGAGTTTAATCATATGTACACGTGAAAAACCAATACCTGCTCAAATAATTGGTACAAAATTTTTTCTCACCAGTTGCCTTTAGGAAACGCTGAAGAACCTTCACGTAACTTGAAATCCTCAGGTTAGCACACCGCCGAGTCACGTGAAACATGCGTTGCTTCGACTAAGACATCTTTGATGACTGTCTGATCGACTTGTTTGGTGTATAGGTCACTGCGGCTTCCGTTCTCTGCCCACCACAACTTGATGTCTTTATCTTTCTTGTAGCTGACGCGCCAACTGAGCAATATAACTGAGCGCGATCCAACTTTTCATATCGCTGAGCGAGGGGCGAGAAGGAGCGGAGGCAAGCGCTACGAACGCAAGCCGGTCTCTTCCCGCGCTTTGCCCTACCTAAAATTTACAAAGGAAGGAATAGGAACAGACATATAAACAAAAGAGAAGTGCCTTACAGGGGTATCATTTTTTATTGTAAAAACTTTGGAAAGCCAATAAATGCGAACATTCACATCAACTTCACTCGTTCAACTGGATCTTAGAATGCGTTGCAACCGCTAGGAGCGTGCATGTTCCTTGAAACCGAAACTAGCGATGAGCTTCCAGGGCCAGGCAGAGCTGCTGGTGTGTCCGTCCGCGCGGCCGTTCCTGTGTCAGCTCTTCACGGGGAATGCAGATGTGCAGGTCGCGCGTGCCGTGCTCATGTCCTCTCACCTTATTCGCGCTCTGTGAAAGTCGTAATTCCCGGAAAGTATGCATGAACGCCGCAGCGAATAAGCTACTTCAGGAGATGTTAAAAGGGTCGTGGAAAGGTCGCTATAGGCACCTGGCAATGCATTTTACGAGATCTGAGAGCAGCGCCAGAATAGACAGCCTAGCCAGTAGGCGCAGCAAAACCGAGGCTTCCAATGCGTAGCCTAGCGAGTAGACGCAGCAAAACCAAACTTGCACGTGCATATAATTTTCTTTTTTAGTTGTGAGCAAGCCGGTCACGGCTTATTATGCAAGCGCTCAGGAAGCGTTCCTTGAAAACGTGTCAAAAAGGGCACTGACACTTCAGCGTGTCACTGTGTTCAGCCAGCGCTCCATTTTATTAGTATCCCTGGCGGTCAGTACTAACAACGCCGAGTCAGCCCAGAAAGCTTCGTCGTGCCCTGTGGTCTACTGTCGGGTGCCTATTAAACAACAATGCGGCATCGTGGGCAGCCACAGGCGTTAACTAAAGTCGCATCAGCTCAGGTGTACCTGCATAAACTGCCTATCGAGGAACCTGGAAGAAGACCAAAACTTTATTTGCGGAAAAGACCTCGTTGCCACTAAAACAGAACAACGCTGCGTGGTCGGGCTCCTATTCCAAGGCACCGCTGGCTCCCGCCATCCTTTCAGCCCTTCTGTCTGGCCTTCGCTGCTGATCAAGGGCCGGGCTGGAAAGCGTTGCCTCCCACATCTCTCTGTCGCTGTCCCCTTCTTGTCCTTCGGTGTGTGCCGTACATTCCGACGTGATGTGGTGGAATTCCACGCCATCTGCGATCGCGCGCAAAGGACACTCATCGGTGTCTTCGTACGCGTCCGCGTCCCACAAGAACGCCCCTTAATAAGACGTCAGCTGCAGAGTTCAAGCTAGTACAGATTGTATAAGGCAAAAATGCCGATGAGTGCACGAACTCACAAGTACTGTAGAGTTCCGCGTCTCTCGATTACGAAGTACTCGAAATCGTTGAACTTTTTTTTCTAACTACAAATTTGTTCATAAGAAAGTGCTTGTACCAGTGAAGTCGTGGCTTCCTGCGCAGTACTACTTATATGTAGCGAGTGCCCGAAGGAGTGATTCTAGAATATGTTTAACTAAGTAAAAATGTTCTAGGCAGGGGTGTTGAGTGAGTCATTTTATGTTCGTGCAAGACGGGCTAGTCGTTTCGTCTCCGCTCGAGAAGCACTCGATGACAGATCTGAAACACGCCGGGTGATGTCATCGCATTCACTTTCCGAGCCGGCTCGTTTGATCTTGGCTACATCTGCCATCATCGCACGTGTTTACCCGTGGGTGGAAGAAACTCTGCGTGGGGTATATCATGAGTTTGGCATTTATACGGAACATGACAACGATGGTGACACGAACTTCTAGCATCCGTCGAGAATTTGTGTATAGTTCCCATGGCAATAGCTATATTTTTGCCAGATTCAGTACTACTTTACAGACCCTGCACTTTCGCTTCCATAGCTTCGGAACGCATGGATTAATGCCTGTTCAATTGTCTGGGTGTGGTAAAACCTGCATTTCGGCAGTTAGCCAGACATCGATTTAGATGTGGTTTATCTGCGATTATTCAGCAGCGGAAATGGTTCATGAATACGAAAGGCCACACTTATGCCATTTTTTTCTTTGAGGCATTTGACGTCGTCCCTCATCAGGATTTGAAAACAAAATTATTAGCTATGGGTACTGAGTGGAAGGTGCTAACGTGGACTGCATGCTGCTAAAGAAACATAAGACAGGGCGTATAACGTGTGTGCCTCGGAAGAGTTATCAGTGTACTCCGGTGTACCGCATAACTCAGTCTTCGGGCCTCTTATTGTTTTAGTTTATAATAATGATATTCATCTTTTCGCCGAGCCACCGATCTGTACTGTGGACTGATTGCGGACGATTGCGCAGTATAATGAATCAAGATATCAACAAAGCTGAAATAAAAGAAATCATGCTTTACGTTCACTTTAATATTAAAATGGCATGATTTCAAAGTAATTCGAGTGACTTACATTGAAAATATTTCGAGTGCCACTTTATCGCACAACAAAAATATATATGTACTGAACATTGATACTACTTTCCAAATGTGTAATTGTTATTTGCTTATTCTTTTATTTTTTATATTATACCAAACTAAATACAAGCACATTGTGAACTAATTGCAATAATGTGCAAAATATTTGTAGAATATTTCGCCTTGGCGGTATAAAAAATACAACAATCACAGGTGGACACTCTTAACGTTGGAGAATGACGTTCGTTGCGGTGATATTTGGAATAGCGCAGCAGACGCCCAGCATCGGTGTTCGAATGGACGTGGCTGCGCATAGAGTTTCATAGTGTCTGCCGACGCCGGCTAATGAATGTCGTAGTGGAACTTTCTAAATTCTCTGAGGCGCTCGAAAGGACCGTTGGGGCGACACTTTTTGGAGATGTCTGTCAGGTGCACATTGAACAGGAACCACGTGAAGTTGGCCCTCTTTCTGTTTGTAGTCATGACGAACTCAGCCTGAAAGAAACATAATATTACAGTATAGGTTTTGTTACAACTAAAACTCAACTTAATTTTTTCTCTCAAGCTGGCGGTCCCCTGGCAATAAAGGTGTCACGGGCAGCTTGAGATGAACTAGCGTACCACCAACAACTTCCGAATTTCAACAATTATCCATATAAATGCGATTACTAAGAGGAATAAATATTTTCTTGGAGACAGAATGCGTAACAATGGCAAAAAATAAACTGCATGAAGCAACCTTTCAGGCAATAAATATCGTTCACATACGCTCATATCTAAAACATAACGAGGATACAAGTCATCTCGACATATATTCTTCAAAGCACTAATGCTTGGACATGTCGCAGTCAGTAATAGGTCGAATGCTTAGTTGGGCGTTTCATTGAGTTCATTATTGCAACTTTCTGAAAACCAAGCGTCTTTTCTGTCAAGTGCTTTTCCTTCTACCATGTGCGCTCACATATTTACACATTATATTGTACCAACTGGCCCAGCATTCCACTTTATTGAACCAAGCTTATATTCTCGTATGTACAGCTAACTACTTAGTGCCTTATTTCAGCAGCACTAAACATTTGGCTAATGGGAATTCCATTAATTTCGTCATCAATTTAAGTTCATGTGCTACTTGCGTGTTTCCCTGCATAGGTCCAACATTGTACGGGAAAGAACCGGGAATAGCATCCTGAAAGCTGTAACTGCTGAATTCACCACCCACCACGGTGGCGTAGTGGTTATGGTCGCGGGATTGAATACCGATCATGGCGGCCATGTTTTCGGGGAGGCGAAAAGGGTTGAGGCCCGTGTACTTGAAATTCGGTGCACGTGAAAGAACCCCAATGGTAGAACTTTCCAGAGCCCTCTTCTACGGCGTCTCTCATACTCTTATCATGGTTTCGGCACATTAGACCACAACAAATTTTATCGCTACTGGATACGCACGTGATGATTAGCCCCACAAGCTGCTTAAAAATGCACAATATTGTTATACGAGCATAAAAGTATTCTTCGGAATATAACTATATGATAGCTGCCAGAATACAAAAAATGAAAAATGAAGAAACGTGCCCTCAATATCGAAACAAAAAACGTAAATATATAAATAAGTCAGCATTTAGTGAATATATATGAAATACACAAGTAACGGATACGAAAGTGAAAAGCGATTTTTCTTCAGATGTCCTTTGTGTCAAATCAGTGAAAATCTCGTAGTATCTAATGCACTTCATTCGTATAAGCTCTTAGCGGTCACCTTTAATAACATGCATCAAGTTTGCTTGCTCACACTCGCAGAGCGTGGATGTTATGTGCGTTCATTTATTCAAAACAGATATACCCTTTTGCATACCAAAGGAATCACTGGCTAAATGATATCTTAAACTGCAAAGATTGTAAATAAATCCAGGGTGTCCCACTACACAGCTTGCAGGGCTGGTATGAGTGGTACCTCTAAAATTTCGCTGCATCTCTGGAATATCGAGTGTGCTGAATCGTGAGAGTAGAAGCTTTGAACTTAAATTTTGTGTGTTCTTTTTACTTGTTCAGTACTCTTTTATATGCGACACATTTCTTATCTATCTATCTATCTACCTATCTATCTATCTATCTATCTAA
Source organism: Rhipicephalus annulatus (assembly GCA_013436015.1). Taxonomy (NCBI): domain Eukaryota; kingdom Metazoa; phylum Arthropoda; class Arachnida; order Ixodida; family Ixodidae; genus Rhipicephalus; species Rhipicephalus annulatus. The sequence goes on from WOVY01012263.1 coordinate 41,137, forward strand.
CTATCTATCAGCCGCCTTTGACTTTTAGCTCTCCTGGCCGTTTCGATAATGGTATCGATACCAAACTTGGTATAGCATAACATGACTGTTTGAGGAACATAATCAACTAGTCATAACATGAAAATCATGACATATGTGCCATGAATGTCATGATTAACAATGCATGGTCCCGAAGCTCTTGCGGTGATTTCATTTACATGGCTTGTTGCAAAACTGGTATGGTATGGCATGATTGCGTGGCGAACACAAGCGACAGACGCTAACATGGAAATCATGCCATGCGTGTCGTGTACCAACATGACTACATACCACACTGATGATGCGCTCGTGGCCGTTTCGCTAGCTTCATATATGCCGAATTTGGTATTACGTGACGCCAATAAATGGCAAAGGTATGTGATTGGTGCAAACATGATAATCATGAGATGCGTGTCATGTGAGAACTTGACTTGACTACATGCTACAGTCAAGGCGCCAATACATTTCGACGTGACGCGGTGCGCGTGCTCGCCGGCGTTCGTTTCGTCGCGTCACGCCGGCGTTGCTACGCCAGGCGCCGGTCTTGCCATGTACTCGCGGGCGCGCGCCGCGCTGCGTTGCTTCGACGCATGCGCGTTTCAGCGCGTCCGGCGTCCCTCCGTCACGAAAAGAGGGAGACGCAGTGTTGTCTGGGTAAAGCATCGGCACGAAATGCAGCATGTCGCATTTCGCACTGGTTGCCGTTGGGCCGCACCAACGGACGCTGGTTACGCCTGGCGTCAGATTATGGAGTTCTCGCGTTTTGCTAACGTAGCGTCGCTGTAGCGTCAACGCTAGAGTGCAGTATGTTGGGCCCTTCATGGTGTGCTCGCAGCCGCTTGGCTGGCTCCATATATACCTAATATGGTGTTACGTGACGTCAATGAATGACGAACTACATGACCGCTGCAAACATGATAATCATGACACGTGTGTCATGTAAGAACATGACAACATGCGATGCTCATAGCATGCTCGCGGCCGTTTCGCTAGCTCCATATATACTAAATTTCGTATTACGTGACATGAATAGATGACGAAGATAAAAAACACATCCATACATCATAATCATGACACGAACGTCATGTACGGCATCATTTACCTCCACCTCGTAACGTTGTGCTGATTTTAAAGTGGCTTAAGAATATTTCTCATTTGTGCTTCGCGTATCATCGATTCCCACTGCATGTGGAATCTGCCAATTTTTTTGTGTGGATCCCTTCACTATTTCTGGACGTCTTAACGTACACCCTTCACCGAACACCAGAACCATCCTGTTAAAATATCCTGAAGCGAATTGCGCCACCTAACTCACAGCATCTCCATCAAGATTCGAAACGCGGATAATGTCATGCAGTTGCAGTCCTCTCTGATGAAAGTCTTCATCGAGCTTGAACACGTCGACAGTCTACGCATCGGCGAACATATGAGTTACTATTTTTATTCTATTGGCTGATTTGCGTGCCACCATAAAAGATGTAGCGACTAGCGTTTGTTGGTCCCAAAAAAAAACAAAGTGGGAGTATCCGGACACAGTTGTATCTTTTTAAATGGGCCTAAAATATTCCACCGTTGAATTTAGGTACGATTCGATATATTTTTAAGCTGTCTTTAATGTATTTTCTACTAACCTATCGCGTCTCCACACACCCTTTTATTTATAAAAAAAGTACAGATATGAAATTGTGTCGGAATTTTATTACACGAATAAAATTCTGTCGTAAAGGAATTTGGATGTAGAAACTGTGATGCATCTACATTTTTGTCTGCTTCTATTTTTTATCACAGAAAAATATGAGTGAAGATATGTACCTTTTCCCTCATCGTTTCAACGGTGTCGTAGGTGTAGAACAGCGTCCTGCGTTGAACATTGGCGACGCTACCGGCGGCCTTTTCAGCTGTCAGAATCTCTTCCTCAGCTTCGCAGGTCTAGGGGCAAGAAATTATAAAAAATGACGATCCACTTATTAATACAAAGATGTGTGCCTCCCCCGTAATCAGAAGTAGATGAGAGCACGAAGCAGCTGCCGGCTAGGGAGACAAGTGTGAAGTTATAAGCATTTCTATTGGGGTAGTGATTGCAAATTACACTGCGAAATTTCAAAATGATTCTATGCATTTAGGCAAGCGTTCAACCGACCACACAGCCCCACGCCCGGCAGTGCGCTGTTCCGTACGCACGTCATTATTTGATGTCGCTATGTTACACAGATCTTTTGTTTCGGCTAGCGTATGTGGCGATGACGTGACGTCACACTGGTATGCCGAACCCAACGTCATGCCATTCTCAAAGGAGGCCGCAACCATCGCAGTAAAACTCGCTCGGGGCGTTCTTTAGAGAGAGACGATGACTAGCATCTTAAAGAAACATCACCATTGGGAAATGAAAAGCAAAACTAAAGCGTTCTAGAAGTTGTAGCTGCAATAATGTAGTGAATAAACATTTGAAAGAACTCGGAAAGAGTGTTTTATAACCTGTTTGGGTATTCATCAGCATATATGCGCTTTTGTACGACAGGTTGTGGTCAGATTTCACGCTTGTTAGAGCTCAGATTGTACAAACGTTCTCGGGTTGTTTTTTTTTTGCTTTTTTGTGACTGCACTCGGAATAGCTTAATAAAGCGCGCTATGTTTTGGCTAAAGGTAACTTGAAGGTTGCCAACAACTAAAACTAAAAATGTTTTATTCTTAATAAGGGAGAGTGGCATACTGGAGGTCTCCATGAAACAAATACTGAAATTCTTCAAGTGTGTAGGTTTATGGGTTCCAATGACACAAAGCAACTTAGGCTAGTATAAGCGCCGTAGTGGAGGGTTCTGAATAATTTAGTTCACCACGCGCACTTTTCATATCCTCTGACACAACACAGTTCAGAGGACTCGGCTAACCTGTGAACTGTCGCCGATAATGAAGCCGCTACAGTTCTCGTATACTGCGTCAGCGGGCCGCCGGTGGGGATAGGTCATGTTGTAGATGAGGGTGCCCATCTGGAAGGCGAAGGCCAAAACTTGACTCGGGGGCTTGAAACTGTCGTTAGCCATTTGCACAACGTAGTCCTGTACCAGAGTTGGAGATGAAAAAAGCGAGAAGAATGAGAACTCCGCCACAACGTAGTGAACAAACTTCGGGAAATTGCTGTCGTTAACAGGAATTCAGCGAGTGTTGTGAAACTAGTCAGCTTCATGAGTTTTTTTTTCACTCAGTGGGGAACTCTGCGAATTGTTTGCCTGCTGCCACAAATTAGAAATTTCAAGGAACCAAGTGCGCGACCAAAAATACGCAGTTGTTACAATGATGATGGATAACTGTGAGCTTCAATTTGTTCAGATTAATTAAGCTTGCCCCTCATAGAGGCAAGGCTGGTACCTCTGAAGCTGCACTGGTCCATTCGGGCGCAATACTGATACATGCATGAGCAAACGGAATCGTATTGCACAGTTTCTATGAATAAAAAGAGTAAGGTCTTCTTTTTCAAGCGTGCAAATTAAAAATAAATATTTTTTTATTACCAAGCTTGGGAATCTTTCTCATCTGAATTAAATTTTCAAGTCTTTTATGACAGAATGACTGATTAAAAGATTGATTGTGCTGATATGGATTAATGTGATTTTTGAATACTAAAAGAACATTGGCAGTTTGCATGGCTCTGTGCGTGTTTGATGTGCCTTCCACATTAAGTAAACGGTCTTGAATATGTGCATTTCTCAAAACACTTTAGCAGCATTGTTCTTTGTGAAGTTGTTTACTCGGACCATAGGCAGCGCCAAGATAATAATAGCATACCTAATTAATTATATGTCCGTGCTATCTTGCTCCCGCAATTTTCAGAGCTGAAGAGCTAACGATAGTTACAGCGCGAGAACAGAAGGACGACACAGAGACAAGAAGGTCACGAAGGACGCGTGTATTTCTTGTTTCTGTGTCGTCGTTCTGTTCTCGCGCTATAACTATCGTCATGTCATACCAACTAGCCCAAGCTGCCACACTTATATGAAGGGCTAACACACAACTAACATTGCGCTTATGGAATTCAGAAACGACAGACGTTGTCGCATGCCTAGTGACTAGAACACCTCTAGAAGTAGAATTTAACACATCTGGCACCTTGTAAACGTAGCGGTAACAGAAATGACACTGAGCTAGATTGCATTCTAGTGTAACTTTTTTTGTTTTTGCAATGAACTGAATAAATTCCCAAGAGTGAGCAGCTCCGCCTACGAATTTAAATTCTTGTTTAATAATGACATTGTGTTGCACCCGGAAAACCAAGAACATTACTTAATTTAACCCATCAAGCCATTGGGTGCTCAAAAAACGCGTTAAAGAAGCATCAGCAAATATTTTATCATCGTATTCCGCAATTCTCGGGAGCATTTGTATCAATTACTCTCGAAAATTGTCAACACAGCCACCAAATTTCATGAACATTTACGACATAATTATGAAATATAATTGCTAGTACGGCTCATTAATTGCATTCTTTTCTAGCTGCTCGCCTAGAAAGCAAAGAACTGGAAGGTACCCACTCTCATTAGGTCTCACATTCTTTTCAGCATTTAGTATGTTCGTTAGACACGAACACCGCAATACTCTCAGCGTTGCCTTTCTAAGGAGAGTTTTCTGGCTAGCGGCTAATTCTTAACATTACAGGCATCGGCATTCAGGGAGTTACGTTAGGCGATGAATAAACTGATCTTGTTACCTACACCTCATTAGCCCCTACAACTTGCACTCTAAGCATCTGTTTACACTTGCGGTACTGTGCCCGGTGGATAAGCACGTGCTTCAAAACAGGCTGACTCTTGCTCAGCATTTGTGTCTGTTACCTAAATAGAGCTATTGTCCTGCCCTGGGGACTTGCCTTGTAGGTGCCATACTTGGGGTGCATATTAATGCGAAAGCCTTAGATGCTCATCAGACACGAAAACTGACCATCGGCGTTGGCGTCTGGTGGCATCGCCGTCGACACAAGTGATGTGAAATACCATTACGTGATGCCGTTAACACGTGGCGTCATCATGACGTCATCAGGGCGCCAAAGATAGCCGAAGCTTGTGATCGTGGGATCGCGATGACATCACTTAGTGACAACGTTGCACGCCACTGTCACTTGGCTAGTAGTTAGCTCATTGTGGAAGCAGTGCAAAAAAAAGAAACTCAGAAAGGCAGTGTTAAATCTTGCGGTTGGGCTGGTTGGTAACTCGTCATATTGTAAGTAGATTTAGCGATATAGAGGAATCCCTAAAAACCCTCACACATTTACACTCGCTTCCACTGAAGAATAACACGCAGCACGCAGCACTTTAGCGCTTTGTGTGGTGTGTGTGTGTGAGTGAATGTGAATGTGTGAATGTTTCGAGGGATTACTAAGTTGCGTTTAACTTGGAAGCAGTTCAAATCCGCCTTACGGGCTGTAGGCATTTGGAGAGGGGCAAATTGGGAACAGTATATCGAGTGAGGAACAAAAGTTGATAGCTTTCGCAACGAGTCATCTTAGCACAATGCATAAGAGACCCTGTGAGTTGTATATGCGCGCTCCAAACACAGTGTTGTGAGTGAAAAACATGAATGCTTCGTCTAATGTGTTATGTATCACAACAGTCAATATAGTGCTTAGCTGTCACAGCTGGCTAACCCTTGTATCCGTAGCTACAGGTATATCCTCTTACGCACGCCAGGTGGGCGTTTCACTAAGAAAATGATAATAAGATAAACGCGCATGTCTGTAGCAGCCTTAAGCAATTCTGTAAAATAATATTCAATAAATTACAGCTAGTTACACATCAGTTACTGTTATTGATGGTGGCCCGTAGAGATACTTTAACACGGCTGCCTTTAGTTCTTCAAAAGAGCAGCCAAGGCTGCAGGTGAATATTTTGATGCGACTGCGCCGAGCGAAAGGCACAATGTGCCAAGGAGACATAGAAGAGGCCAACAATGTGCTCCTAAAATTCCAGTAAAATTACAGTAAAAAACGTTAGACGTACTTTCTCCAAAATGAAATGTTGCAAGTTTGTCCAAATAGTTACCCTGCTCTCTTTGTCTGTAGACCTTCCAGCGTTTCATTCAGGACCACTTCATTCAAATGTTGCACCAGCTTTCCCGATTTCAAGCATTGCTGAATTGAATACGTTACGCCAATTGGCCCAGTAATGTATGACTATGTCAAGGTTTTAGCCAAAATGTATTTTTCTTCAGCGTAAAAGGGTCCATTATGTGACAGTCCGCACTCACAAATCTAGGAGGGTAGTCGCTGATGCTCCTGAAGGTCGTCGGTGGCAGAGCGATGCACGCACTGGCGCTGGGCACGCTCAGCACGCAGGTGATGACAACGATGATGTCCTTCCTGAATGCAAAAAGAGGTTCACACAATAGACCAAAAAGATGGCTTCACACGTTGCTTTAACATAAACTTGTTCTACACAGGACAAGTTCTTCTACAAAGGACAAGCCTCACTACGTCCACTGCAGGACGAAGGCCTCTCCCATGTTCCGCCAGTAAACAAAACATATAGTTCGTTTAGGACGGCACAATTTGCGTAGCTTGTCAAGTTATTCCGCAGTGTTACAGTCCCAATAAATTTATTAAAAGTATGCTTACAATTATTTTGATGACGATTGTTGCAGAATGTGTAACATGACATCATGTTCAGTGCCTAACCCCGCTGTTATCATTTCGCTACGAACACATCTGTATCTTGGAGATGTTATTGCAGTGGCATGTAATCTTCATCTCATAGTTCGGGCATACTATTCCGGTTCCTTCATTTTGTTACGACTATAGAGAATGACTTCGTTGAAATTCAGTTTTTCTATTCAGCCATCCATGCAGTTGTTCATTCGCCTGTTGGTTCATCCGTGCTGTGACTTTCTCTGCACTGGCGCCTTAATAAAACTGAGCAGGGAAGCATTAACACCAATCTTGAGGCATTGGGTATTTTAATTGATCAGCTAATGGTGTCCGTGAAGTAGAACTTACGAAGTGTAATGTAGTTGCGATGAGCGAAAGTTACAAAGAAGTGTGAAACAATCGCATGGGACAGAGGGTGCGCAAACTTTCAACTGAGACGAAATTTTAAACAGGTGAGTTGAGATTTGAAAGTTTCAACTTACCAGAGTTGAAAGTTTGCGCATGCACCACCTTTCCTGTCCTATTGTTTTTTGACGTTTTCGTACCTTCCCGCTCAGCGCAACATTACAATTCCGTACAACAACTAGCCCAAATTCAAGCTTTGTTAGAACTTACGCATTCGACGCGAGGATCAGAACCTGCAGCCTGTTCCAGGAGATCTTTTTGTTGTAGAAGAAGAAGCCGATTCCATAAATAACTCGTGACGTGGGTGCCTTCAGCCTCGTTATTCTCTGGTAAATAAAAAATGGATACAAAGAAAACTGTTATTCAAACGTGGGGGCCGAACAATGGGTCAATGTGCGCATATTCATCGTGGCTAACACTCGAAAAACACAGACGACTACAAGATGTCAACACGGCTGAGTCCCCTTCTCGTCTTCGTTTTTGATTTGTTGTTTAAAGGATGAGTTTCTTCCGTCTCAATTCATACAATGACGCACAACCATAGATACCGAAAAACCAAAACTTTATTTGCACTCGCAATCTTGAACGTTTTAGTGAAAACTAAGGAATGTGTTGCGGCAATGACATCAATCTCTCTAGTGAACATTGTATATTAGTATAGTTTTCGTGAAATTCTCGAGCTGCTCACAGCTTGATCGTTTAGCACGCAAGGCAGGACGGGTTAACTTTTTCTTTGCAAACTCGAAATTTACTCGACATCCGCCTCAGTGAAATAGTGGCTATGGTGCTTCGCTGCTGAACCGGAGGTCGTGGTCTTGCTCCCGGCAGTGATGATCGCATTTCGGTGGGGAAGAAATGGTATACTGTGCAATGTCCATGCACGTTAAATAACGCCAGAAGGACAAACATTTCTGGAGCCCTTCACTGCGACATCTTCTAATCACATCATGGTTTGGGACGTACAACCTGTGATATTAAAATTTACTCGGCAAGGCGTTACGAGTGAAGCGCAGATCTGAGGCGGAATAATCTTTATACGGAGTGTTATTGCTTCCCAGTACTCCGTTTATGCGCGAGGACCTTTCCCGTGCAACAGTTCATGGAGCCTCGTTGTCTACCACAGTGAGGAACGTCACCAATGCATTGCCTCTCGTAATTCCCGCATCGCTGACATCGGCTCGAACCGTCGTAAGTGGCTTTTCGTCGAACTGTAACTGATACAGATGACCCCTGGAAACGTGAGCTGTTCGAAAGGGGATGCTATCAAGCATTTAGGTCTAAAACCCCCTTAATATCAGGGCCTTGGGATCAGGGCCTTCAGCGGCCATGGGAATAATTGGTAGTACACAAATTTGCCTAGTCTTTGTACTTGCAGGTGGCGAATCGCACTTGTGGCTTCGTTAATTGCTGTCTTTAGGTTTTGTTTCGAAAGAAAGAACGAACCCTTTTGAACTTCAATTCTTCATTTGAAACATTAAGCCTAAAAGTGTAAGGTGGTGAAGCGCAACCGCTGAACAGTCACTCATTTCTGTTTTGTGAGAAAGCACCTCCAAGCCACACAAACAAACACGGAGCCAGAAGTACGAAAAACTGGACAAGTCCGTGTACTACCCATCATTCCTATACTTGCTGAAGCGCTGTGCGCTGCAGCTCCCACAGACGCTAGCGCCAGAGTTCACTCTAGTGTATATTTGGGAAATACTATACTCAAAGGGACACTAAAGTGAAATAATGAATAATTTTAGAATGATGAAGTGCACTCTGAGCACTCTACTGTCTAAGTTTCACCATCACAGGTACATTATTAAAAGAGAAAATCAATGTTGAAGTTTCATTCTTAAAATTTGCGCCTGAATCCCCGCACGTGACGCCACTGATAACAAAGTGTATTTTTCGTATTCGCGCGACACTGGCTAGATGAAGTTTTATGAAACATCGCAAGTTAAGTCTGTGGCACCCACAGATGACAACGTACTTCACTTTTACCTATTAGGAACTACGTAGGATCTCGTAGACGCCATAAAAATCTTCTATATATATATACATCAAGTTGTTTAGTACGAGAATCTCAAGGTAGCGTCTCTACCCGCATTTTCTTTTCGCGGGCTTTATCACTAACAAGTGTCGTCTCGCGGTACGAGGGAAACTTTCTTGAATGTGGAAATATAATTTCCAACAAACACGCAAACTATTTCTTTTCTCTCTAGTGTGTCCTAAAAAATCATGCTAATTAAAGTTTATTTTCGCATTACCCAAAATTCTAAAGCAAACCTAAGCTTACTAAAATACTAAGAATGAGTGCGTTATTCTCTTCCGACTTTCCCTTTCTTTACGATGCGATTCACGAAGCCAGCAGTCTGTTTGCGTGACGTCGTAATAAGTTCTCTATTAGTGCATATACATCCACCACGCTGGATCAGTGGTTAGGCTGCCCGGCTGCTGAGTCGATGTTCACGGGTTTGATCTCGGCCATGGCGGTCGCATTTAGGTGGAGGCGAAATGGTACGAGCCAATGTATTGTGCATAGTCAGTGCACATTCGAGAGCACCAGATGGTCAAAATTCTGGAGCTCTCCGCTACGGCCTCTCTCATGATCATATCACTGGTTTTGGTACGTAAAACCTCACCTATTATTACTAGTAATATAGACAGGACCACACACGACGGTATAGAGTTGTTAATTGCCGTATAACAGCGCTGTCTTTCTCGCATGTCAATCGCGTGTGATCAGCTCGTTTCACGTCGTTTCGGGCATTTTGTCCCTTAAAACAGAGTTAACAGCCTATATTCGAAAGACTCAATATCGTGATAGGCTCAACATTTAGCACTGGCATTGTGCGCATGTTTCCTGTAGAAGTGTACAGTGAGAAGAAGTTAATGCCGGTAGAAATGAAGAAAGAAAACAACCTCTTTATACTCGAAGTGGCATCGGGCCTTTATAACCCCATACTACGTAACACATCATGCCATATATTTCCGGATTCCTCGTTGGGCGTTACCTCTGTCACCGTTCAATGAGAAGGGTTGCTCTGTCGATAACAAACAGTCTAGCAATATATCCCGAGCGATACAATGATCGGCCTTAACATTAAACGCAAACAACGAACATCAAATTGCGCCAATGGTGTTTTGTTTTTACTCAAAACAATTTGTCCATTTCTAGGTTTCTTATTTCGAAATACACATAAAGCATTTATGATGTGCTTTTTATTTCAGCGTCTGTATTTGATTGTTTTAATTGCTTTTTTTAATAACTATCATTAAGCACTTCCAGGTAGAGAAGGCAGCTGGCAAGTCAATGCTTTTAAATGCTCTTACATCGAGAGCAGGCTCCACGTAGAGGGACGCCTCCAGGACTCTGTTGTCGTAGTCGTACATGTTGAGGATACCTAAATGCACGACGTTCTGCCGCCGTAAGAGGGCGAGCTCCTCTGATATGTCGCGCGTGAATTGCGAGGCCTTGACAAAGCTGCGAAAAGACACAAGGAACCCTTGCAAACATCTGCGAATCACCACACATAAGTGCGACATGCAATATCTTGTTTACTTTTTTTGTACCCACTGCCAAGAGTTCCCCAGTTCTGAGTAGTCATCGTCCAAGCTCTAACATTGCCTCTTTCATTTGCTTCAGTATTAGTGCAAACGTGTCGGAAGAGGGGGTGATTTTAAATGAAATGAAGAGAACAGTGAACCCCGTAACTGTCTTTCAAGGGGAAGACACCTCACCAGTGGCTCACGGGGGGGGGGAGGGGTAAGGAGGGATTAAAAATTAAAAGGATAGAAATAAAAGGTATAGAGATAAATGGAGAGGAAGGAGAGAGCAAGGTGCAGAGTCAGCGAGAAAAGGAAGTAAGGAGAAGATAGGAAAGATGGACTCTGTTGCAGGAGTCTGTGGACGGGGCACCACTCGGCGGGAGCTCTTGTCGGCGTCAGTAGATGGCGTAGGGCGAGCCCAGTCATCCAGAGCTGCGCTGTCATCGGAGATCGCGGGGGTACAACCAGTCGGCACGAAATTTAGAGAGCAATTCTAAACGTGTGCCCCTCAACGGTATAGCCGCCAGTCCGCCTTAGTTAGAGGCAGTGATTGTGATGCGATGGGTGGCGCCGCTTGCGTCACACGTGCGTCTGAGTGCTTTCCCATGGAGGTGCGATAGACGTGTTTTCCTCTCGAATATAACACGTCTGGCAGATTTCTTCCTTCTTACTCCTTCCTCGTGGTTCGAAGCAATCCTGCCACCGCCTCACAGCGCTCCTACAGTCGGCACCTGGAGCAGCGTTGCAGTGATGCTTCCCCAATAGTTGCCCGCACAGCGCCTCGAACGGTTACACGCTACTTTGTGAACACAAAAAATGCAAGACACCCCCCCCCTCCCTTACGAATCTGTACGCAGCTTTAACAACAAGTTACTTCATATTATTTCCGTCGCGATGCGCCAACGTTGGGTGGCACCTTCCACGACCACAAAGCAAACGCGGACGCAAAGCGATATGCGAGAGCAAAAACGGCTGGAAGAGAGGGTGGTGAAAGGCTGAATTGGGCGCATCTGGCTGGCATTGAAAAAAATGGCAGCATATCCATGGAGTGAATGATGGAGAGTGGGGCGAAGCATCCGTCCGTCCATTCGTTCTTGCTTCCGTCCGTCCATGCGTCCGTCTGTGTGACCGTCCGTGCGTGCGTCTATTGATGCGTCTGTGCGCCCATCTGTGCGTCCGTCCCTGCGTTCGTCCATGCATCCGCCCCGGCGTCCGTCCATGCGTCCATCCGTCGGTGCAGCCACCCATGAGTCCATCCATGCATATGTCTGTATGTCCGTTCGTCCATCTATTCAACACTCCATGTACCACCATCTCGCATCTTTTATCATATATTCCGCACATGCACTGCCATCCAGCGGACATTCCAAGGACTAAACAAGAGGTGGCACACGCACACTTTCTTACGGCTTGCGCTTCGTGTCTACTTCCCACTTTTAAAGGGCCACTCACCAGGTTTGACAATTTTGAGCTGACAAGCGCAATGCGTAGACGAGGCGTTCTTGATCACGTCTGCCAAGCTTTGCAACGCTACGCGCCGCGGAAATGGGTCAAATTTCAAGATGAAAAATTGCCCGCAGCTTCCCTCGGGGGAACACTGAGGAGGATGCGGAGCATATAATTGGTTAACGGGGTGTTAAAGTGCGACTTACTTGGGTCGATGGCTACATTGGTTAACGTGGTTGTGAAATGGGGTGTTAAATTGCGACTTACTTGTGTCGATGGCTAAATTGGTTAACGTGGTTGTAGGAGGGGGTGTTAAATGAGTGAACACGTACACACATATGCGAAAGAACGGCGCTGGTCCAAGGTACGTCGATCATTGTGTTTGTGGATTCGTTGGAATTCATTTCACCGCGACCTTGGACGTCGACGCGCCGTACAAACCAACCGACGAGCGGCAACTGAGCGAGCGAGCGCCGACCTTGAGTATATATACAGCGCGACGGTGCATGCGCTGTCAGCTGTCGAATGTTCTCGAAGGAGAAGCGCGCGCGCGGCACAGATGGCGACGGCGCGACGGCGCATGCGCTGTCAGCTGTCGAATGTTCTCGAAGGAGAAGCGCGCGCGGCACAGATGGTGGGCGACGGCGCGATGGCGCATGCGCGCGCGTCAGCTGTCGAATGTTCGAGAAGCGGTGCGGACGGCGCGGACGGCACACTACAAGGCGCGAGTATAAGATGCTTCCGCATCTAAAAGCTGCTCCCCCTCCCCTCTGCCGGCGCACGCGTACAGAATGAGGGCATGGCGTAGGAGTAGGAATAGCTCTACGTACACGGAAATGCAGTGACGTTGGTCGTCTACGTAGACGAGTCTGCTCTGAAGTTGTCAACAGTATACCACGTGACATGGCAAAAATATTTAACACAACATGCGTAGTTTATGTATTTGTTGCTTCAAGAGATTAATAAAACTCTAAATAAATAATGAGACACAATGAAAAATTGTGCACGCTTTTCTTTTATTTTTTCCCGTGAAATGCTACGAGATGTGAGGCTAATGTGCCAGCGTTTCGCATGCATTCGTGTCCCCGCGGTCAGCGCTTTAAGCAGACGACCGCCATGGAACGCTCCTACGCGTTCGCGCACTCATTGTGCTCATCTACTCTACCGAGTCTAAGCTAGCGTTTCTAAACCATCCCGCAGAAACAGGCAGAAGACCACAAAATAACGCTGGTCAACAAAGCAACGCTGCTCGCGTTCTCGGGGGTTGGAATTTTTGGGCACGTCATGCACACGTCCCTTCATGGCCGGGTGCTGGAGATGGTGGGGAACAGATTTGGCTTGCGAAGGCTACGTGGAAGAGCGGCGAGGATTTCGATCTCGCCTCCTCTCATCCTCGTTTCACGCCGCTTCAAAAAACCTATTTTCTCCGCTCGTGATGAACCGATTCAAAACATTTTTGTGGCAAAATGTTCCTCATCGGACACCCAACTACTGCCATTGTCTAACTGAAATTCTGTAGGGGGCCTGGTGAGTGGCCCTTTAACCACATCGATTTCATGGTATATCTCGAGCAAGTCGTGGCGCAGCCACGGAGCGGAGGGCGGAGCTCGCGCAATGACGTGGTGTGTGACGTCACTGCGTCGTTGCTACAGACGCTCCTCTCCGCTCCTCGTGCCATTGCTAGGGAGAGGAGAAGGTGCACCGCGGATGGCGGATTCAGGGTCGCTTATAAAGTGCATTCCCACTTGAAAAAGTTGCCCGTGCGTAGAGAGAGTGCGGACGCCGACGCAACGGTACATACACCCGAGCAAGAGATGATTCGGACGTAAAAGTGGTTGATAAGTTAACTCGGCTACAAACTTGTTGATATTGAAAAGGCCCCGGAATTCAACTCGTGACTGTCATGTTGCCGGTTATTGTAAAGCGTGTTATGCAGTCGACGCTAAGCAGCATCTTCTATGCATGTAAATTAATGTGATCAGCTTGCACAACTTCTACAAGCCATATGAGCAATACAGCAGCTTGTTATCACCTTGCTTCTTTCAGCTTTTTAAGTCGGTCGACTATTAAGTCTGCTTGGTATGTTTAAAAATGAATACTGAAACAGCACCACTTCATTTTGATAATAAGGTTAGCTATGACTTAATCTTGGCCGAATTATGATCCCAAATATTACCTTATTAGGCCCTAGTTATGGATCTTCAAGCACTATCTATCAAGAGGTAGGTGAATATAACAGCGGCATATTATTAGTACTTACCTACAGAGCATGAACGCGGAGGCTTACAAATGAGGTTCAAATTAAATTGCGGGAGACGGAGTGAGCAATCCAAAAGAAAATGATAAGTCAATCTTGAGGTATACAACTATAATGCAGAGTAAGTCAAGGAACAAATGAAGATTAAGGATATTAAACCGATTCTCCTATACAAGAATCGGTATAACACGAAAGTGAGACGTGTATTCACTGATATAGTTGAGCGCTTGTTGTGAGATGTTTCAGCAACAGCAACAAATTGCAAAGTCACGTGAAGAACAGCAAGCAGCTCATAGCTTTCACCGCACATGTCAAGCAGGAAGAACGCTGTAAATGAGCATACAGAGGACGAGTGAGGACTAACAGTTGTTAAAGCTCGAGACCTAAAGAGGCCCTGCAACACTTTTTGAGCATGGTCAAAAAACGCATGGTCAAAAAAGGCGACAACTTTTAGAGCGATCGCAACGCCCAAAGCTAATTACCCAATGCGACCATATCGCAGGGGCGCCTGCGCAAGTAGACGTTTGGTGTGTAGCGACACCACGAACCCGAGCTAACGGGGAGTTTCGACTCCCTCCCACGCCTAGCCGTGCGTGGCTTTGCCGTGTCCGAGGAAAAGGGGATCCTGGGGGTTGAGCCGACGCTGGGTGATTGGACCGTTAAGGCCCCCCGGCAGAGGCAACACACCCCTTTGGCCCCGGCTTCACGTAGACGGCACCACTGAGCTGACCCACCCAGGGGAATCGGCAGTCGCCTTTTCCTATCTCTCTCTCCCTACATCTTCGTATTTATCTCTTACTATTTATCTGTCCTGTCTTCTACTCTCTTCCGTCTACTTCCAAACTTCCTGGCGGCTAGGGTTAACCCGGTGCAAATAGCCTACCTTGGTCTAGGCGCATTGGGTTATAGTGGCGTTGTACGGCTGGCGTCTGCAGGTTTCAGCATTTGTAACCTTGTAGCGTCCCCTCGTTGGGCTCCGTGGTGGGTGGCCGCCAACGCTGCTGAACAACAATAAGGAAGACATGCATGGAGCATTCCCACTACTGTCTGATCGTACCGGTTTAAAGCCGGTGCGCACCGGTGATCTCACCAGAGAAGGATTGGCCACCCTGGTGCAGTATCTGGCCACCCCCTCCCGTAGGCATTCGTCAATTAACTCACGGCCCTCAGTCCCCACCAGCTGCGGAGCAACTGACCACGGCGGCGGTCAGATCTGCAAAGCAGCAGAGGGTGCTAGGAATCTCTGGATACGGACAGGCCACCATTGGAACTTGAACTTAGCAACGTTTAACGTTAGAACGTTATCTAGTGAGGGAAGTCTAGCTGTATTATTTGAGGAGCTAGAAGGCATTAAATGGGATATAATAGGGCTGAGTGAGGTTAGGAGGACAGATGAGGCCTATACTGTGCTACAGAATGGGCACGACATTTGCTATCGGGGCTTGGCAGACAGAAGAGAACTGGGAGTAGGGTTCCTTATTCACAGAAACATAGCTGGCAACATAGAGGATTACTATAGCATTAATGAAAGGGTGGTAGGCATTGTAATTAAACTGAATAAAAGATACAAAATGAAGGTAGTACAGGCTTACGCGCCTACATCCAGCCATGATGACGCTTCAGTTGAAAGCTTCTATGAAGACGTGGAATCGGCAATGAGTAAGGTGAAAACACAGTATACTATAGTAATGGGCGACTTTAATGCAAAGGTAGGGAAGAAGCAGGCTGGAGACCAGGCAGTAGGAGATTATGGCATCGGCACTAGAAACGCCAGAGGAGAGCTACTAGTAGAATTCGCAGAACGCAATAATCTGCGTATTTTGAATACCTTCTACCGAAAACGAGAAAACCGCAAGTGGACATGGAGGAGCCCTAATGGCGTAAATAAGAACGAAATAGACTTTATAATGACTGCACACCCAGGAGTCGTGCAGGATGTGGAAGTGGTTGGCAAGGTAAGATGCAGTGACCATAGAATGGTGCGGGCTCGAATCCGCCTAGACTTGAAGAAGGAACGACAGAAACTGATACGCAAGAAGCAAGTCAATGAGCTAGCACTGAGAGGGAAAGTACAGGAATTCAGAGTGTCACTGCAGAACAGGTACTCTGCTCTTAGCGAGGAAATCAACCTTAGCGTAGATACAATGAATGATAATCTGACGAGTATCATCACGGAGTGTGCAGTGGAAGTTGGAGGCAGGGTAGCTAGACAGGACACCGGCAAGCTTTCCCAGGAAACGAAGAACCTAATTAAGAAGCGTCAAATCATGAAAGGGTCAAGTACAACAGACAAAATAGAACTGGCAGAGCTTTCGAAGCTGATTAATAGACGTAAAGTATGCGATGTAAGAAGGTATAACATGGAGAGAATTGAGCACGCTCTGAAAAACGGAGGAAGCGTCAAAGCAGTGAAGAGGAAACTTGGGATAGGCAAAAGGCGGATGTATGCACTAAGGGACAAAGAAGGCAAATTAACTACCAATATGGATAGGATAGTTAAAATAGCGGAGGAGTTTTACAGAGATCTCTACAGTAGCCGAGACAACCACGACCTTAATACTATAAGAACTAGCAATAACCCAGACGACACCCCACCTGTAATAATAGAAGAAGTCAGAAAAGCTTTGGAGAGCATGCACAGAGGCAAAGCTGCTGGTGAGGATCAAGTAACATCAGATCTGCTGAAAGATGGAGGACAGATTGTGTTAGAAAAACTAGCCACTCTATTTACGAGGTGTCTTCTGACGGGAAAAGTACCAGAGTCTTGGAAGAACGCTAACATCATCTTAATACATAAGAAAGGAGATGACAAGGACTTGAAGAATTACAGGCCGATCAGCTTGCTGTCTGTAGTATACAAGCTATTTACAAAGGTAATTGCTAGCAGAGTAAAGAAAACATTAGAATTCAATCAACCAAAGGAACAAGCAGGATTTAGAACAGGCTACTCAACAATTGACCACATTCATACTATCAATCAGGTAATAGAAAAATGCTCAGAGTATAACCAACCACTATACATAGCCTTCATAGATTACGAGAAGGCGTTTGATTCAGTAGAAATATCAGTCGTCATGCAGACACTGCGGAATCAGGGCGTAGATGAAATATATATAAACATTCTGGAAGAAATCTACAGGGGATCAACTGCTACCATAGTGCTTCATAAAAAAAGCAACAGAATACCAATAAAGAAGGGTGTAAGGCAGGGGGACACAATCTCCCCAATGCTATTCACTGCGTGCTTACAGGACGTTTTCAGGAGCCTAGAATGGGAACAGTTAGGGATAAGAGTTAATGGAGAGTACCTCAGTAACCTGCGCTTCGCCGATGACATTGCATTGCTGAGTAACTCAGGGGACGAATTGCAACTCATGATTACGGAGTTAGACAAGGAGAGCAGAAAGGTGGGTCTTAAAATTAATCTGCAGAAAACGAAAGTAATGTACAACAACCTCGGAAAGGAGCAGCGCTTTGCGATAGGTAATAGTGCACTTGAAGTTGTAAAAGACTATGTCTACTTAGGGCAGGTAATAACCGCAGAGCCTAACCACGAGATTGAAGTAACTAGAAGAATAAGAATGGGGTGGAGCACATTCGGCAGGCACTCTCAAATTATGACAAGTAGATTGCCACTGTCCCTCAAGAGGAAGGTATATAACAGCTGTATCTTGCCGGTACTTAGCTATGGAGCAGAAACCTGGAGACTCACAAAGAGGGTTCAACTTAAATTGAGGACGACGCAGCGAGCAATGGAAAGAAAAATGGTAGGTGTAACCTTAAGAGACAAGAAGAGAGCAGAGTGGATTAGGGGACAAACGGGAGTTAAGGATATCATAGCTGCAATAAAGAAGAGGAAATGGACATGGGGCGGGCATGTAGCACGTAGACAGGATAACCGCTGGTCATTAAGGGTCACCAACTGGATTCCCAGAGAAGGGAAGCGGGGTAGGGGGAGACAGAAGGTTAGGTGGGCAGATGAGATTAAGAAGTTTGCGGGTATAAATTGGCAACAGCAAGCACAGGACCGGGTTAACTGGCGGAACATGGGAGAGGCCTTTGTCCTGCAGTGGACGTAGACAGGCTGATGATGATGATGATGATGATGACCCTATCATATCATCTCGCTACTGATAAGAAAAACGCGCTAAATTTTCGGACTTCAGAGCAGCGCCAAATGGTGTATGGTATATATGAATGGCTTGCCGTTAGCTTCCACACAACGCACGCTCCATGACATAACGGTTAGAGCCGCGCGCTGCGAATCGAGAGGTTGCTGGTACGACTCCGTGTGAGAAAATGTTTCCTTCGCGATTTTTTTTCTTGGCCATCTGTTAGTATACATTTTACAACGTCATATGCGTAACAGAAATTCGTCAGCGGAGCCGTGGTGGACACGGGCTCTTTCGTTTTAAAATCCAGCCACGTCACACTAAATTTGTGTATTCCCGTCTGCAGACCAAGTGCACTCACCGGGCGTCGAATGAAATTCCACAGGTGGTCTTCGAGTATTTTACTCCACAGACGTTGGTGAACGTCGTGTAGCTGTCCATGTCGTCAACCGCCACAATTTGGTTCTTGCTCGCGCGAACGTGCGTGTACATGACGATGTCGCACAGGTTGTCGTCCGGGTACAGGGAAACCAGCGTGGCCGTCTCGGAGACCGAGCACAGAAGAGGTTGCGGCGTGGTTGTGGCTGCACGAAGCACACGTTGGAATAGTATTTGTTGGAAAGTGCTCACAAAGAGTTGTGTTATATAAATATTTTCAAACCGAGAGGAGCTACCGTCCTGGTAACTTCTACAGGGATCAGTACTCTTGTACGGTATCAGGACGACCTCTTTGAAGTCGCCATTGGCTGACACGGAAGGGCATCTTTCTAATATGAAAGTTATAAAAGTACACATGCTTTCTGAAGCATCAAAAAGCAAAATTTTAAGAATAATCAACCAGCAATTAAACTAACAGTCTGGTAGATGGGAAAAAAACGAGCGCGCGCAGCGCACGCTGTCAAATTTAGCCATGTCGCCTTTAGAAGGTAGACTGATGCAATTGTGCTCCCACTGCGGAGGTCTCCAATTTTGCTCGCCACGCTACTCCATTTGATGTGCGCAGTGTATTGATCGCAATAATAGTCGTGCCACATTTATAGCTGATTGCCTCTGTGCGCAAAAGCAATCACCATTTTCACCAGTAAACATCAAGCCACATTATTTATTCGTGTCTAGTTGCCCTCTATAAGCGGGTAAGAATAACACAATCTGCACTCTACTTATGCTGCAATGCATAGGTCACGTGTGCCGAGTCACTTGCTTTTTTTCAATCAGCATCGACACATCTGTCTGTGCTGCTTAGACAGGTATTTGTCGTCTTAGCAAAGCGTTGGAAACACTTGTTCTTTTCAGCATCGTGTTGCACTGTCAGCGCAGCGTGATCAACGCTACGGTCCTTGGAGTTGGTTGTGTGTGCCTTCTCTAGTAAAAAGGCTCACATACGAAACATCGAGGTGTTGTTATGGTACCTCTGATATGCGCAATAGTTGTTTTTAATTGACAATCGCACAAGCATGAACGCTCAAACTTGAGAAATAATTGCGGGAACTGTGGATTGGGTTCACCGTTTGAAATATTGTTTGGTGCCGTTAGGGATATCGTTATTACGGACAAACAGACCAATGCACAGACAGACAGGCAAAACTTTTGGCATCGAAGGTCCCCAAGAAATACTATCGTGTATATATATATATATATATATATATATATATTGTCGCAGTACAACGCGAACAAAGTACAAGTACGCCTTGAGGCAGCGAAAGCAGCGTGTTCTCAGCAGCTGAGCCACAAGATCTTCTTTGTTGTTGAGTCAAGCCAGAGGCCCACTACTTGGTGTCTGCTAAATCCCCACA
This sequence comes from Rhipicephalus annulatus, assembly GCA_013436015.1. Classification (NCBI taxonomy): domain Eukaryota; kingdom Metazoa; phylum Arthropoda; class Arachnida; order Ixodida; family Ixodidae; genus Rhipicephalus; species Rhipicephalus annulatus. The sequence goes on from WOVY01012263.1 coordinate 61,333, forward strand.
TCATCGTTGTCGTTCACACGCAGACACGGGTCATTTGCCTCCCTCTCAAAGAGCATCGACCCGATGCGAAGTCAATAATGCAGTTTTTTTAAAGAAAAGTCTCACGCAATCACTCGCTGACGTAAGTCTTCATGCGCACTACGTGAACAATTTCCGGATGGTGCTGGCGACGATTGGTACTACACGAACTGTCGGGAACAACTTCGTAAGTAACCTCACTCAGTTGTCGCAGCACTCGGTAAGGCCCAAAGTATCTTCTTAAAAGCTTTTCGGAAAGTCCTCGTTTCCGTACGGGTGTCCAAACCCATACTTTGTCGCCAGTTTGGTAGACGACTGTTCTGCGGTGAGCATTGTAGCGGCCTGCATCGTACTCTTGTTGTTGGCGGATCCGTAAACGTGCAAGTTGCCTAGCTTCCTCCGCGCGTTCCGTAAACGTGTTGGCGTATGGGTCGATGCCGTCACCTTCGTGCGGTAGCATCGCATCTAACATAGTTCGTACTTCTCGTCCATGAACGAGGCTGAACGGGGTCAGGCGCGTCGTTTCTTGTTTTGCCGTATTGTACGCAAACGTTATGTACGGCAAGATTTCATCCCAATTTTTGTGTTCAACGTCTACGTACATCGAAAGCATGTCTTCAATGGTTTTGTTTAGACGCTCTGTCAGCCCGTTCGTTTGTGGGTGGTAGGCGGTGGTCTTACGATGCGCTGTTCCACTCAGCATGAGGACGTGATCCAAAAGAGCTGCCATAAATGCGGCTCCTCTGTCTGTGATCACGACGGATGGTCCACCATGCCTCAGTACAATGTTCTCGATGAAAAATGTTGCCACCTCTGCTGCTGTACCTCTCTGGATAGCCTTTGTCTCGGCATAACGGGTCAGATAATCCGTCGCGACGATAACCCAGCGGTTCCCTGCTGTAGAAGTAGGCAGTGGGCCCAAAATGTCCATGCCGATCTGGTAGAATGGAGCTGTTGGGACCTGTACGGGTTGCAGGAGGCCAGCTGGTTTAGTCGGTGGCGACTTGCGTCGCTGGCAGTCGAGACAGGCACGGACGTGGTGCTTCACGGCTGTGGTTAGTCTCGGCCAGTAATACTTTTGCTGTATTCTGGCCAACGTTCTCGTGTAACCCAAATGGCCAGAGCTCACCTCGTTGTGGCATGCTTGGAGTACTTCGGTACGAAGGGCTGCTGGGATGACGAGCAGATAGGCAGATCCCGTCGGCGAAAAGTTTCTTTTGTAGAGTACTCCGTCCCGTAAACAAAATGATGACAACACTCTTGTGAAAACTCTTGGCGCCTTCTGAGATCTGCCATCCAAGTAGTTAATTAGGCCAAGCAACTCAGCGTCGTCACGTTGTTGCTGCGCAATGGCGGTCGTGTCGAGGACACCGAGAAATGCCATTTCCTCCTCTTCAGGTAGGGTTGCCGACTCAATGGGTGAACGGGACAGACAGTCGGCGTCCATATGTCGCTTGCCTGACTTGTGTACGACTACAATATCGAATTCTTGCAGCCTGAGACTCCAACGGGCTAATCGCCCGGTAGGGTCTTTTAGACTTGTTAACCAGCACAATGAGTGGTGGTCGCTAATTACTTTGAAGGGGCGGCCATATAAATACGGGCGAAATTTTAAAACCGCCCATACCACGGCGAGACATTCCTTCTCAGTTGTAGAGTAATTGGCCTCAGCACGTGTTAATGTTCTGCTTGCGTAAGCGATTACCCTCTCTGTGCCTTCTTGCTGCTGCACAAGCACAGCTCCCAGACCAACATTGCTCGCGTCTGTGTGAAGCATCGTCGGGGCTTCTTCATCGAAGTGGGCAAGCACTGGGGGCGTTTGAAGACGTTGACGCAGGTCATTAAAGGCAGCCTCCTGTTCTTCGTTCCACTCAAAGGCAACGTCGTCTCTTGTGAGACGAGTTAGTGGCGACGCGATGCGGGCAAAGTCTGCGATAAATCGGCGATAATAGGCACAAAGGCCCAGGAAGCGTCTGACAGCCTTCTTATTGGAGGGTACTGGGAACCGTGCGACAGCGGCAATTTTTCCAGGATCGGGTCGGATGCCTGCGTTACTGACGACGTGACCGAGAAACTGAAGTTCGTGGAAACAGAAATGACACTTTTCCGGTTTCAATGTTAGGCCCCCAGACCGTATGGCACGTAACACCACTTCCAGCCTTTGGAGATGCTCGTCAAAAGTCGTTGAAAATACTACAACGTCGTCCAGATAGACTAGGCACGTCTTCCACTTCAATCCCGAAAGTACCGTGTCCATAAGCCTTTGAAATGTTGCGGGCGCGGAGCACAAACCGAAAGGCAAGACTTTAAACTCGTATAAACCATCTGGCGTCACAAAAGCGGTTTTCTCTCGGTCTCTTGGGTCTACCTCGATCTGCCAGTATCCACTCCTCAAGTCCATGGAAGAAAAGTAGCGAGCGTGCCGAAGTCTGTCAAGGGAGTCATCAATACGTGGGAGCGGGTACACATCTTTTTTGGTCACCCGATTCAGCTTCCTGTAGTCCATGCAAAAACGCAGCGTGCCGTCCTTTTTCTTTACTAGCACTACAGGCGATGCCCAGGGGCTCTGTGACGGTTAAATTACATCATCTTCAAGCATTTTCGCGACTTGTTGTTGTATGGCTTCGCGTTCCTTTAAAGCTACACGATAAGGGTTCTGGTGAATAGGTCTCGCCGTGTCCTCGGTGATTATTCGATGCTTTGTCAAAGGTGTTCGACCAACTCGTGAGGTCGATGAAAAGCAGTCGTGGAATTCGGCTAGTAGCTGAAGAAGTCTCTGTCGGTCATCCTCTGACAGAGTGGGGCTAACATCGAGAACGGGTTCTGGTTCTTGATTAGGCGCTTCATCTAATACCGATAAACATAAACTGCTTCGCATGTCTACGATATTGTCGTAAGAAGCGATAGCTGTGCCTTTCGGAAGGTGCCGGCGCTCAGTACTGAAGTTGGTCAAAAGTAAATTCGTGCGCCCACCAGTGAGACGGACGATACCTCGTGCGACCGAAATGCCATGGCTAAATAGCAGCGAGCCAATTTGGTCGGCAATGCCTTCGCCATCAAACGGTTCGTGCCCTTCCACCGAAACAAGAGTGCATGACCGTGGCGGGACGACCACATCATCATCAATTATACGTAAAGTGTTACGTATTGTGTCTGAACAGTCAACCAAACCAGGGCTGTTGCGGAACGTAATTGAACGGTCCGGGATGTTGATGACGGCACCATATTCTCTTAAGAAGTCCATCCCTATGATCAGGTCCTTGCAACATGAGGTGAGGATGACAAACGTCGCCACGAAAGAAGAGCTGCCGATGCCCAGTCTCGCTGTACACCTTCCGACAGGCATCAACAGCTGGCCGCCTGCTGTCCTCAGGTGAGGTCCCGTCCACGTAGTCTTCACTTTTTTTAGGCGCACGGCAAGGTTTTCACTTATGATAGAGAAGTCGGCACCGGTGTCAACTAAGGCTGTTACTTGCTGTCCGTCTACAAAAACGGTAAGATCTGTGGTCACAGTTTCGTCAACGTTACAACTAGTCGGCTTTACGGCGTCCTGTGGTAAGAGTAACGGGGGCCTTTTTTCGTCGCCTTGGCGGCCTGCAACCTCACCCCCGGAGGTCGCCGCCTTCAGTTTCCCTGGCGTGGACTTGGTGACCTCCTTCCGCTGGCGTCGGCTGTAGTGCGGTGGCGCGACGAAGGCGAATATGCCGGAGACGGAGAACGTGGTCGACGTCCCAAACCTGGCTGGTAATTAGGCTCACCGTCGTCATTGTTGGCTCGGCGGTTGTCAAAATGGAACCGAGACAAGGAAGGTCGTTGAGAATCAGCGTCCCGGCGTGGTGGGTAGTCGTCGTTGGGGCGTCGATCGCCAGACCATTGCCGAAGAGGTCGAAACGTGTCGGCGCGGTGCCAGCAATGACGAGAAATGTGGCCGACACCTCCGCAAGTAAAACAAAGCGGACGTCTGTCCACGGTGCGCCATACGTCTGTTTTACGAAGCTGTGGACGTCTCAACGGCTCATAATGTTGTAAATGCCGTGTCTCGTTGGGAGACGGCTCTTCGTACGGCAGCATTTCATACGGTGGCACGACGGAAGGGCGCCGCGGTGTCTGTTCTTGCGGTGGCGACCAAGGAACGGCTGTCGATGGCTGGCGGTACGACGGCGGAACGGGCGGCGGGCGGCGAAGCGCGGCTGCGTAGCTCATAGGTCGCTGATCGTGAGTAGAATCAGCTGCCGAAAACGCTTGGCGTATTTCTTCGCGGACGACTTCAGCGACAGACGCCGTGGGTGGTTCCGTGACCAGAGTCCGCAGCTTCAGCAGCTCTTCGCGAACAATCTCTCGTATTAAGTCGCGCAACGAGCTTTGATTGTCAGATGTCGTAGCGGCGACTTGCATGTGGGCGTTGCTGGACAAGCGATCGTATTGTCGGCATCGCAGGTGAAGCGCCCTTTCGATAGCTGTTGCTTCTTTGATGAAGTCTGTCACGGTGCTTGGCGGGTTCCGCAAAAGTCCGGCGAACAATTGCTCTTTAACGCCGCGCATGAGGTAGCGCAGCTTTTTGTCGTCGGTCATGCGCGGGTCAGCTTTACGGAAGAGACGGACCATGTCCTCTGTGAACATTGCGACCGTTTCATTGGGTTTCTGAACGCGTAGCTCGAGTAAATGCTGCGCACGTTCGCGCCGGTCGACATCGGCAAATGTGTCAATCATCGCTCTTTTAAAGTCACTCCATGTTGACAAACTGCCTTCTCTGTTCTCGTACCAAGTACGAGCACTGTCGTCGAGATAGAAATAGGCGCGGGAAAGCCTTTGTTCAAGAGACCACTGGTTGGTGTTGGCGACACGTTCATAGTGATCAAGCCATTCTTCGACGTCTTCATGTGCTCCACCACCAAAGCGATCAGGCACCAGCGGTGAAAAAAGGGTTACCTGAGACGGGGTCGGCAAACTACTGTCTCGTAGTAACTGTTGTGGGCTGGCGGTGGCCATTGGTAGATGTGAGCCCTGCCTCGTAGAGTGTTCCTGTGAGAGGGTGAACTCTGGAAGGAGGCCTCGCAAGCGACGACTGAAGCGATGCACGGGAGTGTCGACAAGAGCTTCTGGGCTGGCTGAACGGCTCCCCGTGGGAGTGTGGAGCATCAGGCGGGGTCGCGGGCCAGCACCTCCACCAGTGTCGCAGTACAACGCGAACAAAATACAAGTACGCCTTGAGGCAGCGAAAGCAGCGTGTTCTCAGCAGCTGAGCCACAAGATCTTCTTTGTTGTTGAGTCAAGCCAGAGGCCCACTACTTGGTGTCTGCTAAATCCCCACATCATCGTTGTCGTTCACACGCAGACACGAGTCAATATATATATATATATATATATATATATATATATATATATATATATATATATATATATATATATATATATATATATATATATATATATATACATATATATATATATATATATATATATGAAAGTAGATGCGCTTTCACATAACAACTGTTTATTGTGCCGACGTTTCGACGGGAACCCCGTCTTTTTCAAGGCATAATACTATTTACACATGTTCCGTGTCTTCTTATATTCTGTCCCGTTTCGCTGTTTCTTTTTTTTTCTCTCTCTCTTTTGACCCCTCCCCTCCTATCTCGACAGGCTATAAGAAGACACGGAACATGTGTAAATAGTATTATGCCTTGAAAAAGACGGGGTTCCCGTCGAAACGTCGGCACAATAAACAGTTGTTATGTGAAAGCGCATCTACTTTCATAATTATATATATATATATATATATATATATATATATATATATATATATATATATATTGTTATGGCGTTTATTAGCAGGCACACAGCGAGTATACACAATGGCGACAGTAACGGCCAAGCACGGACTCTCAGCGCGAGCGGCGTCCTTTTTTGGGTAGACCCACTAGAGAACACTTGAGGGTTTGACCCACTTCAGTGTTCGGCGGCTTCTCTACAATTACCCCGGGGTCGAAGAGGGAGCCGCCTGGCGACCTAACAGCTTGTCACTACGAGCGGGTCATTGTAAGCCTTCAGGCGCTCCACGTTGACTATTTCGCGCCCATGACGGCGCATGTCCGAAGATTGTTCAATTGGCTCGACAAGATAGTTGACTGGAGATGTGCGCTCGATCACACGGTAGGGACCTTCATATTTCGGGAGTAGTTTGAAAGAAAGGCCAGCTACAGAGGTCGGGATTGAGAGCCATACAAGGGAACCAGGAAGGAACTGGGTTCAGAAGTGGCGGAGCCATCACGAAGACTCTTCTGCTGCTCTTGCTCATGCGTCGTAAATGTCTTGGCTAGCTCGCGACACTCTTCAGCAAGCCTGGCTGTCTCGAAAATAGGTGCACACTCAGATGGATCTGGCTTGTACGGGAGTATCGTGTCGATGGTGTGTGACGGGTGCCTTCCGTACAGCAAGAAGAAAGGTGAAAAACCGGTCGTGCTCTGAGGGGCGGTGTTGTAGGCGTAGGTGACGAAGGGTAGTATAGTATCCCAATTCGTATGGTTGGCGGCGACGTACCTCGAAAGCATGTCGCCGAGGGTGCGGTTAAAGCGTTCGGTCAGACCATTCGTCTGCGGATGGTAAGCAGTTGTTTTGCGGTGGACAGAATGGCACTCCGTGATAATGGCTTCGACGACTTCTGACAAAAAGACACGGCCTCGATCGCTGAGAAGCTCCTGAGGTGGACCGTGGCGCAGTATAAATTGATTCAGTAGGAAGGACGCAACATCACGCGCAGTAGCCGCAGGGATAGCGGCGGTTTCGGCGTATCGCGTTAAATGATCTATGGCGACGATGGCCCAGCGGTTACCAGCCGACGTCAGAGGAAGTGGTCCATACAAATCGATATCTATGCGCCCAAATGGACGCTCAGGGCAAGGTAACGGTTGCAGACTGGCTGGCGACATGTGTGCTGACGGTTTGCGGCGTTGGCAAGCGAGGCAAGAGTGAACGAACTGCTGCACGTAGCGGTACATCCCGCGCCAGAAGTAGCGTTGTCGAATGCGACGGTAGGTTTTGAATACCCCAGAGTGCGCGCATTGCGGATCAGAATGAAAAGATTCACATATCTCTGACCGCAGACTGCGGGGTATCACGAGTAACCACTGCCGGCCGTCGGCGTCGTAATTGCGTCGGTGTAGAAGGCCGTCACGGATGGCGAAATGGCGAGCTTGACGACGCAAGGCACTCGTGGATGGCGTTGCGGATGGATCAGAGAGCAAGTCGATGAGCGGGCCGATCGAATTATCCTTTCGCTGTTCGGTAGCAATGATGTCAACATCAATGGCAGAAACAGCCGCCGAGGATACTGAGCAGAGCACATCACCTTCAGGCAGAGGGGAGCGCGAAAGGGCGTCGGCGTCAGCATGCTCGCGTCCGTTGCGGTACAGCACGCGGATGTCGTAGTCTTGTAAGCGAAGAGTTCAACGGGCGAGACGGCCTGAGGGATCCTTCAATGATGAAAGCCAACATAGTGGATGATGGTCAGTGATGACATCGAATGGGCGACCATACAAATAAGGTTGAAACTTTGTAAGGGCCCAGACGATCGCCAGGCACTCTTTCTCCGTGACGGTGTAGTTTGTCTCGGCTCTCGTGAGAGTACGGCTTGCATATGCTACGACATATGCAGGGAATCCGGGTTTGCGCTGCGCCAGGACAGCGCCGAGGCCTACACCACTGGCGTCTGTGTGCACCTCCGTCGGGGCCGTAGAGTCGTAGTGGCGTAGAATGGGAGGAGACGTCAGCAAATGGCAGAGCTTCGCGAACGCGTCGACGCACTCAGACGACCACGAATTGAGGGGCCCGTTAATTCCAAGGAGCTTCGTAAGCGGTGATATTGTTGCGGGTTCGCGGCTATGCAGCTATGCGGGCGGTGCGAAGAAGAAGACGACGACGTTGGTGGGCTGTTCGAAAATACACAACGGCTGCCATCTTGACTGCTGGAGTACTTTTCTACTCTAAAGTAGTAAATACATTCGCAACATTTTTGGTGGTGGTGCTGGGTACGACGCAAGACGGAACTTCGAAGCGGACGTGTTCTCGACTGCCCGACCATGGCAACAGAAACCAATTCTGCCGCTCCTGTTTCAGCCGCGACTCCGGCGCAGCCTGTACAGCCGGTCGTATTGACGCAACCGCGCGACCCTGGCAACTTCTGCGGCACCGACCATGTTGACGTTGACGACTGGATTCCGAAGTTCGAGCGGTTTGCAGCAGTGTACCGGTGGGACCCTACGATGATGCTCGCCAACGTTGGCTTCTATCTCTGCGGAACAGCTGGCGCGTGGTTCGAGGCTCATGAAGCGGACATAACCAGCTGGGATACTTGCAAACAGAAGCTTCGTGACCTGTTTGGTAAGGCCGTCGGACGCCAGCGGGCCGCTTCTAAAGAACTCTCTGGTCGGGCACAAACTACGACCGAATCATATGTCACCTACATCCTTGACGTTCTCGCCCTTTGCCATCGTGCCGACCCCAACATGTCCGAGGAAGACAAAGTAAGCCATTTACTTAAAGGCATTGCAGATGATGCTTTCAACATACTGGTTTCCAAAGACTGTTCCACCATTGATGACATCATCAAAGAGTGCCGCCGATTCGAAGAGCTGAAGAGTCGCCGGGTCGCCAAGAATTTCTTGCGACTTCCGAACACGGCCGCTACGTCATCTTGCGAGGACCTTCAGCCGCCATGCAGTCAACCACATAACAACGAGAGTGTAGTTCGCATCGTTCGTAGAGAAATCGAGGCCGCGTCTCCGTCTTTTCTGACCCGCCCATCTGATGATCGACCAACGATCTCGTTGATCCAACAGGTCGTGAGAGAGGAGCTGGCAAACGTTGGGCTGCAGCCTGTATGTTCGTTGACGGAACCTCGGGTCAGTACCATAGCGCCTTCTCCTGCACCAGAAAGATTCCGCCGCTATCGTGATCCTGCTCAGTGGAGGACACAGGACGACAAGCCTATATGTTTTCATTGTCATGGTGTAGGACACATCTCCCGCTACTGTCGTTTCCGCACGTATCCACCTCGGTCGTTTCCTGGCTATCGACGTGACGACAACCACCGGCCCCTGCAGTATGGCGCTCGTGACGATGGACCGTACAATGGCACTCCTGCGACACCAGTCCGCCGGTCCAGCCGTTCGCCGTCCCCGCATGACCGTCGCTCCAGGTCACCTCAGCACCGCCGCTATTCGTCGCCCCACCCTAGTGGACGCCCTTCTTCGGAAAACTGAGCAATGCAGCTCCCGGAGGTGACGCTGCATTGGACTCCCGACCTGAAAACCCTCTGCTGACCTTGACTACGGACAAGAACCTGCTTGATGTAGAAGTGGATGGCCTTCCTGTTACTGCCCTTATTGACACCGGCGCACATATTTCAATTCTGAGCTCTGACCTCCGTGCACGATTAAACAAGGTCCTTACGCCGCCAGAGTCCCTATTTGTACGTGTCGCTAGTGGAGCGACCCCGGCTGTGCTCGGAATGTGCACCGCGCGTGTGAGATTCGCCGACCGCCAGACGTCCGTTCTATTCCATGTTCTCGCTCACTGTCCACATGACGTCATCCTTGGACTCGATTTTTTTGTCCGACCACTCCGCTGTAATTGACTGCTCAGCCGGCGTCGTGCAACTTGACTTGCCTGCGGCCACCGAAGAGTCGAAGATGGTACAGAACAAGCTTTCGTGCGCTGAGTTTGTTCGCCTCCCACCCCAAGCCCTAACTTGTGTCACAGTTGAACCATATCCCAGTGTTCCGGGTGGGGATTACGTGGTCTTTCCCTCTCCCGGTGTTTTACTGGCCCGCAACGTTTCCTCCCCGTACACCATATTAACTGTCACAGCGAACAAGACGTGCCTTCCTCTTCTGAACTTCGGACTCAGCCCTCAAATCCTACCACAAGGCATTGTTCTCGCCACTCTTTCACCGTCACACGAGTGCCAGATCTCATCAGTGTCACGTGAACTGGCCACAGTCGCCTCCCCGAACCCGCATAGCACCGACGCAGCCAAATCTACACGGCTCAACAATGTAACTAAGATGATTGCCTCAGACCTGTTGCCGTCTCAGGTCAAAGACCTCACTGATCTTCTCACGAGCTATTCGGACATATTTGACTTTGACGGTAGGCCCATAGGTCAAACATCGCAAGTCAAACATCGCATTGATACCGGTGATGCAGCTCCAATTCACAGGCGTCCCTATCGAGTGTCACCATCAGAGCGCCAAGTTATCCAACAGGAGGTGAATAAGATGCTCACAAAAGGCATCATAGAGCCCTCATCGAGTCCGTGGGCGTCCCCTGTAGTCTTAGTTAAAAAGAAGGACAATACCTGGCGTTTCTGCGTGGACTATCGGCATTTAAACAAGGTCACCAAAAGGGATGTCTACCCGCTTCCTCGTATTGATGATGCCCTGGACTGCCTTCATGGCGCAACCTATTTTTCTTCGATAGACTTACGCTCCGGTTACTGGCAGATCGCCGTGGACGACCTCGACCGGGAGAAGACCGCCTTTGTAACGCCTGACGGTCTCTACCAATTCAAGGTAATGCCGTTTGGCTTGTGCAATGCGCCGGCGACGTTCGAGCGGATGATGGACACGCTTTTGCGCAGCTTTAAATGGTCTATCTGCCTGTGTTATCTGGACGACGTGATTGTGTTTGCCCCAACCTTTAAGTCTCACCTCGAGCGCCTTTCCTCAATTCTTTCAGTATTTCGAGAGGCTGGGCTCCAACTTAATTCTTCGAAATGCCATTTTGGGCATCGCCAAGTTACTATTCTAGGGCATCTCGTTGACTCCTCCGGCATCCGCCCCGATCCCGACAAAGTCCGAGCTGTCCTGGATTTTCCTGTACCGACTTGTGTCAAGGACGTTCGAAGTTTTGTGGGCCTATGCTCATATTTCCGACGATTTGTCAGAAACTTCGCAGAGGTCGCACGCCCCCTCACTGATCTTTTGAAGAAAGATGTACCATTTGAGTGGGGTCCTGATCAAGGCACGGCCTTTTCCCAGCTCATAACACTTCTGACCACGCCACCGATTCTCGCCCACTTCGACCCGTCTGCTCCAACCGAGGTCCGCACTGATGCTAGTGGGTACGGTATTGGCGCGGTTTTAGCCCAGCGTCAATCCGGTCACGATCGAGTTCTTGCGTATGCCAGCCGGCTCCTTTCTCCTGCCGAACGCAATTACTCTATTACGGAACGCGAGTGCCTGGCCCTTGTATGGGCAGTTGGTAAATTCCGCCCCTATTTATATGGCCGGCCTTTCACAGTTACCACTGACCATCACGCTCTATGCTGGCTTTCAGCCCTCAAAGACCCAACGGGGCGCCTTGCTCGTTGGGCTCTGCGCCTCCAGGAATTCACATACACAGTGGTTTACAAGTCTGGCCGTTTACACCAAGACGCCGACTGCCTCTCTCGGTACCCCCGTTGACGCTCCAGATCTAGTAACCGACGACGCGTCCATCTGTATTTCCTCGCTCTCTGCTTTCGGCAACATCGGATGTGAGCAACGGCGTGACGCGTCCCTACGAGAGCTAATCGACCGCCTGAACACAGGCTGTACAGACAGTTCGCTTCGCATGTTCGTTGTCATAGACGGCATTTTATACCGCCGCAACATGCACCATGTGGGAAACGAACTACTACTCGTAATACCCACTCATTTGCACTCGACCGTACTTCAGCAACTACATGATGTACCAACGGCTGGCCACCTTGGTGTTGCCAGAACGTACGACCGTGTCCGCCGACGCTTTTTCTGGCCCGGCCTCTACCGTTCTGTACAACGTTATGTTAGGTCTTGTGAGTCGTGCCAACGCCGCAAAAGGCCAGCGGTACACCCCGCCGGGCTCCTTCAACCGATCGACGTACCTGCCGAGCCTTTCTATCGTGTCGGCCTCGACCTGCTGGGCCCTTTCCCTCTTTCTACCGACGGTAACAGGTGGGTCGCCGTCGCCATAGATTACTCGACCCGTTTCGCAATTACGAGACCTCTTCCAAGCAGCTGCGCTACAGATGTCGCCGACTTTTTGATTCAAGACGTCATCTTACATCATGGCGCTCCTCGTCAACTGGTCACCGATCGCGGTCGCTACTTTTTATCTAAGGTAATCGACGATCTACTTCGTTCTTGTGCAACCAAGCACAAGCTTACGACGGCCTACCATCCTCAAACGAACGGCCTCACAGAACGTCTGAATCGCACGCTCACTGACATGCTCGCCATGTACGTGTCGACGGATCATCGTGACTGGGACATTGCGCTACCCTTTGTCACTTTCGCTTACAATAGCTCACGCCACGACACTGCTGGATATTCTCCCTTTTACCTTTTGTATGGAAGAGACCCGACATTGCCGTTCGACACGCTTGTACCCAACCCTGCCAACCTGTCCACAGCATATGCTCGCCGCGCTATTAGCACCGCAGAGAAAGCCCGTCAGATTGCCCATCAGCGCCTTTCGGACTCGCAGCTCCGTCAGAAACGTAGCTATGACAGCCACCATCGGGACGTCCACTTTAGTCCAGGTGACCTCGTTCTTCTGTGGACTCCGTCGCGGCATGTTGGTCTGGCTGAAAAGCTTCTACCCAAGTATTCCGGACCTTATCGTGTGCTACGGCAGGTAACTGATGTTACCTATGAAATAGCACCTCTAAACCCTTCGATACCTTCCACATCTTCCGACATCGTCCACGTCGCTCGCCTCAAGCCGTACATCTCGTCCAACACCTGCTAACAAGCGCCGGGTCGGCGCTTTTCGCCGCCGGAGGTCGATGTTGCGGGTTCGCGGCTATGCAGCTATGCGGGCGGTGCGAAGAAGAAGACGACGACGTTGGTGGGCTGTTCGAAAATACACAACGGCTGCCATCTTGACTGCTGGAGTACTTTTCTACTCTAAAGTAGTAAATACATTCGCAACAATATAATCGTAGCAAAGTTTCGTATGAAGCGTCGAAAGTATGAGTACAGGCCCACGAAACTACGCAGTTCTTTGACGGACGCAGGTTTGGGGAATTCAGCCACGGCCCGAAGCTTGGCTGGGTCAGGAAGAATGCCATCCTTAGACATGACGTACCCTAGGATGGTGAGTTGCCGTGCTGCAAAGCGGCACTTCTTCAGATTTAGTTGCAAGCCGGCATTGCTCACACGTGCGAAAACTTCTTCCAGACGTTGTAGATGCGTGGAGAAATCTGGGGCGAACACAACAACGTCATCGAGGTAACACAAGCACGTGTGCCATTTCAAGTTGCGCAGAACAGTGTCCATCATGCGCTCAAAGGTCGCAGGTGCATTACATAGACAAAACGGCATGACGTTGAATTCGTACAAGCCATCGGGTGTGATGAATGCAGTCTTCGGTCGAGCGTCATCAGCCATGAGTACTTGCCAGTACCCCGAGCGCAGATCGAGAGAAGAAAAAAATTCGGCTCCGTGAAGGCTGTCAATTGCGTCATCGATGCGCGGCAGTGGGTAAACATCCTTGCGAGTGATCTTATTGAGCCGTCTGTAGTCCACACAGAACCACACAGAACCATCTTTCTTCGCGACAAGAACAACAGGAGACGCCCATGGACTGTCCGAGGGCCGAATAACGTCGCGTCTGAGCATATCATCAACCTGCTCGTTAATTTCCCGACGTTCAGCAGGCGACACGCGGTAGGGACGTTGCCGTAATGGTGGATGGGCACCAGTGTCGATACGATGTGTAACAGCGGACGCGCGACCGAGAAAACTTCGCCCGACATCGATCCCCTTTGATGCCCTGGCAACTGCGTTCACGTACCCAGCACCTCCACCAATTTGTTATGGCGTTTATTAGCAGGCACACAGCGAGTATACACAATGGCGACAGTAACGGTCAAGCACGGACTCTCAGCGCGAGCGGCGTCGTTTTTGGGTAGACCCACTAGAGAACACTTGAGGGTTTGACCCACTTCAGTGTTCGGCGGCTTCTTTACAATATATATATATATATATATATATATATATATATATATATATATATTATATATATATATATATATATATGCTGTGATTTTGGGTGGACGGGCGAACGCATAGATGAACGGCAACCACGGGCGGACAGACAGATGGATGGACGTACACATACAGACAGAATGACTCACAGAAGCATGCACAGACAGAGAGACTGAGAACGGGCGGACGGACGGAAGCATGGATGGTTGGACACACGGATTAATGAACGGATGCTTCGCCCCACTCATCGTGATCCACTTCATGGATATGTTCTGAAAATCACCAACGCCATCTAGGTATATTATTCCCAAGTACATGTATACATAACGCTATGTATTGATAGAGTCATAAACTAGTGGTGGCTGCACACTACATACGGAGGAGGGAACGACCAGGCTGATCTGATTTAGCATCGGCGCGATGCTCCTATAAGGAGAGACACGTGACACGTGTGTATAGGTAAAAACCATAGATGATGGAAATGTTTTGCTGACTATGGCTACTGGGACCGTGGATTTTTGGAGAAAGACGAGAAAGGCATCTTGCTGTATAGGTGATCTCGAGCACGCTCTTCAGCAGCTGCAAGTTCTTGTCATCCTTCGTTCGCGTTGCAACATATAGACATATTGTTGCACCGCGACAATATGTGCATACATTAAACGTGGGAGTTTAAGTCAGCGCCGCCAGCAACCTTGACGGCGATTGTGGAACACTTTTTTTGTCTCTTTGGCGTCCCGCAGTATTTAATTACGACCTGGCCGCTGACCCATATTCCTCGTATGCTGCCTGAAGGCACCAAGTCTGCCAAAACGAGACCCTTGCTATGAATGAAGGAAAGAAGCGTACATTTAAGGGCTCTTTTTCTTTGTTACAAACCATATATATATTCACGCATCTATCGGGAGTGATGGGGGAAGGGCCCAAGACCGTTTAGCCACTTTCACCCTCGCCCTTAATTTTTTCTCAGAAGTTCGGGCAGGGGTTCAGCCAACTCATAAACCACAAAACATAAAACTTCACCTACAAACAGGACACAACCAGAAAGATGTAGACGGTACCAGCACAGACTAACAACCTCGAAGACAAAGGATAACACTAAATAGCAGAAGTTACTACTGCAGGATTAGCCTACGTCGGAATCCTGCGACCAAAATGTCATTCGCGACATAAGTTTGGCCTTTCCTTACAAGTAGTAGGTGCTGGCGTGGTGGCTTGGGTGAGCCAGGTCACTTCGCCTTTGGTCATCTTGGTTGCGTGGCTTTCGGTGCGCTGGGTAGTACGAGCGCGCGTCGGCAGAACCTGGAAAAAGTCATCGGTAAATTAAGACATCGAGCACGCATTCCTGTACAGTTGTCTGCCGTCTGAAACTTATCTTTACCTACGCGACCCCCTGATAGTGATCTTTTTATCACTCTAAAAAGTTGAGTGTTTGGGGAGTGTTCAAGTTATATGTGTAAAAGCCCATGGATTCAGTAGTCGGCAGCTCGTTGCCACTGTTGCAACCTACGTGAGGAGGAGCCAACTAACTGCAAACAAGAAATGAATAAAATACGACGTCACAGCCGGAAGCGTTTGCGACGTCACACATTTGCCCTACATTGCACGAAATGGATTTTTCCTTAAATGCCGACCTTTCAGGTGTCATTCTTAATACGCACTTTTATTCTGCCTTGTGGCTTGATTGATTGATAAGTGGGGTTTAACGTCCCAAAACCACCATATGATTATGAGAGACGCCATAGTGGAGGGCTCCGGAAATTTCGACCACCTGGGGTTCTTTAACGTGCACCCAAATCTGAGTACACAGGCCTACAACATTTCCGCCTCCATCGGAAATGTAGCCGCTGCAACCGGGATTCGAACCCGCGACCTGCGGGTCAGCAGCCGAGTACCTTAGCCACTAGACCACCACGGCGGGGCAGCCTTGTGGCTAGCTAAATGCGTTTGGGAGAAGACAAACAAAGCTTGAGCAAGCAAAGCTGTTCTATTATCCAAATTATGTACTTACAACCCAAAGAGCTTCGCCGAGGCAAGTGTAAGACAACTTTTCACGAGCGCAATAGCACAATAGTTCGAAACCTCACGATGCCCAATCGCCGAAAACAAATGCAGCGAAACAGCAGCTTTAAAAATATAGCTTTGTCAGCCGTAGAGTACAGCGTCTCGTTGCTTCAACGCCACCAAAGCCGAGAGCACAACACGTTCACCACCACTGAAGCCGAATGCATGCCGGCCGTGCACCAGTGAAAGCAGTCGGCTGTCACAGGAGTGGCCATTTACACATTCTGTGAGCTAGTTCAGCTTTTGAATGTTACACCAGTAAAGGGCACATAAAATATAAGTAAAGTACTGAAGGAACACATGAAACAACCACGACAAAGTGAGTGATGCCTCGTTGACCTGGCAACGCGCTGAGCCAAAGAACACGCCGAACAAAACGCAAGCTCTGATAGCAAATCGCCTGGATAAGCCCCCCTCCTCCCCATTTAAGGCACTCGACGAAAAATTGATACAATCAACTATTTAGCCAGGGATGAGATACACCGTAAGGTAAGTTTAGAGCTAGTTACCTTTATCATATATACAATTACAACTATTTCAAAAAAAATTAAATTGAATATTTACTTTTGATTGTCCCTTCCTCACCTAATCGCGCAACAACCATTCGCGGGCGTTGATGCCTGTTGCAATAGGTTTCCCACACTTTTCGGCCCATGTTTCGCAACCCATGTGACTTGGCCATGGAGTGTCTCTGCAAGACAACAGTATTCGTCATCTACTTCAAGTACTTTCCTCGCGCTATCACCATGGTTTCTGTGTTCGCGGTCACGAACGGCGCGCACGTTACAAGTGTGACATAGCATTTCCGGCAGCATTAGGCCAGAGCTGGGTTTTCAAGAAAAGAAATGCGAGCAAGTCTGACGACGATTATTGTTCTGTAGCAGAACTTTTCCGAGAATAATCTATACTTTTTCTTAGAGTGTAGTTGAAAACAAAACAACAGCACAACTTCACTTGCTCTCCCAAGGGTCCTTGAATAATTTATTTTGCTTAGGAATGATTAGAATAAGAGACAACAAGAGATACAGCTACCGGCAGTGCCTGAGAACGAAGTGAAAAAAATACCACTAAAACGTCATTCCAAAGTTATTTTACCTTGTTCACTTAAAAATGCCTAGTAATAGATAAACTTTTTTGGAGGACCTGGGAGTTTGGTGTTCTGTGTAAAATTATTGCTAACTTGGAAGTCACACCACCAATGTATGTGCTTTGTAAACGTCGGATCTATCCACGCTTGCAACGGGAGTGATGAGGGTAAAGCACAAGGGGACCTTTTAGCCAGTCTCACCCTCCCCTTTCATTTTTTCTCAGAAGTTTGGGGCAGGGGCTGAACCAACTTATGAAGCACAGAACACAAGACTGCGCCTGCAAACGGAACACAAGAAAAGAGATGGGGATGAGACCAGCACAGACTAACAGTATCTGGAAGCACCATTCTTCATGTCTCTTGAATGTAGTGTTTTTATATTTTTAGTGTCTAAGCGACTAGCTCTCCACCGTACGCTTCTTGAATTATAAAGCGGTCTTTCACGCTTGCCAATAGTGCGGCGATATTTTCTGGCAGCAAAGGAAATATTTGACGTTACCTGGCACCACGTGCATATTTTGTTCGCTCGCGAGTGGCTGTCATCTTTATTTCAACTAGCCATGTCCTTCAGCCAACTAGCGAGCCCCGTTCACCTGCCAGACCTTGCCCTTGGTGTCTTCGTCGCGTCCCCGATGCCTCTACTGATCGTGTGGATTCTAGATGCGAAGAGTCATGTGGTCGAACTTAATCCGGTGTGCGGCGTGACTAGCCTTACAGCGCATGAGCGCCCCTTTCTCTTCTCTTACGCTTCCGCTCTTTCGCCTCGCAACGCCGACGCACACTGCTTCTCCTCGCCCACCGTTCACTCTCCTCTAGGCATCCCTCCCAGCAGCGTTTACACCGCCAATACGCATAGTAGACCCCTCCCCGTCTTTCTCCTCTCGTACGCTTTTCCTCTCACCACGCAACGCCGACACAGCCAGTGTCTGCTAGCGAGTTCCTTGATTTAAAAACAAGGCGACGGTTCACGCTGCACAACCGTTCACTGGCCACCCGTATATATGGCACTGGATTTCAACCTTCAAGGTAGTGTCGGTGGGAGACTTCTCCTGCGCCTTGTTGAAGAATAAAAATTTGCAGCGAGCGCGTTAACTCAAAACGGGACTGCGGGCTTCTTTTTCCAATTTGAGTCTCCTGTCTCTCATTGCCCTTTAGCAGTGATCGGCATGTTCCAGTAGAAAACACCAGTCCATCACTGCATGCTTTGCCCATCTGAGTCTTCTGTATCTCATTGCCAATCATCAGTTATCGGTATGTTCCTGGCATCACCGCCTCCGTCGTCTGTCTTATCTTTCACACTCGTGAGACTCGTGATTCGGAAGAGTGTGAAGTTATTTCTCTCGCTGCCGCGGCCGCGGTTTCGAAAGAAGCTCATTGCTTCTTTCGAAGAAGTTAGGACTGTGAAGAAACGAAGAAGTTAGGACTGTGACTGTTCAAACGATAAAGTTAGGAATGTGACTGTTCTCGCTTATACAGTGTACAATTGAGCGTTCGTTTCGTGTGTCCTCCTCTCTGTTTGAACAGCGTGCTTTAAATGTCAAGTTGCAACAGTCATTAGTACGCGCTCATGTTGTGTATACTCATTTCGCGCGTGCTTCTAATTGCGGTTCACGCTGAAAGTTTTGAGTTGCTTGCCGTTAATCACGTGATATTGCAATTTGTTTCTGCAGCAACCATTCCTTCGCCATTGTATTCAAACAACGCAAAATAAATGCTTAAATACCTTTTCAAAAACACGAGGCACTTTTGTGTTTTACTGATACCTAAAAACGGGATCATCTTGGTGAATATGTAAAAACTTACGACAGTTGGGTCACTTTCAGGTGCGTCAGGCACAACAGTTCCGGGATAGAAGAGCCTCCACCTCCACTGCCCCCTCCGCCGCTGCCGCCTCCGCTGAAAGCGCCAGAGCCACCGTAGCCGTCTTCATCGTTTATTTCCGCTGAAACAAAACATATTGTCACAAAGACACAGGCACGCAGGTACAAAATAGGTCATTACTTTCGTAACCCGAGGGCCAGAAACGCGAACACCAGAGCACGCGCACACAGAACTACTTCGTTGTCCTCTTCAGAGGCTGGCTACTATAGTTGCCAGCCTACCTTGCATCAATTCCCCCTTTCAAGAGCGACCGTCCCGGTCGATTGAGATGCTAGAGGTGGCCATGAAAGAAAAAAAATGATCACGTCAATGAAAAAAAAGCCCACACTATTGTGAATATTAAGGAAAAAGTTCGAAGTGTTCTTATCTCGCGGGCGTGGTACGGTTTCATCCGTACTACATGGACTACTTCTGGACGTGGACGTCTTCGGTTTAAACTGGTGTCGGAGCTTTGGGGAACTACCTCGTAATTCACGTCACTGAGGCAGCGCACAACTTCGTAAGGGCCATAGTAGCGCCGCAATAGCTTCTCCGAAAGCCCACGATGTCGAACTGGTGTCCACACCCATACATAGTCACCTGGTTGATAGTGGACGCTCCTTCGGCCTTGGTTGTAACGGCGAGCGTCGATACCTTGCTTCGCGCGAATGCGGTTCCGTGCAAGCTGGTGGGCTCCCTCGGCTTTCTCAACGAAGTCGTCAACGCTGTCATTTCCGCTGTTGTCCTGGTCTACGGGGAGCATAGCGTCTAACGGTGTTGTTACGCGACGGCCATAAACAAGCTCGAATGGTGTTAGGTCTGTGGTCTCTTGCACAGCGGTGTTATAAGCAAACGTGACGTACGGCAAAATTTCATCCCACGTTTTGTGTTCTACATCAACATACATAGATAGCATGTCGGCCAATGTTTTGTTTAACCTCTCCGTCAAGCCGTTCGTTTGGGGATGATAAGCTGTTGTTTTCCGGTGGTTGGTGTGTGTCAGCATGGTGACTTGTTGCAATAACTCTGCCGTAAATGCTGCTCCGCGATCGGATATGAGAACAGCAGGTGCACCATGGCGCAAAACAATGTCGTGGACAAGAATCTGGCGACTTCAACTGCAGTTCCCTTAGGCACAGCTTTGGTTTCTGCATAGCGAGTCAAATAGTTGGTCGCGACAATTATCCACTTATTTTCAGAGGATGACGTAGGAAAGGGACCAAAAAGATTCATTCCTACTTGCTGAAATGGTGCTCGAGGTGGGTCTAAAAGTTGGAGAAAACCGGCGGGCTTTGCGGGTGGAACTTTACGCCTCTGACAGTCACGGCAGGTGCGGACATAGCGCTGAATGGACGAATACAGCTGTGGCCAGTAGTACTTCTGTCGGATGCGCGCTAATGTCCTAGCAAAGCCTAAGTGACCGGCCGAAGGATCGTCGTGGCACGCCTGCAAAACTTCCTCACGCAGTGCCATTGGAACGGCGAGGAGGAAAGTTTCCTGGCTGCTCTCAAGATTTCTCTTGTAGAGAACATTGTTCCGCAGGCAATACGTAGTCAAACCACGCGAGAGTCGGCGTGGGACGATAACGTCTTCTCCTTGAAGATGCTGGATGACAGGGAGTAGCTCAGTGTCCTCACGTTGAAGCTCAGCCATCCGCACCACATCGACGATGCCAAGAAACGGTAAATCTTGTTCAGTGTCAGATGACCTCGGGAAAATAGGAGCACGGGACAGGCAGTCAGCATCTGTATGCTTATGTCCTGATCGGTAGACCACCGTTATGTCGTACTCTTGAAGGCGGAAGCGGGCGAGGCGGCCTGATGGATCCCGTAGATTGGCAAGCCAACAGAGCGAATGGTGGTCACTGACCGCTCGAAATGGCCGGCCGTATAGGTAGGGTCGAAAATTGCTAATGGCCCAAACGACTGCTAGGCACTCTTTTCCGGTGGTAGTGTAATTAGCCTCTGCTTTTGTGAGACTGCGGCTCGCGTAAGCGATCACACGCTCTGCGCCGTTCTGCCATTGAACTAGAATGGCTCCGATTCCCACGTTGCTGGCGTCTGTGTGGATCTCGTTGTCGGCAGTGTCGTCAAAATGTGCCAGCAATGGAGCTGTCTGCAGTCGATTGCGCAGCTCTACGAAGGCTTGTTGTTGTTCTTCTGTCCATATGAAAGGTACATCTGGCCGTGTTAGTGTTGTAAGAGGTTCCGCAATTTTCGAAAATCCTTCGACAAAACGACGGTAGTACGCACAGAGTCCGAGGAATCGCTGAACAGCCTTTTTGTCTCCAGGACGAGGGAAATCGGCAACGGCAGCCAACTTCTCCGGATCAGGTCGAACCACCCCCCGGGTTAACCACATGGCCGAGAAACTTGAGTTCCTGATAGCCGAAGTAGCACTTTTCGGGCTTGATAGTAAGGTTCGCTCTCCTTACTGCAGTGAGGACACTTTTTAGCCTTGAAAGATGCTCGTAAAATGTGGTTGAAAACACAACAACATTATCCAAGTATACAAGACACGTCTGCCACTTTAGTCCAGCTAGTACAGTATCCATCATGCGTTGAAACGTGGCGGGAGCGGAACAGAAACCGAAAGGCAGCACTTTGAATTCGTAAAGCCCGTCAGGCGTCACGAACGCGGTTTTCTCACGGTCGCCCTCGTCAACTTCAATTTGCCAGTACCCTGACTTGAGATCTAGTGATGTAAAGAACTGGGCGTGGTGTAGACGGTCTAAGGCGTCATCGATCCGTGGCAACGGGTAAACGTCGCGTTTCGTGACTTTGTTAAGCCGTCGATAGTCGACGCAGAAGCGTAGTGTGTTGTCTTTTTTTCTTTACTAAGACAACAGGTGACGCCCACGGACTTGTCGAGGGTTGGATGACTTCATCATTCAGATTTCTTGAACTTGACGCTTAATCACCTCTCTCTCTTTCGGGGATACACGGTATGGATGTTGGCGAAGAGGCCGCGCCGACTCTCGGTAACAATGCGGTGTTTGTAACGGTGGTGTGCTGAACTTTCGATGCTGTGGAGAAACATTCCGAGAATTCCCTCACAAGGTTTAGCAGCCGCTCTTTTCGTGATTCTGGCAAGTCTGATTAACGTGAATGCAGCTTCGCAGGTCAGCATAAGCTTTTGCATGCGGTGAAGTCGTATCCAATGTGCCGATATCGAAAAACTTGGCGATTTCACTGAGGAAAGCGACAGT
Source organism: Rhipicephalus annulatus (assembly GCA_013436015.1). Classification (NCBI taxonomy): domain Eukaryota; kingdom Metazoa; phylum Arthropoda; class Arachnida; order Ixodida; family Ixodidae; genus Rhipicephalus; species Rhipicephalus annulatus. The sequence continues at coordinate 83,579 of WOVY01012263.1, forward strand.
AGTCCCTCTAGAAACGTGCTGAAACTCATTGCTGAAGGTGGTCAAACAGACTCGAGAGCGTTTATTCTCTAACGAACAAGGAAATCGGGCTATGCATATGTTTCGTTTGAGCAGCACCGGGATATTTGCCTCTGCAATACCTTCATAGTCGTTGAATTCGTCAAAAACGTCGCAGGCTACCAAGGTGAACACGCTACTCTTCGGCGTAACGTGACGTCATCGTCAACAATTCTCAACGCATTGACGTAACTGCCGTGAGGGTGCGCGCTAAAGCATGTGCCGTAGAAAACGTCACTTGCGACTGTTGCAAATCAATCACGGCTCCATTATCACGCAGAAAGTCCAGTCCGAAAATTAGGTCCCTCGAGCAACTCGGCAGTATTACAAAATCTCCTAGATACGTAAATCCGTGAATACTGACTCGCGCTGTGCACCGCCCCCACCGGAGTAAGAAGATGGCCTCCTGCCGTACGTATCTGCGACCAGCCACTGGGTAGAAACCTTCTTCAGCCTGCAGGCAAGACCCATGCTCATAACGGAAGTGTCTGCTCCAGTGTCAATTAGCGCCATTACTTCTTCGTCGTCCACAGTTACCGCAAAGTTGATGTCACCACTCTTCGCATCCCGTTTGACTGCGTCTGACATCTTTTTGCTGCTGTCGCTGTCGTCGTAGTGGAGGATCTTCCGTAGAGTCAGCGTCAGCGGCCTCACCTCCGGAGGTCGCTGAACTCAGTTTTCCCGACTTGCAGGACTGGGTGAACGGCGTCTTGGAGCGCCGCGTGAATAGCTGGGCGGTGACCTGTAGCGAGCAGGCGACGACGAGCGAGGCTCTTGTGGAC
>WOVY01012264.1:0-28665 GCA_013436015.1 Rhipicephalus annulatus
TTCTCACCATGCCACTGAATGTGACGCAACATTAAAACTACAAAAGGATCCAGTTTTCCAAGTTTCTCTCTTTCTCTTTGAAAAAGTGAACATAGCTTTTGTTCACGCTCACCTCAAAAACGCGCACTAAGGGGATTCAAATGTTTTATTGAGAGCGCAGTATGTTTGTAAACACGAGCTTACAAAATATAGAGTGCCTCCCAACTGGAACAATCTCATCATTTTAATGAGAACAGTTCAAAACTACCACTCTATTGAAAACTGTGCCTTTACGTTTATTGTAAATTTGTGACATACTAATCAAACTAATCAAATGGATGGATGGAAATCTTTATTGGGGTCCTGAAGGATTCCACCCCTGTTTTATCAGGGCAGGATTGCGGGTCGCTCCCGCGTAAAAAGAGAATTAAATAACATCTACGCCACTTGTAATTTTACTAACGAGGTGTCCCAACAAATTAGTTTACTGAAATCACTGTTCACAAGTGGGCATGTCGTATTTTTATAGCGGATATTGTTAGGGCTGAGGTTTGACGTATGTGGTTGATGGAAATTCTCACCATCAAGAACAAGCACATGCCCTTTTCGACCTCTTCTTCATTAGCTTCATCTGCTTCTAGTTCACGCGTATAACACGTGCTCTTTCGTACTGGTAGAGAGAGAGAGAGAGAAACGAGAAAAAAGGAAGCAGGGAGGTTTACCGGATGCTAGTATCCGGTATACTACCCTACACTGGGGTTGGGGAGTAGGGGGTTGAAAGAGAAAGGGAGAGTTAAAAATAAATAAGATAAAACACCGACACCCACGCACACACAAAATCAGTCCACTAAGAGGCGTTCCGATAGGCCAGTAGTTCGCAAGAAGCCCAGTAGCGCTTGCACGGATTTTTCTTTGACGATGAGTCACGACGATCGAGTATCGCAGTATACTTTCTTCTGACAGCAGCTGGTCAGCTAACCTGTTAGTTTATTAGAAGGTGTTGTCTCCAGGTTGTATTTCGGGCAGTCACACGGATATGTCGAATGGTTTCTTCATCACCGCAGTGTGCACAGTCGGCGGTGTCGGCCATACCTATGCGGAACGCGTACGCACGGGTAACGCGACTCCCAACCATAGTCTGCACAGAGCAGTAGCGTCGCCTCATCGAATTTTCGTTGGAAGCTGTATGCTTAACGTTGGTCAAGGGATCGTACCTTGCATGCGTAAAGAGAGGTCATTCCAAAGAGCCATAGAGCGTTGGCGAGCAAGCATGCGGAGCCTCCTAGCAGCGTCCGTCCTTGAGAGGGGTATTGACTTGTTGTTGCTTCTATATGGGCTGAACGGGCAGCTTGATCAGCTCGTTCGTTACCGATCATTCCACAGTGGCTTGGCAACCACTGAAATATAACGTGCCCCTTTCATGTTATATGGGTGTTTAGAATTCCTGCTGGTTAAAATACCAACAGCTAGTGTGGACCACGGCGTAGATTTGACAGAAGTGACTGCAGTGCCGCCTTGCAGTCGCAGAAAATCGTCCACCGTTGCGTGTTTGGTCGTTAATGAAACGCAGCGCAGCGCGAAGCGATACAACTCTTCTGCCGTTGTTGTGGTTGCATGAGCTGTCCTGAATTTGATGGTTGTGGCGTGCGTTGGAATAACGACCGCCGTAGTTGCGCTGTTTGGCAGGATGGAGCCGTCGGTGTAGACGTGGATGCAGTCTTGGTACTTCTCGACAGCAGAAGTAAGGCGAGCTGCTTGAGGGCTGGTATTGAGAAATCTCGTTTTTGCTGGATGCCTGGTATTTTCAGGTGTTGACTGGCTGTTTGAGGCACCATGGAGGAATCGAAGGTCTCGCCACGGGCGTAAAATCAGTTGGTAGGGAGTCACCGTATGTAGTTATTGTTCTACAAAAGGAAGTATGAGGTCTATGCGCTGTAGGGATGCTAGATGGTGATGGGGAGTCCGGCCCACATGCCTTATGTGTGTCCTCAAAGCTTCAATTTTCATATGGGTTTGCACGAGGTGGTTGGATATAGCTATAGTCGCCATAGTTGAGGCACCCTGAGGCAGACCTAGACATATTCGAAACAACTGTGCCTGAACGCTTTTATCATGCGTCGACTTGTTTTGCTGGCGTTTGATGATGCAGGCAGACTGCATTGTAAAAATCCAAGGAAAGTACCCTGTTACAGTCGTAACATAGCATTATGCTGCATTCCCAAGTCTTTCCAGCGAGAACTTTGAAAAGATGGCATATGCCTGTCAATCGCTTTTTCAAATACGACACATGAGGGCTCCATGATATCTCTGTCGACTATGACACCAGAAATTTGTGAGAACGACGATATTGTATATTTGACCGTAAATGACACTCTGCAATTTGACATCAGTTCGTGCGTAAATGCCAGAAGAGCGCACTTTCCGGAGGAAATTTCCAGGCGTCGATTGCGTAGATCAAAGCAGTTGCAGAAGCAGCTCTCTGTATTCTCGCTCGTAACTGCGGGCGAGTTACCGCAGATGTCCAGATGCAGATGTCATCAGTGTATGTTGATAGATAAATATTGTTTAGTAGGTGCGTATGGAGAGTGATTAGTGTTATATTGAATAGCACGGGGTCTCAGTCCACCACTCTGAGGGACGCCATGACAACTGAAACGTGCAAATGTGTTCCCGGTCTCTGTACTCACAAATAGGATCGCATTTGGAGATAAATGCGTATCCACTTAAACATTCGGCCACCCAATCCAATCTTTTCTATTGCGGTAAGGACGGCTTCATGTGTAAGGTTATCATAGGCTCCTTTGACGTCAAGGAACAGAGAGGTGCAAAGACGCTTATGGCCTTTCTCGTGTTCCACGTACGTGATTAGGTCGATGACGCTATCGATCGATGATCGACCACGTCGAAAGCTAGCCATGGCATTGGGTAGATCTCATGGTACTCCAAAACACACTAGAGTCGGCCGAGAATCATTCTCTCCATCACTTTACCCACGCAACTAGCCAATGCGATCGGGTGATGGAGGAGAGTTCCAATGGTGATTTGCCAGGTTTTAGCCAGTGGTACTAGACGACTAGTTTTCCAACATTAAGGGGACAGTGCTCTTCAGCCAACAATCATCTATATAGCTGAAGTAGAGCTATTCTCGCACGCTCACGCAGATGACACAGGGGCTCTGTAGGAGATTCCGTCAGGTCCTGGTGTGGAGGTACGTTTGCATGAAGCGAGTGCCTGCCTTGAGCTCCTGAATTGGTGAATGGGAAGTCCATACAGGAATCACGTGGTGGTGGACAAGAACTGCTCGAAAGTGGTGAGCTGCTATGTACTGTAGTTTGCCCTGATAATCCGGCACAGAACTATCCGCAACGATCCCACATCTGGTCGATTTGGTGAAGGGCTAAGGCATTGAATGGTGACTTCTGAATGTGGGATGACCGCAAACCTCTAACCATCCTCCATATCTGCGATGAGGACTTACGAGGGGTACGAGCGACTCGCAGAAAGTAATCCCGCGTTGGAATTCTAGCTTGTCCACCGACGTTTGATCTTCTGCATACGTCTAGCAGTCCGTAAGTCCTTATATGTCCTTCGTTGCGCCGGTACCTTCTTTCATCTCGTCGTCGCACAAGGCCTCGAGCCGCTCCAGCTCTATGTCGATGTCCACGATCTCTTACAGTGCATGGGATCGACACACAGTCTCTTTTACAGAGGTCTTGTTGGCCCTCTTGTAAATCGCATAGTGTTCCTTGGTATTGCTCTTCCATACGAGACTGAATTTTTTTCCAGTCCACTCTTTTAACCTTGTCGCGGACTTAGGAGGCGACAATCCCCTGATCTTAACGTATGTTGGGATGTGATCACTGCCATGCGTCTCTATATCCGTGAACCATTCCAGTATGTTTCACTAGGCTTCGCTAAACAAAAGCAAGTCGAGACACGCGACTGTATGTGGAGTCCCACTAAAAAATGTAGGACTGCCATCGTTCATGATAACCAAAGTTTGTTGTCGGAGGCAAAAGACACCAAAGTTTCTGCCCTTCATGTTGTATTCCTGAGTTCCCAATAATATATGGTTATCGTTAAAATCCCCAATGATAAACACACGGGCCAGGGAGTTAACGCTATGATGTCTCGTAATCTTTTTTTGATCGAAATGGCTTGTGGTGATAGGTATGCTCCAAACCACAGTTATTTTGATCCTCCCTCTTTTTCAATCTTAAGCATAAGTATTGGTTTTTCGTCATGAGGTTGTACATGTTGGAGGATGTAAGTTGATGGTCTCGGCGAATGTACAGGGTCGTCCACTCTTAGTACGAACACCGCGCCGCGTGGCTGCGCTCCGCGGGCGCCAGCGCTAGCGGTGCGGCCGCGCATTCGAAGCTTATCGGCACAGGCGCACAAGAGCTTGGAGGCGGGGCTTCGTTTCGATTAAAAGCGCGGGGAGCGCGCCGCGCCTGTTTTTGCCGTGAAGCAAACTTAATGCACCTGAGAACCACAAAGCGTTGCCGGAAAGCGGGCTTCGCTCAGCGCAACGTGTTGACAGTATTTGAGAAGTGAGCGGTCCCTCTTGTTTAAGTACCATAATACTTGTTTAATGTATACATTGTTGCAACTCTAGAGTATTGGTTTTGCTTGTTTGTAGTGCTTAAGTCAGTGAAAGAATTTTGGCACTGAGTGGTGCTCTGAGAAGTTCCGACTACCGAGAACTATTTAACGTGCACTGAAATTACGTGCGCACGGGTATTTCTGCATTTCTCCCGCATTTAAACACGGCACATGCTGCCGCGGTCGAACTTGTGTCTGCCGACTAATTTTAGCTGAGCTCTCGACGACTAAGCCTCCGCAGCGGGGCTTTCTGACGGCTCTGCACACTCTGCAAGTATCGAGATTCACGGGTCTAAAACATTGGCTTTGCGTGCTTGTTCTGAAGTATCGGAATGCTCTACAGCTTTACAAGTGTAAAGAAGTTTGCAGACATGGGCAGTTGGACACGAAGTTTATTGCTTGTGCGCTACGTGTCCCAAAGTTCGCAACTATCAGTAGCGGGTAGGTTCCCCTCCAGCTCCAATAACCGCATTAATTCTATTGGGGAGGCTGCTGTATAGGGACCGACAAATGTTGGTGTCGGCCCTGATTCGCTCCCACTCCTCTTGAACAATGGCCCAAAGCACGTCCGCTGAGACGGCACGGAGTTGTCGGTGCGCCAGCGCAAGCTTCATGTTCCCCCACACATTTTCAATAATATTTAAGTCAGGCGACTGTGGAGGCCACTCAAGAACTGCCACGTCGCGACGCTCTAAATATGCAGCAACTTTCTTTGATTTATGAATGGGGGAGTTGTCATGCTGCAGGATGAAATCGTTCTCTGGGAATGGTCCCCCAACGAGATATGGGAGCAGTACGGTCGTCCAAGAGCCCGCAGTAGGCATCTGCCGTGAAGCGACCTTCAATTCTGACAAGGGGTCCCAGCCCTTGAGCGGTTACGGCGCCCCAAACGCTCACTGCCGAACGACCGCTGGCTGCCACTCGTTGCATGTATTCCGGCATATACCTGCAAAAATCAACATAAGTTATTAGCGTCTGAATCAAATCCGAAGGACATGAATTATGTTCTAGGTGGTTCACATCTTGTAGCTGTTGGATATACAGCCGCCCATTTTTTTATCCTGAACGCGCGAACGTCGACCGCCCAGTCGATAAGCGCCGTTTAACGAAGCACATCGGCAAAATAAACGAGAATACGTGCATCCCTGCGATGAACAGTCCTGTGCAGCTGACTTCTGCTAGGCTGTTTCGGGAACCGCACACCAGGACGCCCGAAACATGCGCTTACAGACCTCGATGGTCGATGCTCGCGCATTCAGGTTAAAAAATTGGCGGCTGTACTACATTGACGGGACCAAACAAGTTTTCACTTGATGACGTCATACAAAATATGGCAAACGGCGCCGTATTTTTCTCACCTCACATCGCAACATAGATGACAATTTATAACATACCCCTAGACTCTGGCAGAACGTCTTTTCTAAGTATCGCACAGTGCGAGTAAATTGTTTCTTTCATATCTACTATTTTATTGGAGCAAATACTCTCTATTCTATTACATCCAGTATCTTCTGGCCAAAGTTTGCCTGAACATGGCTTAAACTAAATTTAAACTTTTGGACTGGCATTATTATCAGCTGATCATATCTGTCCGCTGAAACAGAAGTATTCTCATTATTATTATTATTATTATTATTATTATTATTATTATTATTATTATTATTATTATTACTTTCGCTTATATGAACACATTTATCGTAAGGGCAATATTTCCTGAATCTAAAAGGTATTGTGGTAGTTATTATGCAGAGAATGCAGTGACGGCAGGCAATGCGGCATTTGTCTTCTTTGAAGTAGTTTCATAACGGTTTCGGGCCACCAAAACACGTTCTGGAATACGGGAACTTAAGTAAGTGTTACCTACCGGCAGTTTTGGGGCCGCCAAACCCGCTGCCGCTGGTCCCACCTTGTCGTAAACGAAGATTCATCAGTGAAGACGACCTTCGCCCAGTGTTCCTCGGTCCATTGCAGGTGCTCTGTTGCAAAGTCGAGGCGTTTCTGCTTGTTCACTCCACTTACGATGGGCTTCTGAACTGCCGTTCGAGACTTAAGGCCTGCCGCGTACAGGCGACGTTTCACGGTCGTGTTAGAAACACGCGTCAGCCCTGTACTTTGCTTGATTTCATCAACAGTTGCGCTAGGATTGTCCACAGCTGCTGCCACTATGGCCATGTCCTCATTTTCGGTTGTTACTTGCGGGCGAGGTTTGCGTGGAGCATCCGTAATCTTTCGTTCGTTCCTATACGCCTGGATTATACGGTTAATTGTGGAGAGCGGCCGATTTTTCATTGCAGATATCTGCCTTTGCGTATGGCCTTGCAGGCTCAGGTCCACAATGTCCCTCCTTTCGCTTTCGGGAAGACGCGACATAGCTGCTTGTCAAACGTTCACCGAAAGTGATGCAGCCTTCCTAGGTCGCAGCCGTTTTTTTTACCGAGCGAATGCCATAAAAGAGCAACAAAATAGAAAGACCACAGTTCCTAACTGAAATGCTCATAGCGTGATGTTAGGGCCAGCCAATCAATATAATCTCAGTAAAACAACGTCTTCTGACTCGAGCGTATACAGCTTTTCATTGGACAGACGGCACAGTTAACTTGAGAATCATGTGCAACCCCGTATCCGTATCGCCAGGAGATAAGAATGTGTGATGCCCATACTACATGAACCCCAACAGGCCCGCTTAGGGTGATCTTGGAAGGCCAGAATGTGACGGCCCAGCGGAACTTTCTGGACGAGTTCATTTACACGTGTACTGACGATCAAGGTGAAAAAAAAAGCGAACCAGACACCACAGACGCTAGCGCCGTCCCGTCCATTTCCCTGTTTGTGTTTCTTTGAGCGACTTATGTTTCGATAACGTGCACGTGGGTGAGACGGCAGGCTACTTCAGCAGTGGCCCCAAGAATATTGTAAGTTATTGTCCAAAAATATGCTGAGGTTAAACTTAGGGCGAACTCGCATAAGACACTCCCCGAAGAAAAGACACGACACATACAAGCACTGTGTGTGGCGTGTACGGCTCGTCGGCTGAGTGCACGGAAGGCTGAAATTAAATCAGAAGTATAGGGTACTAAAGTACGAAGGAGGAGGGGAAGAACGTCAAGGCGCTGACGCAGTCCTTGGGATTTTATCACACATTGAAAACTTATAAATTGTTGCGTTCCTTGAGTTTGGCTAGGGGGTAGTAAAGACAAGAATCTGGAAGATGCGACCCTCAAGAAGAAGCTGTTTTCCGACGGTCGGGCATTTAAGTGGTGATCACGGTGTCATTACTCGCGCAGGTATATTGCAGTGAATTACATGTTTAAGCAGAAGGGTGGACACGTATAAAGTGGTGACAAAGAGTGGGGCCCCTGTTTCCCACTAAAAACCTAAATGGACGGAGCAAACGAAGCTATTCGTATAACAATACAGCAGAATAAAAGAGGTGCAATGCAGGCCTCCGCGGAAAGTAAGTGCCAGAATATAAACGCCCCGATGTTACGTGATATTGATACTTTTGAAAAAAGACAAGAGACCTTAAGACCAACGTCGCGGGATGAATATTCAGCTGGTGTTTCGTCATGGACAGAAAATGAAACAGTGCCCGTGCGCACGCAGTTTCAGGGCACGTTAAATATTTCCCGGTAGTCGAAACTTCTCAGAGCACCGCTCAGTGGCGAAATTATTTCGCGGATTTAAACACCGCAAACCAAGCAAAACCACCACTCTAGAGTTTGCAACAATGTATACATTACACTGGTATTATGGTACTTAAACAAGAGGGACCACTCATTTATCAAATACCGTAACTACAAACACGTTGCGCTGAGCGAAGCCCGCTTTCCGGCAACGCTTTGTGGTTTCTCAGGTGCATTAAGTTTGCTTCACGGCAAAACAGGCGCGGCGCGCTCCCGCGCTTTTAATCGAAACGAAGCCCCGCCTCCAAGCTCTTGTGCGCCTGTGCCGATAAGCTTCGATGCGCGGGCCGCACCGCTAGCGCTGGCGCCCCGCGGAGCGCAGCCACGCGGCGCGGTGTTCGTACTAAGAGTGGACGACCCTGTACACCAGAACCTTGCTGCTTTCAGTAACAGTAGACGACTTAAAAGGTTCGTATCCCGAGAGTCGTATTGCACTCGATAAGTTCGGCTCACAGATGACGATTACGGGAACATATTGACGTACACAAATCGACGAAAGTCACCAATGCGCGATCTCAGTCCCCTGGCATTCCACTGCAGTATTGCTGCTTTACGAACCTCATCCCTGAAAGACAGGGGTGGGTTAGCCATGGTCTACTCTAGGGCTGCTAGCACTGGACTAAGCGCGTCCAGTACTTGAAGGGCACTTTTGGCTGACGGTGTATTCATGTCGCTTAACAACACGCAAATGGTGTCCACTAATGATCTTAGCATCACCATCACGCGATGATCTGGCTTCCCGTCCGTTGCAGCATCTTGTGCTTGTTCTCGAGGCGGCTTCTGTTGAGGCTCAAGAGGTCGTGTAGGCGGCTTCTGTTTAGGCTCAACAGAGCTTCTAGTCTGAAGGGGTGGCCATTCCTTTGGAGAAAGGGATCTCTCAGCATCTTCTCTTTCAGCGCAGATGTTTGCCGTCCTAGGAGCCGCGCCTGTCGATTTCACTTGAGTTTCTGACTTTCCCATCAGATTTTGCACTGTCGTTCGTGAGGACCTTCGACGATGACGGCGTCTTCGCCTTACGTTTTGCGCAGCTTCTCTGTGAGTCGAGTTGTCTTGCACCATTTGCCTCAAAATATAAATCTCTTTCTTAATCTGAGGACAGTCCTTGGAGGAAGCACTATGAGCTCCTTGGAAGTTGGGGCATTTCAACGTAGTTGCATTACTGTCGTCTTCTGAGTGGTGTTCAGCGCACCGGGGGCACACTGCGGAACTTCTGCAAACACCCTTCACGTGGCCAATCTTCTGGCACTTGAAACACTGCATAGGCTTCGGAATAAATGGGCGAACCTGGTGACGGAATTGGCCAACCTTCACGTAAGAGGGAAGGCAGTCACCCTTGAATGTTATTCACACACAACGAGAGTTGCCTAGGCGACCAGCATGCACAATGACGTTGTTTTCACTCACTGGTTTTATCAGTTCAGGAAAATCTTAATTGGCGATTTCAGTGTCTATATCATAGATAACTCCTGTTACGGTGTCACCATTCGCTGGTATGACGGATCGGACTTTGATGTTTCCCAGCTCCGACACATGCTGTAGCGTGTTCAGTGCACTCGGGTTTCTCACGTCGATTGCCAAAATATTCTTCCTCGTGTTTATCCTGATGTCCTTAATCTCATTAGGCACAATGTTTTCAAGGTACAAGGACAGTGCTTGCCTGTTGAGGATGCGTAGATTGGCAGTAGTAGTCTGCGGCATAAACAGAATGGAGTGAGGCCATCGCTGAGGCGGTGTCCTCACAGTGGCTGTACTTGATGCCGATAATGCGTTCATGATTCTTCGTTTGGCCTTGCGGTAGAGCACAGGTTTCGAAGCCGTCTTCCGAGGACTCGTAGTCTGATGCAGAGTACAGCTCAGTGTCCTCGCTCTCACTAGATGTATTGCCACGCTTTCTTGAAGCAATGCCCGTGGATGAACTGGTACTGGGCGGGATCTCCGGGGATTGTACATCCATCACCGCGATATAGGGGGCTGGAGACCCCGCTGTTGCGCTGTGGAATGCAGAAAATACAGCACAGACTGCAAGATGTGTTCCACAAGAAAATCACTGAGATCACAAGAGATCGTACTGGTAAGAATGCTATAAACCCTATGAGATAAAAAAACTACAAGCGCGGAGTAAAATTAATCAATAAATAAAGAAAAACAATAGGTAACGAAAGAGAGAAACTCTTGATGAAAAGTAGTTGGCGAGGCAAGATTCGGACGAATATCCCTCATGATTCAAAGGCTGTTGTCCTAAGCACTCGGCTGTTCGGGCACGTTAACAGAACGTAGCGTATTCTTGTACAGTGTAGCAAAATAATAATTGTTGGGGTTTATCCCTCCAAAACGAAACAATGATTTTGAGAGACGCCCACGTGGAGGGCTTCGCAAATTTTGACAACCATAGGTTCTCTAGCGTTCTCTTAAATATACGTACATGGGTCTCAAGCATTTTCGCTTTCATCGAAAATATAGCTTCTGCGTGTGGCTTGTATAATAAAGTGCAGTGAATTATAGTATATTACAGTACAATATTTTATGATACAGGGGTAGAATGCAGGGGCGAGAGTGAAGAGAATGGAAATGTGAAGAGAGAATGAGTATAGAGAGATCTACATATAGGCAAAAAATGAATAAGAGAAAAAGTATAAAAAGCTAAATAGGATGGATATATAAAAACGCACTCGTATCGACGAAGTGAAGCATGACGAGTGGCTGAAGCTCAGGGTATCACATGAATGACTAACCTTACGTTATCTGAGCGTTGGCTCATGTCTATAAAAATTGAGTGACGTAGAGTGACATAAACAGTGGGCGATTGAGGTAGGTCCTAAGGTCCGTAATGTGTACGTTGAAGGGGCGGACTATAGCGTAACGGGTTTGTAGTGGTAGGTGTTTTATATTGTTCCGTCACAGTTATGAATGTTGCTCGTGTATTTTAAACCTTTTTTATTCCCATACACACATAACTTTCGACTTTCGCAATGGTTTATATGTACCGAAACAGCGGGCATGGAGAGTAGACGACTAATAAAGGTTCTAATGCCCGTAATATGCACGCCGTAATCACTTAAAAGTATGTCTTATAAGTGTTCTATGGTGTTCTTTTCACAATAATGATTCATATTTGCGTCTTGATAAATCTTTGTGTGTGTGTGTGTGTGTGTGTGCGTGTCGCATCAACGCATCTACGCGTCATTGATATCATGGACGTGGGCGTAGAAAACTCGGCCTTAAGATGCTTCGCCCCTAAAACTTTATTATGCGATAGCAAATTATATGGACCGGCCATCAATGTCACGCACCGTCTGTATATTTATATATATATATATATATATATATATATATATATATATATATATATATATATATATATACAATATATATAATATATATATAATATATATATATATACCTATATATATATATATATATATATATATCTATATATATAATATATATATATATATATATATATATGGAACCGAGAAGAGAAGGTAAAAATTCAGGAAATGAGTCCGGCGCGTGGAATCGACAGGTGGGACCATCCCCGTCGTGAATGGGAGACGTTAACCACTGAGTCACCAAGGGTACCTCCTTCAGGGTTTTAACGGCAAGCTATTTGTTCCTACCACTTACCACTGTTGGCGGCCACCTCGGGGGGGGGGGTGACTATCGTTGTTTCAGCATTATCAACGAGATGGCGCAAATTAGCGCGTGTAGGCACTTATCTTTCACGCGTACTTTGGCCCGTGGAGAGAAGGTGAAAGGACGATCTCTCGTGCGTCCTTATGTTTCGGTGAAAATGATCATGCGTCTTCGCTGGCGTTAGGCTTGGAACAATTCTGTTGTAGTTACGGGGTGAACAAAGGCCACTGCGATCGTTGCACAGCCTCCGTTGACGAAAAGAACGCGCTTTTGAAACACAGCGAAGTAAGAACTGAAACGCTTATTCACATTATTCTGTACCTATGAGTTCGTTTCATGCGTCATTTGTGCGTGATAAACGCGGGGCACGTTTTGATTGGCTTTCCATTCCGCGCGCGACCTTCCTATTTGTTCCTATCGCGTTCATTGCTTCGCCTTCACGGCAAAGCTGTGAATTTATATTGAGGTCCTGAACAAATCCAACCCCATTTTTGGAGTCGAAGCTCTTTAAGGCGTGGGTCTGTCCATCTCTTGTATGTATCATCAGCCATCATCATGAGCCTGACTACGTCCACTGCAGGACAAAGGCGTCTCCCAAGTTCCGCCAGTTAACCCGGTCCTGTGCTTGCTGCTGCCAGTTTATACCCGCAAACTTCTTAATCGCATCTGCCCACCTAACCTTCTGTCTCCCCCTAACCCGCTTGCCTTCTCTGGGAATCCATTTAGTTACCCTTAACGACCAGCGGTTATCCTGTCTACGCGCTACATGCCCGGCCCATGTCCATTTCTTCTTCTTGAATTCAGCTATGATATCCTTAACCCCCGTTTGTTCCCTAATCCACTCTGCTCTCTTCTTGTCTCTTAAGGTTACACCTACCATTTTTCTTTCCATTGCTTGCTGCGTCGTCCTCAATTTAAGCTGAACCCTCTTTGTAAGTCTCCAAGTTTCTGCTCCGTAGCTAAGTACCAGCAAAATACAGCTATAGTATACCTTCCTCTTGAGGGATAGTGGCCATCTACCTGTGATAATTTGAGAGTGCTTGCCAAATGTGCTCCACCCCATTCTTATTCTTCTAGTTACTTCAATCTCGTGGTTAGGCTCCACGGTTATTACCTGCCCTAAGTAGACATAGTCTTTTACAACTTGAAGTGCACTATTACCTATCTCGAAGCGCTGCTGTTTTCCGAGGTTGTTGTACATTGCTTTCGTTTACTGCAGACTCATTTTAAGACCCACCTTTCTGCTCTCCTTGTCTCACTCCATAATCATGAGTTGCAATTCGTCCCCTGAATTACTCAGCAATGCAATGTCATCGGCGAAGCGCAGGTTACTAAGGTACTCTCCATTAACTCTTATCCCTAACTGTTCCCATTCTAGGCTTCTGAAAACCTCCTGTAAGCACGCGGTAAATAACATTGGGGAGATTTTGTCCTCCTGCCTTACACCCTTCTTGATTGGTATTCTGTTGCTTTCTTTATGAAGCGCTATGGTAGCAGTTGATCCCCAGTAGATTTCGTGCAGGATGTTTATATATACTTTATCGACGCCCTGATTCCGCAGTGTCTGCATGACAACTGATATTTCTACTGAATATAACGCCTTCTCGTAATCTATGAAGGCTATGTATAGTGGTTGGTTTTATTCTGAGTATTTGATCTATGAGTATGTATAGTAAGTAGTACGTAACCACCAGTGGCACATACCCGCTCTAGAGCGGGTATGTGCCACTAGTGTGGACGGGCGGTATGTGCCACTAGTGTGGACGGGCGGGTATGTGCCACTATGAACTGACGGATGTAAGCACGGACGGGCTTATGGTTGCTTCGCCTCACTCATCATCATTCACTCCGTGGATACGCTGTGACTTTTTTTTTGGGGGGGGGGGGAGGATCATGGACCACTTTGACGTGGGAATAGAAAGACGAGCTTTACCATTGTCTCATGGGCTTTCTTGAACGTCTCGACTTGTTGTAGGACAATACTTTTACCCTGCTTTAGTATTCTCCTCAGGGAATTCTCGATGCTTTAACTGCAAAGATGTGCACCTCTCGAGCTTAGGTTTAAAATCACTGCGATGCGGACATTCCAAAGAAATGGCCGAAAGGCCCGCTGAAGCATGTGCCCGTGTTGAGCCAGCGAAGAGAAAAAAAGATGGAAATGCGCAAATAGACATATAGCACAGAGAGAAAGAGATAAAAAAAGATACATACGAATTGAAATACGAAGAAAAGAAGCGTAGCCCTGTATGGCATAAGATAGAAAAGGGCGATAAAGAGGTCGATATGAAGGTGAAAGCCCAGCCGATCATAGACTAGCTAGTTTCCCACTAGCTCTGCTTTTACGCAGCCTCACGTTGTGGATATTTCTATAAGATAACAGTTACATGGACGTCCTTATCGGATGGCTGCTGCCTTCATCGCCGTCATGCCAGAAATAAAGACCGAATTGATAACATCACTTCGCACATAATGTGCTCACACTCGCGACTAAAATTACGCTGACACTGGGAACGAGTGCACTAGAAGCGATGATAAAACAGGACGGCCATCCATTTCGCTCGAAGGTTGCACACAATACCATCTTCTCACGTGCGTCACCTGCATTCGATGACTACTCAAATCCCCAACCGTACTTTGCATGGCCAAGGAGTGTAGAGGAGAAAGAGAAGGAACCTCGTCTCTCGGGCAGAAAGTGTGAAGTTTGCACGTAAGGGCTTGGTCGCTAGCGGTGGCGCATGCACTATCTCGGCACACATAAGGAGACGAGTCTACATACACCGTCTGAGACATAAACGCCTTGCATTTAGAGGACTGGTAGCATGAAAAGCACTTCAGCCCCTAAATTTGCCGTACTCACTTGAAACAGTGTATTGGGGAATTACGTGAGATTGCATTCGAAAGAGTTAGCTGTTAGTCTTCGTACAACATTCCAAAGTGTAGCAAAAGTATTCATGGCGCCGCCTTTGCTGTCGAACTGTGATTTTGTTACGGGCAGCTCAAGGAAGGAACAAGTGCTAATAATTAGTAGAGGGTACTTTAAAAACTTCGTATTATAATTATGTGTCTACGACTGTATAATTTGATTTTCTTACCTAGTTTACTTGCTTTAGAAGTTCGTTCGTCGGTCTTGTTTGATAACGCAGTTTAGCAGAACATAACAATAGCGTGACTTGCACCACGCAACCTGCATTCGGTCGAATCGACATTGATTGCGTCGGTATAATAATAAACATTGCTCAGCTTACAACAGAAAAAAACAATGCGAAATTTTCACGGAACGTAAAAAAGAATCTGTTGTGTCAAAACTTCGCGTTTTCTTTTTGTTGTAACCTTGAACCAACAGTTCGAGCTTTAACCCTAACAATGCCGACAATACCCAGAGACCCCGTATCGGCTTTCTCACCAGTGGTGTTGAAATACTGCGATCAAGCGTTATTTTAGGAATTATGGTCAACTGGAACACGTGACGGCACTGTCTATTCCGGTCATCTGCACCCTCACAATAAGGTAGCGTCGAACGCATTGTCACGTACCGCTCTTTGTGCAAATCAATAGCTCTGAAACAATACACTATGGCGTGCCGTGGGTGGTTTGGAACCCCAAAATAAATGTTGTTGTGTGCGCTACTAACATGTATTATTAGGCTGTCATTAATCTATTGTTCGCCACTCTTCCGTAAACAATGGCTGCCTAGTGCGAAACTTGTCCAATGTTGCCCTCGATTCGTCGCTCATCGCTGATAACACAGCCAATCATTCTGGCGAAATATTCCACTGGAACTTTTCCTGTCCTTTTCCAACGACTCCATATATTTCTCCACAAAATCTACATATAACTCGTTTCAGACGCCACCATAAGCTCTGCGCAAATGTGCTAAATTATTATACCTGCGTCTCTCATAATAATATAGTGGTTTTGGGACGTTAAACCCCACATATCAATCAATCAAATTATTATACCGTTATTTAAATGAAGCCAGTAAAGTATAGCCGCAAAAATACTGTCCAAGTATGAAAATTTATTTGTGGTAAGTTAATCTATCTTGATTCCGATGTAAAATATATTATCTATCTATTTTAGAGCCATTGACTCTTTGTTTTCCCAGAAATGGTACAAAATCTCAGTCTATAGGATTGTAGCACAAGTTATTTTTTGGTTGTGTCCGAGGAAGGAAAACTTAGACTTTTCACGGGGCTCCAAGAAAGCGGCACGCCGAACGACACGTAGAATGTGGCAATGCCTTTAGCGAATTGAGTATGCACAGCAGTATACAAGCTAAAATGAATTCAAATACTGTCGTACGTAAGAAGACGATTTGTTCCGAAAGCAAAGACATGAATTCACACCTTAGGTCGTCCAAAGTTGTAAAGCTCATATGCTCTCACATATGAAGTATCTTTTGCGCTTCGGGCCTACTCGGACTCAGACTCAACGAAGTTTGTCTGAGACAAACTCACTCGCACTCAATCTCACGTAAATCTTCTTCGACGAGACTCACTATACATGACTCAAACGCACGAAAGTATTACTCACCTAGACTCACTCAAACTTAGCGCCACGACTCTATCCAAGTCGAAGTGAGCTCCGGTGAGCCGACTTATGAGTTCCTTAGCCCTAGAATTAACTTTTTTCGACTTTGGCGTCAATGTTGTTTCACACCGTTATCCCACGTTATCGGGGCTTGTCTCGAAGCCTTTTAATATAGTACCTTCGAACACGAATTATGAGTGGTTGCCAACCAGTAAGGACACTTTTTTGCGAAAGATATAAAAACCTAAGATGCATTTATCAAGACAATTTTTTGGAAAAGTTGACGGGTTGGAGTCAAAGCAGCTCGTTATGTAATTTACACCTCTGTTCAGTAAATATTGAAAAGGCACTAATGAACGATACCGCTTTGAACTACGTGTAGGTAGGTGCAAGTGTAAACATGTTTTCAGATAAGGCTGATAGTAATGCTGAAGATAGGTAGACAGCAATCCCGAAGTCGGCTAAAAAATATGGAGATCACCTAGAGTCATTAAAAAAAACATAAATTGCGCTTTGGGCTCACTCAAACTCGACTAACCAAAATATGCACTGTAAAAGAACTTGTTGTTGGGTTAGTTGATATAACACTTCACAAAAATTTGAAATATTGTACCAGCTAGCCCAACAACAAGTTCTTTTACAATATATTTCTAGTACAGTGGGCTTATCTTGTTACCCGTTAGACCTTGTGTCTTTAAATGACGGACTTGTGCACAACATCATCGAGGCCACGTGCCAAGCTAGAAAGCGAGCTCTGTGCGTGTTTGATGCCTGGGTGTGTGTGTGTGTGTGTGTGTGAATGTGTAGCGTGTTCGCGCTCAAATTAATTTTTTGAAATGCTGTAGCCGAAATATTATTCACCCGGACTCAGTAAGGCTCAGATTCATGGCTTCAACTGAGTCCGAGTAAGACAGAGTGTGGCGCCTTATGAGTGAATTAGCCGACCTATACGCGCCACACTCACTTGTGAATGCAAGCTGTCTTGTCATAGAGCCAAAATTAAACGATGTATTAGTTGAGTTATGCATGTTGAGTCAAAAAAGTGTTCATTATGCGCGTCTTGTTCGCGGACACGATGCGCCCTAATTTAGCCGTAGAAAGTTTTGCAGTATGAATTCAAAGAATATCCAAGAAGGAAACCTTCACTGGTGCGAGTGATTATGCAGTGGCTAAATATTTTGAATGGTAACAAATGACGCTTCAGGAAAAAAAAGTTTGGCTGATGCTACGTATGTTGCGGAACTTGTGAAAGATTTCGTAGCCCCCCGCAACGTTGTCTCTCATAGAGATATCGTGGTTTCGAGACGTTAAAACGGAAGAAATATTGTTGTAATATTTGCCTCTTGCTTTATGTTTTCTGCACTCTATTTTCACTTACAAAAGCTGACAACAAACGCGCAGATCGCGTCGCAGTTTTATGAAAGTTCTACGATAGTCGTAGATTATTCTGTTATAATTACGGGCAGGACACGGAAAATTGAGTTTATTCGAAAACTATCGCAGATGCTAGCGATGATACTAGAAACATTGATTACGCATGTAAATATGTCGATGCGCCTTACAGTCACTCTGATTACTCGGCAGACGACGACTGCTCTCGCTGCTATGAGTTCACTGTGTTAATCAATTGTACGCTTACTTGTACGTTGATGAGTAGGTGAGTGTTTCAACCCCTCTCGTCCCAAACTTTTTAGGGGCGAAGCTTCTTAACGCGTGGGTCTGTCCATTCTTTGTATGTATGTATGTATGTATGTATGTATGTATGTATGTATGTATGTATGTATGTATGTATGTATGTATGTATGTGTGTGTGTGTGTGTGTATGTATGTATGTACGTATGTGTGTGTATGTATGCATGCATGTATCTGTGTATGCACACGTGTACACATGTATGTATGTATGTATGTATGTATGTATGTATGTATGTATGTATGTATGTATGTTTGTAGTACGTAGCCAGCGTTGGCACATTCCCGCTCTAGAGCGGAGAAGTGCCACAGGGGATGCGAGATGGGAGATGGCGGTACTTGGAGTGTTCAGAAGATGGACGCACGGACGGACGGACAGACAGACTAGCATAGACGCACGAACAGACAGACACACAGACGGATGAACAGACTCACAGACGGACGCAAGGGCAGATGAATGGACGCATGGATGGATGCACGGATGGTCGCACGGACGGGCTGATGGACGCTTCACCCCACTTATCATCATTCACTTCGTGGATATGCTGTATTTTTTTATTTTGCTTACGTATATATAGAAGCACACATACAAACGAACACACGAGCACAATAAAGTATGGTTAGAGCCCCTTGCCCCTGCAAAAAGAAAAAAAAAATCTTGCCAAGCTTCATATCATAACCACGTGACCATACACGTATGAGCCGGCCTTTTATGATCCAAAAGTGTTTTTGTGTTTACATGAACCGAGCAGTTGCTACAGCGAGTATGTCTTTTATTAAGACACAGCAAAAACAACTGAAAGGCTGCGAGTTACAAGTTTTTATATATGTATTCTTCCGTGACTGCCCACTGAGCTCCATCAATGAAACAGCCACTTATGGGTAATCTCTTTTAAAAATTTGAGTAGTTCTCCAGAGAGATAAGCCCATCTTCGCTGCAGAATTTGTCTTCACGACTCTTCTCATTGCAAGGAAACTGTGCTTCGCAACTTGCATGACATTTTATATTGTCATTTTATAATGTCTATATAACGGCGTTTCTGCAGTGTAAAATATAAAAAGAGAGCAAAATACAACCTAACCGAAATTCTCGAAATGCGATTTTATCATTGTTTCTGCAAAAGCGCGCATTGACTGTGCGTGCTTACTCTGGGACCGAAGCGTTTGACGCGACAATCAGGTGTCGGTAAATGTACGGAAGCCCGCTTCACCGGTTGTACTGAACAATTGAATCAAGTGGATTGATTCCAGAGCGAAATCTATTCAAGCGTGGCAGTGAGATGACGGCTAAAAAGGAAGAACAACATACGAACAAGAACGAGACGGATTCCTTATACTCACGTCTACGTGGGAAGGAACCAAGAGGATGAGATTAAGAAAAATACAACAAAAATGCACTTGCCGCGAATGTCATCTTTCGTTGTTTGTTTGATTTATGTATGTTATCGCTAATCTCGTGTAATATTTGCCCTTATAGTGTCAACATCGTTTACGAACTTACTTCACCTTCCAAATCCCCACCTCTCTAAAAAAATTCATATCTACAGTTTAGCGCCAATTCAGCAGTGTGGGAATAGCCTCTTGAAAAAAAAACTGCAAGGAACTAAGCCTGCAGAAATCAGTGTTGAAACTCCGCAAACGTTAAGCGTGGGGAGGGGTGAACTAAGGAGCGTGCGCTGGTGCTTATTACAGCGAAATAGTTGCTAATGGCCAATGAAAGGCAGAAGAAGAAGTAAAAGAAAAGAAGTACCATCGAGCTGATTAGCCATAGCGACTTGAGAGAGGTTTCTTTCATGAAGTGCTAGTGGAGCAAAGCCGCAAAACGGCAATGTAGTGAAGCGAGTTTCAGCCTCACCAACGTTGTCTAAGTACTGCGCCGAAATGCAGCTTACCAAAGGTTCTTCTACTTCTTCAGTGTCTCCCTACCCATTAGCACTGATTTTGGCCTAACTTGTTTTCGGCTTACGCACCGATGCATGCACCGAAGCGTGCTTTGCCGCAGGAGAAGTCTCTGCATTCGAAACGAATTTTGGGACAGAATTTGACCAAATTGTGCTATGAACGCTATTAAGTCCTGGTACATACTACGAGTGACTAGTGATACCCAATTTTCATGGCGCATACCCATGTATAATAAATCAAGACGACGCCATAACACACCGACAGGCCGAGATCTTAAGGTCCGTCGCTCCCTAAATATTTGCCCCTCCACGGGGGTCTAGTGGCTAAGGTACTCGGCTGCTGACCCGCAGGTCGCGGGATCAAATCCCGGCTGCGGCGGCTGCAATTCCAAAGGAGGCGGAAATGTTGCAGGCCCATGTGCTCAGATTTGGGTGCACGTCAAAGAACCCCAGGTGGTCGAAATTTCCGGAGCCCTCCACTACGACGTCTCTCATAATGATATGGTGGTTTTGGGACATTAAACCCAGCTATCAATCAACCCTTAACTATTTACAGACTCGTGTTATTTGGAGCTATAACACGTGATAATATGTGGATGCCATTACCGTAAAAGAGTTAAATACACGAATATACGCTTACAAAGGTGGTAAGCAAGAGTGAGCGTGCTATTTGCGTGCCAGATTTATGCAACATCAAGAGACAACGTGCCACGCTCTCGCAATATTTGGCCCGCGGTAAATGAACACGAGCTGCCGCCAGACGTACGCCTTCGCTCGAGCTTACGTATCGCAGCTGCCTCGTGCATGGTAGTTTACAGCTGATGCACGTTGTGTGTGTGCAAGACATGTAGAATCTCTCACGTTCGTAGCGGAAGTGTTTGGTAAGTAAGTGTACAGTCGGCGCTGCAAAAAAAAAGGAATCAATACTTTTTACATTGTGAATTAACGATCACTTCGTGTTTTCACTTTCACGTGGCCATATGAAGTTGTGTGTCACTTTATGTTTAAAGTTTTTACCTGTCTCTGTGAATTATATTCATGTCTTAGCTTAATGTTGTTCTGTGACTGGACTTTGTATTTACGCACTGCGTTATACGCCTACATTATTGGTGTCCATGTGCTAGCATTGTTTAGTACTGCCATGTGGCGCAGTGGGCTGTTTTCTTTGTACCACATTTATTACCTTCATGTGCAGACTCATAGTCTTTTATGTCTCAGTGAGCTGTACGAGTGGACATTAACTGATATTTCATTTAGATTTTTTTATATATATCTGCAATCCTCCGTAGTTCAATTTTGCTGGGGAAAAGGTAATGGAGTTTGTAATAATAGCCAACATTTCGTAAGAAATATTTGAATAATTCCACACACACTGTCCTTCAGTAGTACGATAATAATTGACACGTAAACTTAGAGTTATGTTGTAAGAGGTAGCTTTCCTTTGAAAGATTGGTATGTGGGGTTCAACATCCCAAAACCACCATATGATTATGAGAGACCCTCTAGTGGAGGGCTTCGGAAATTTCGACCAACTGTGTTTCTTTAACGTGCACCCAAATCTGAGCTCATGGACCTACATTGTTCCCGCCTCCGTCGTAAATGCAGCCACCGCAGCCGGGATTCAATCCCGTGACCTGCGGGTCAGCAGCCGAGTACCTTAGTCACTAGACCACCACGGCGGGGCGTAGCTTTCTTTTGTCTGGTGTTCATACAGGAACAGCACACTACCTTAAATGCTCTTTTGAGTGTTCGTCAGCGTCTGTAACAGTCTTAAGGCAGGTGCATCCCACGACCACCGAAACGCGCGTATGACATCACATTTTCACGAAGCAGGAATTCGCCTGCTCTATAAAACTTTGTATGTCCGCATGCACGTTTCAGAGAGGGCTGTTATTACACTTCCACTAAATACTTTAACTAAGTCTCCCCAGAGAGTGTTCTCCTTTGACGTTTTGTTCGCGTGTCAGTTAACACGCACTCATATTGCCACGTTCCTATTCTTCTAAGATTGAGATCTGTTCCTGATCGCCAGGCGTATGGTTGCACCACTGTGGTCAGGACACTCGCCTTCATAGCGTGAGGAACTGTGTTGAAACCAAGCACTGTGATGAGAACCTATTTCTTTTTTATGGTTATTTGTTAACGACAATGATATCTCGCGAGATATAGAAGCGCGGAGGAACACTTATCTCACTGAATATACGTAGATGAGCTTACACATTTAAAACTAAAGATTAAGTTCAAGAAGTAAATAACAATCGTTTAACCTTGTGCCATATTAGAAAAAAAAGAGAAAGTGCTGATGTTTCGAACGAAAATCAGCTGGAACGACATTCGCAAAAATAAAAGTAAAACGTAGGGACCCCTTGGTTTCTTGGATTAAGCCGATAGTCATTATTTTTTTTTGTTACCAACAAGCGCGCTCACTGAGAATTAGGCGGAGAATATATTCAAACCTAGATGAATCCACGCAATTTCGGCAAAAGTAAATTTATAATTTGACACACCTCTGGCCTATAAAAGCACGACTTGTTAGCATTGAGCCCCTGCAAAACCAATGATGTGTCAGAATGTGGTGAGCGAATGCACGGACTTCGAGATATGTTTTAGGGGCGAAGCTCCTTATGGCGTGGCTTGGGCGTCCCTTGTATGTAACCACCGGTGGCACATACCAGAAATAGGTATAACACTTGACCTCCAAGGTGGTGCCAGTGAGAGATTTCTTCTGTGCGTTGTTTAACAATAAAAAATAGTGCTCAATGTACATGCCAATGGCTGCTAATGGGGAATGAGAGACATGAACATTCGGCTTTTAGTCAACGCGCACGCTGCAATCCCCATTAGCAGCCATTGGCATGTACATTGAGCACTATCGGACAAGAAAGGAATGCTACATTATACTCGCTGGGTGTCACCTCCTTAGCTTTAGAAAGGTTTAGCGAGCGTTGAAAAACATTTATTTACAGATGTTATTTACAGGGAGGGTGGGAACGGTCCTTAAGGGGCCGCCCCGTACAAACACTAGGTGGGCTCCCTCTTACGGGAGCCCATTGGCGTTGGCCGCGGCCCGGGCACGCTCGACCAGGGCCCGTTGGGCCGTCAGGTCAGAGCAGCCGAGCAGGGCTGCCTCCCAGTCCTCCCGCGAAGGGTTGGGTTAGTGGGGTAAGATTTGGGGTTTTTTGGCATGCCCACACCATGTGGAAAATGTCAGAGGAACTTTCCTCACAATGTGGGCACTTCCCCGTGCAAGCGGGGTCAAAGTGTTTTATGATTGCCGGGCACAATAGAGTTTTAGTATAAAGGCGAAGGAGGATTCGCTCCTCCGCCTTCGTGAGGCCCTTACATGGTTTAGGATAGACGTTATGGCCGGATTGATAAAATTGTGTGATCTCCTTAAAGGTGTAGGCAGGATTGGGTTCGAGTTCCGGATCGGTAGGGGATGAGGATGGTGCCCGGAGAGTGAGCGCGCGGGCAGCGGCATCGGCCGTCTCATTACCATCGAGGCCCGTGTGAGCCGGAGCCCATATGATCGTTCGGTGCGCGGGGGCACCTAGGTAGCTGCTGTTCTGCAGTATTTTATAAGCACGGTACGGAATGTATCCCTGTTCAATATTGCGACAGGCACCCCTTGAGTCGGTGATTATGACCCTCGAGTCCTGATCTGCGGCGGCTAGTGCGATGGCGATCTCCTCCGCGTGCGTAATGTTATGTGCACGGAATGTGAGTCCGTTTACAACGGTGTTTTCGTGGACGACCGCAGCCGTATACCAACCACCGTGGTGCGGGCCGGAGGCGTCCACGTAGAATACCCCGAATTTTGTGGCCGTAGTGTCGAGCCAAGGCTTCCGCCCGCGCGAGGCGTCGGCCAAGTGTAGTCGTCTCGGGTCATGTTAGCCGGAAGAGGGCGCACGTGCAAGGAGTATCGCCAAACGTCTGGAATCCGTACGCGCTCTTCCGTGTGTATTGAGTGATTGATGTGTAGCCGGGCAAGGAGGCGGCGACCCGACGGTGTTTTAGAGAGTCCTAGTATATTGGTTGTCAAGTGCGCCTCTCTCAGCTCCTTGAAGGTGTTCACCATTCCCAAGCCCAAAAGGCGCTGGTTAGAGGTGCTGACAGGAAGGTCGAGGGCGCGCTTGTAGATTTTGCGGAGAATGACTTCGAGTGCATTCTCGTCGGATTTGCGTAGGTGGAGGTATGGAGCCGAGTACAGGACTCGGCTGGTTACGAATGCATGCGCCAGCCGCAAGGCATCTTTGCATCGTAACCCCCCGCGCTTGTTGGAAACCCGGCGGACCATCCGGCCCACCTGGTCCCCCACCTTACGCAATTTGGCCAATGTTGTGTCTGCTCTGCGATTTTTGTGTATAAAAAGCCCCAGTACTCTAATCTCATCGCGTTCGAGTATTGGTCCGCTGTGAAGGGAGAGGTCGATCTTTGCGGTGCACTTGGTGAGGGGCGTATGTGCACGAATACCGATTTGGACGGGGAGCACTGAAGGCCGCAGCGACGGGCATAGTCATCCACGATGTCCGCCGCTTGCTGCAGGCTTGCCTCCATGTCTCCTGCCGAGCCGTGTGACGCCCATATGGTGATGTCGTCGGCGTACAGCGCATGCTGTATGCCTTCGACTTTCGCCAGCTGAGCGGGGAGTCTAATCATTGCCACATTGAATAGGAGGGGCGAGAGGACCGCTCCCTGCGGAGTCACTCTCGTGCCTAATCGGTAAGGGCCGTGTTCAGTGTCCTGAATCTGAATGTATGATTGTCGGTCAGTGAGGAATTGTTTAATATAGTTGAAAGTGTTTTGGCCGCAATCCACCTGTGAGAGATGTGTTAGAATAATTTCGTGGGTCACGTATCAAAGGCCCCCTTCAGATCCAAAGCGAGCACAACTTTGTCATTCAGGGGATACTCGAATGGATCGAGGATCTCATGGTCGAGCTGAAGCAAGACATCTTGCGCGGACCGGTGTGGGCGGAACCCGAACATGGTGTCTGCAAATGCATTTTTGCTCTCCAGGAACGCGGACAACCTGTCCGCGCAACCATCGTCTCCATTAATTTTCCCACACAAGAAGTAAGGGAGATGGGGCGGAGGTTGTTCGTGTTAATGGCTTTGCCCGCTTTGGGTATGAATGTGACCAGGGCGGTCTTCCACTCAATTGGTAGGCTTGTTTTCCCGATCCAAATGGAATTGATGTAGGCAAGGAGCATGGGTGTAGGCCGAGTCAGGAAGATTGGCAAGTAACTTCACGGTAATTTTATCCCTTCCCGGCGCCGTTCCTCGCCTCATTTTTGCTAGGGCTGCCTTCAGGTCGTGTAACTGGAACAGTTGATCCAGCTCCGCGTTCTCGGTACCTGCATACGAGTACGCCGGCCCTTGGGAGTCCTGCTGAGTGCATAGATATTGGTCTCGGAGTTTACATGCAAATTTGGCTGTGTCTCCGTCGAAGCGGTGAAATGCTCGTTGCAGATGCTTTGTGTCTCTGTTCGAGTTTGGGTCGGATCAATCAAGGCGCGGAAGAGGCGCCAGGGTACTCCGGCTGGACATTTGTCGAGCGGCCGTGTTGCAACGGTCCACCCAGTTGGAGTCAGCGAGCTGGGCCGCGTACTCTGCTGCTCGCTGGTGAGCTCAGCGATGCGAATTTGAGCTTTCGGTTGTGTTTTTGCCGGCGCCATCGGCGGACGAGGCTGCGCCGGGCCTCCCAGAGGTGAAGGAGATGGTTATCCACCGCCGGAGTCGCCTCGGAGAGTTTAATTTGTGTTTCTGTGGAGCGTAAGGAGGAAACCAGTTGCCGGGACCAAGCATGGTATTCTTGCTCCTCAATGGGTGTCGAATTGGCGTATATTTGCCGAAACTTCGTGTAATCGGGTAATTTTGCCTCTACGTAGGGTCTTGCCAAAGGGTAGGTGCGAATGGTGGTGTTGAGTATGCAGTGGTCGCTGCCGAGGGTCTCTTCAGTGTTGACTCAATCCGCATACTGAATGTTTTTTGTGAGGGTAAGGTTCCGGACATGTGTCCCGGGTCACGGAGTTACCCACGTGAGTTGGTTAGGCAGGGTCGGTGTGAAGAGTTAGGCCCAGCGTGGACATAAGTTCCGCCAATTTACGTCCACGTTTCTCTTCACGTGCATACCCCCAGAGTGTGCTGGGGGGCATTGAAATCACCCACAATCACCAGAGGGTCCCTGCCCGCAGCCTTTAAAGCGCGGCTAAAAAGGTCTGCGAATGTAATGTTGCTTAGTTTTGGTGAGCAATAAATGTTTAGCACGTGCAGTGGCGGGTCCTGTTTTACGCAGCGGAAGGAGTGTCACCATCACGTACGGGAAAGCTGGCTTAAGGTCGAGATCAACTAGGTTGGCCGTATAATTTTTGTGCACGCAGATGCAAGATAAAGGGTCCTGCTGAAACGTAGTATAGTTTGTGAGTGTGGCAGCACTCCCTGGCTCCTGGAGGGCTACCACAGCAGGAAGGTTTTGAAATGCTGCGAGGAAAAGCCGGAGGTTGGCGCGCTTAGTGTGAGCCTTAAAGCCCCGACAATTCCACTGGGTGATTTGGATGGGAGTGGCCGTATTGGATCGTGGGGACTTCCGAATTCTAAGGGAGCCCGCCATGGTCAGTGGAGTTAATGAGCGATTGCGGTGGCGGTGCTCCCGAGCCAGCACTCGCGGGGAGGGGGGTGTCCTCAATTCCGGAGGCGGAGCAGCTGTCATCATCCTCAAATTCGATCTGTCGTCGAAGCGTTTTAGGGTACCGGCCAGACACGTCCTTAATTGGGCCAGCTCGTTTGGTGAAACGCGCAACTTGTTGGGCTATCAGGGTAGGGATGGTTTCTGTCATTTTAGCAATGGCGGCATTTACAGCCGCTGAGATTTGGGTTTCGAGGACAGTTATACGGCTGTCCATACGGACCTCAAGGGTGTTCACACGAGCCTCGAGTGCGGCAACCGCGTCTGCCGCCCCGCCCGGTCTCACTCTCCATTACCTCTACTGCGGG
Source organism: Rhipicephalus annulatus (assembly GCA_013436015.1). Classification (NCBI taxonomy): domain Eukaryota; kingdom Metazoa; phylum Arthropoda; class Arachnida; order Ixodida; family Ixodidae; genus Rhipicephalus; species Rhipicephalus annulatus. The sequence goes on from WOVY01012264.1 coordinate 27,016, forward strand.
GGGAGGAGGAGGGGAGACTTGTTGGGTCTGTTTGGCCTCGGCTTCCGCTAGTCTTTTCTGTAACGCTTCGATTTGTGCCTGAAGTTTGGCAATAATATTTTGGTCGGCGTTACGCGATGAAGAGGGGATGATAGGGATGGATGAGGAGGCAGCTCTACCCGTACCACCCACCTGCTTTCCGTTTTTCACGGCGTTGGCCCATGGCCTGGCTTCGCCGCATGGTTGCGCCGTCAGCTGCTTTTCGGTTCCTCCAGTAGGGGAAGCGGGCTTGTCAGTCTTGGCGACTTCCCGGCGTGGTGGCTCACTGGGAGTCTGATCTTTGCGTCTTTCTTGGACGCCCTTTTGGACTTTCTGCCCTGTTGTGCGGCCACTTGGAATTACGGTACTTGGCCGTACATGCTCGAGAGTTTGTGGCGTGTGCTCCACCACACACAGAACATACGGGTACACATTCATGAGGGGCCCGCACCCCTCCTCCACAAGCGGAACCTGCTGTCCACATAGGCCACACGTATCCGGTCGTGGGTTGGGACAAGTGTCCATCCGATGGCCGACGACACCGCACTTGCCGCAGGCCGGGATCGTCCGGTAGTAAGGTTTGACCGGGATCAGCATTGCGTCGTAGTGAACAAAGCGTGGCTTCTCCTTGCCGGCGAAGGTTACACGCGCCTGTTCGATGTGCCAAATTTACGCACCTCGACGATGGTGCCTGACCTCCAGCGTACGCTCTCTCGGAGCGTCTCCGTCGTATCTGTGTTGCGGACTACAATAACTCCGTGGCAGACATTGCTACCATCTTGTCGCAGGTACCGTGAGCAGAACCTGCCTGTGCTCGATGTTTACCACGAAGTCCCCGATCATTCTGTCCGCCGTGTCAGGGTCGGGGTGTAAATCACGATCAAATTTGTGCTCTCTCGATGGAATAACCGTCAGCGTCTCAGCTCGCTTGGGCCCGAGGTATGCCTTAAACGCAGTCCCGTACCAGTTCTCTGAGAAATCATGCAATGAGATGCACTCTCGTGGCTTTACGACTATTACATAGTCGTCCGGACTCGGTTTCGGAACGGGCGCGAGCTTCCATTTGTGAGAAACTTGCCCTTGCGTCCCACAGCGCGCGAAGCGGGAGGCTGCGTCTTGTCAGCTGGCGTGCCGGATGCCGAAACAGCGGCGGACGCCGCTTCTTGGCGTTAGCTTGCGAGCGGCGTTCCACCGCGTCGTTGAGAGCTTGGCTCCGAAACCTCGGTGAAGAAGCAGAGTTTGGCGTTTCGCAAATCGGAATCGTTTCCCACGTCATGGCATGCGGGTCGTATCCACGCTGCATGAGAGTAGAGTCCATGTTGCCTCGGAAAGCCGGTCCCACGCCGCCGGGCGTTGGCGTCGCCGTTTGGCCTAACGGCGTCGCCAACGTGGTCGGGTGATGATCGGCTGTAATTTGTCAAAACGGGCCCACCTGGATGACACTGGTATCCACGTGTTGCCTGTGAGTAGCCGAAACGATGATGCTGGTCTTGACGGGGTACTGTGAAGTTGCCCGTGGTTCCAGCCGAAAATCAGCGGAGCCGAAGCGCAGCACGTCCTACATCATCGCGCGCTTGCAGCGCCCCCCTAGCGAGCGTTGAGCCGCAGTGCCATGAATACAATGAACTTGTA
>WOVY01012266.1:0-18464 GCA_013436015.1 Rhipicephalus annulatus
GAAGCCGATCGGTTTAAGTTGGGCATCAGGATTTTTTTTAATTAGTCAATTAATTCTATACACGGTCTTTATCATGTTCAGTGACTCCACTGTACATTAGTGTACAACAAAAGCAAAATACAAAGTGAAAAGTTGTGTTAAAGCATACGCGAAAAATAAAGTGATGACTGGCATTACCGCGGCACACACCATGCAAAGTCGCTATCTGCCTTGTATAATATTTTCCTCGACTATTTCCACAAATTGCAATCAAAGAGGCTCAAGCTCAACATCAGCACTGTTTAAACACTTGGGGGGGGGGGGGGCATTGCTACTTTGGTGGCGTAGGCCGTGACAATATATTCATAATATTATATCTCTTGTAAACTTGCCTAGCTCTGCACGGCTAGTTTTCGATGGGAGCAGCTGCGCTTCGCACATCCACTCTTAAAATTGCGGCTCGAGAGATTTTGAGCTTTCACTTGTTTTTGGGCCAGGCAATTTGTAGTGAAAGCAAGATAATAGGCTCTCATAGGTTGTGGCGGGCAGCCGGTGTACGCCGTGGCTGGTATATGTGTCACACATCTTGATTATCTGGTCTTGTATCGAGTGAACGAGCGAGGCCTTCCTAATCCAATGAGCTCGTTAAAGTAAGACAACAAAAAACCACAATGCTTCCACATCGTTCACAGCAACAGATGACGAGCCCCCAACAAACCGCACTGCAGCTCGTGAACTGCCGTAGGTACCCAGGGAGTTACCCGGGCATGGCGGGAGAGGGCGACAACGGCAGAAGTGACATCACAAGAACACTATGTATAAAGGGGACATTTAAAGACTTTTTTCCCATTTTTAAACTTCGTGCACTGTTCTGTCACAATTTATAGCTCAGAACAGTTGTATTTTGAAAAGGGCACTAATTCATAAGCCCAATGGTTCGAGGATGGGTGCATTTAGGGGGCCCATTCTACGTTTTACTTATGCCCTTCAAGAACTTGCTTACAGGGCCAAAGTCCTGTTTCAGAAAGAACACGCTAGTGCGTGGCCAGCAGTCCGTCAAGCATTAGTGCTGGTGAGATTTGGAAATGCAGCGCATGAGCATCCTCATCTGCTACTTCTCTGCTCATGCTCTCGGGGCTTACTTGCGAGGCACGGTCCTTCGCACTTTTCATTTTCACACTGTAAATCAACTGATACCAACTCTGCCTTCCATTATTTAATAAACCAATATTTCATGGTCACGAGGACGAGCTTAAAATGTTTGCTACATCAGACCTGAACAGCATTTTGAGTCATCGAAACTTGCTAGTTGCAGCGAGCATTATGCGAAAAATATGATGTGCTTTAACGGTGACAACTTGCAAAACACTGCAGCAACGATTAAAATCATGCATTTTTTGTGCTCACAGGAAATCCCTGAAGCAGGAGGTACTGGGCTAGATAAATTGCGCAGCTAAAATACGGATGCGCTTTCCAATGCTGTCATGCGTACAGGCGGAGAAATGGCAGACAAAACTGGGCACACCCCGATTCTATGCGCATGCGTCCCATTCACAAGCCTCGCTGCCAGTTAGCACCACATGGCTCACTGTCCATGAGCTCGCTTGTTTCCTGTAACAGTGGACTATACGGTGCACCTATTTAAAAACGAGGATAGAATGTATATAATGCAGCATCTGATGAAGCCATGACGATGTGTTGCTGATGAAATCTGGAACTCTAGTTAGTACCCTTATTGTTAACCAGCAAAAAGATTTTCGACTGAAATGATGGCATCTACACCTGCCCTTAAAGGGACACTGAACAAAGTTTTTGCCGCCGAGATTTTCAGCCAAAGCAAAAGATTGGGCCATGAAATTCATAGGCAATAATAACTTCAAGCAGAAACTACGAAAACATACTGAATTTAATGAGCCTTTTACAAAATGCCGCGTCTAGCTCTTAGACACGGCGTTTTCTAAAAGGTCGCGACATTTATTTTTCAAGTTTTTTTTTTGTTATTCAAGACAAATCTACGGTGCATTGTTCACAGAAAACAAAATTGCCTCGGTAAGATTTCTTTGCGAGCAGCTTACTAATTTTAAGGCAGGCGCGTTGATTCGTGAACTGAAGGATGCGAGTGATCGATCTTGCCTGCTAGTGGCTAGGCGACAAATGCTTTACCTCATGTCCTGGTGTAGCTAAGTCACGCAAATGGAGCAGAAAATGTGCATTATCATTTATTTCACCTAAATATCACACGTATGTGACTTATTACCGGTGACAGGTGATCAGGATAAAGTCGACAATTTGCCAATCTGAACAAGAATTCACTCGAATGAAAAACCAACCTTTACTCACGTGCACGGTGAAGTCGAACACGTCGTCCGTCAATGTTGTCGCTGATGCCCGAAGGAAAAGAGAAGAGGACAAGCGACGGGGTCGTCTCTTTCTATAAAGTCGGCGGAACTGCCAGAACGGCCAACACAAAAGGCATCGGGTTGATATTCCTCCATCTGGGCATCAGTCGCTCCACCCGGGCATGCAGCTGCTACTGTCTGGTTCTACTACTATCCTCTTCTCCGTGCCTCTTCCCGACATTGCAGTGTTGCTGCCATTCTCGCGAACCTTTTAAATTAAAGCACGCAATCATGTATTATCGTGCGCCATACTAAACTTAAAAACAGTGCGCCGGTACATGAGATCACGAAGCGCGGTCCACGCCATCACAAGAGCAATTAGAGAAATGAAACAAAGGAAACAAAAATGTATAAAATATTTTGTCTCAATACAATCCGCAATCCAGTTTCCTGCAGCGGCTTTTGGCTTTGTATGAACGGCCAAGCCAGTGCCAAGCCAAGCTTGCGTCCGTGATCAGCTGTTTGTTTCCATCGAGAATTCAACAGTGAACTGGCAATTTGTTTAGATGATATTGCTAAAGGGCTTGAAATTGAATATTTCTCTACGTACTACTGCTGTACTTTTCCTCTCTGTTTCCTGATCACAGTGATGAGATTGAGGAGGTTACAATTTAGAAAACAGCAAGTGCAGCTCAAGCATTGCTAGTATCGCTGTTTCGGTAATAAAATGCTACAAAAATTTTGCCCCGCGACCTACTTGCCGTGTTCGAGCACCCAGTAGAAATTTACGGTGCCGCGTTTGAAAGAGTTGAATAAAATTGCATATTACGAAAGAAAGGCTCTGAAGCAACATCGCATTTTATCAGGCCTACACCTCCCACACCTAGACGAGTAAAACTCGTCGATATTATCTTGCAAAGCTGTGTATAATATTTAAAACACATTTTTTAGCCCACGATGAATTGTTCTCTCGTGTGGCTTCTCCATTTGGTACTGTCATGTTAACTTACAAAGGCAACTTTCCATATTTAGTCTCTTTAGATGTTGCAAAAGCTTGACACGTGGTGTGTATGCCATACTGATAATTCTCCTCGTAACCTGGGTCCGCCTCTTTAAAGAGCGTCGCATTTTATTGTTCGCAATTGTGTTTGTTTTATACTGTAAGCGAGCTGTGTGATTTCATCAATATTCACGAGTGTTCCCTGACTATACAAACACGTGCGTCTTATTTGGTGCGGTGCACGTTTGTATGTAGCAAAAAATGCCATTTCGTCAGCGTGTGTCTGCATACACTTGCATGCCCTGCAGTACGTGTACATAATTAATGCAGTAAGGACTGCAATGCATAGCCTTGCATGGGACATATATTCCATGCACCCTCAGAGAAATGTTGTTTGTTATGAGCCTACTGTTTATCATTACGTTTTTTTTTGTTAAAGTTTCATCGCCATATAAAGCAGCTGTATACAGGCACGAGCTTCAGCAGCTTCCTCGTTGTTCCATTTTAAATAAAAACACCAAGCCTACCCGAATCAATGATCTGTTTGCTATCATTACTGTAATGTGTTCTACGATGTACACAAGGACAGTAGTATACAAAAAATAGGGAGGGAATTGAATGCCCTGCCTGCATGGCTGCGCCATTTCACAAGATCAGGCGCTGCGCTGTGAAGCTTCCTACCGGCCTGCAGAAATTCAAGGGAGCGTACAATAGCGTGGTTCAAGAGGACTTGTGGGGAATACTAGACACACTGGGTGTAAAAGATGGAGTCACTAATCGTTTAAAGGATATCTATAAAACTAACAAGGTAGTTAAAAAGTGGGAAAAACAGGTATCCAAGCCCACAGTGGTGAAACGTGGGATAGGCAGGCGTGCCCACTGTCACCCTTCTTATTCATGATGTACCTACAAGGATTAGAGGCCAAATTAGAGGCAAGGGGACTTGGCTTCAACCTCTCTTTAGTCAAACAAGGAAAACTCATTGATCAGGCACTACCAGCATTAATCTACGCAGATGATATAGTGCTAATGGCTGACAACAAGGAAGATTTGCAGAGGTTGATGGACATCTGCGGTAATGAGGGAGATAGGTTAGATTTTAGATTCAGTTAGGAAAAATCAGTAGTCATGATTTTTAATGATAACAAAGGTAGTGAGCTTGGAATACAGGAAGTCACGCTAGAGATAACAGATAAATACAAATAACTGGGCGTATGGATAAGCAATGGGACCGAGTACCTGAGGGAACACGAAATATGCGTGACGACTAAAGATAACAGAAATGCAGCAGTGATGAAAAATAGGGCACTGTGGAATTACAATAGGTATAATGTTGTGAGAGGAATATGGAAAGGGGTCATGGTTCCTGGGCTGATGTTCGGCAACGCGGTTTTGTGCATGAGGTCAGAAGTTCAAGCAAGATTAGAAATTAGGCAACGTGAAATATGTAGGCTTGCTTTAGGAGCTCACGGGAATACACCAAATCAGGGAGTACAAGGTGATATGGGATGGACATCATTTGATGGCAGGGAAGCTAGCAGCAAGATAAAATTTGAGAAGCGATTGAGAGAAATGGGGGGAGGAGCGTTGGGCTATGAAGGTTTTCAGCTACTTTTACATGAAGAATGTCAATACAAAATGGAGGAAGCGAACCAGGAAATTGACTGGTAAATACTTAGAAAACATCATCATCATCATCATCATTAGCCTGACTACGTCCACTGCAGGACAAAGGCCTCTCCCATGTTCCGCCAGTTAACCCGGTCCTGTGCTTGCTGCTGCCAATTTATACCCACAAACTTCTTAATCTCATCTGCCCACCTAACCTTCTGTCTCCCCCTAACCCGCTTCCCTTCTCTGCGAATCCAGTCAGTTACCCTTAATGACCAGCGGTTATCCTGTCTACGCGCTACATGACCTGCCCATGTCCATTTCTTCTTCTTGATTTCAGCTATGATATCCTTAACCCCCGTTTGTTCCCTAATCCACTCTGCTCTCCTCTTGTCTCTTAAGGTTACACCTACCATTTTCTTTCCATTGCTCGCTGCGTCGTCCTCAATTTAAGCTGAACCCTCTTTGTAAGTCTCCAGGTTTCTGCTCCGTAGCTAAGTACCGGCAAGATACAGCTGTTATATACCTTCCTCTTGAGGGATAGTGGCAATCTACCTGTCATAATTTGAGAGTGCTTGCCGAATGTGCTCCACCCCATTCTTATTCTTCTAGTTACTTCAATCTCGTGGTTTGGCTCTGCGGTTATTACCTGCCCTAAGTAGACATAGTCTTTTACAACTTTAAGTGCACTATTACCTATCTCGAAGCGCTGCTCCTTACCGAGGTTGTTGTACATTACTTTCGTTTTCTGCAGATTAAATTTAAGACCCACCTTTCTGCTCTCCTTGTCTAACTCCGTAATCATGAGTTGCAATTCGTCCCCCGAGTTACTCAGCAATGCAATGTCATCGGCGAAGCGCAGGTTACTAAGGTATTCTCCATTGACTCTTATCCCTAACTGTTCCCATTCTAGGCTTCTGAAAACCTCCTGTAAGCACGCGGTAAATAGCATTGGGGAAATTGTGTCCCCCTGTCTTACACCCTTCTTGATTGGTATTTTGTTGCTTTCTTTATGAAGCACTATCGTAGCAGTTGATCCTCTGTATATTTCTTCCAGAATGTTTATATATACTTCATCTACGCCCTGATTCCGCAGTGTTTGCATGACGGCTGATATTTCTACTGAATCAAACGCCTTCTCGTAATCTATGAAGGCTATGTATAGTGGTTGGTTATACTCTGAGCATTTCTCTATTACCTGATTGATAGTATGAATGTGGTCAATTGTTGAGTAGCCTGTTCGAAATCCTGCTTGTTCCTTTGGTTGATTGAATTCTAATGTTTTCTTTACTCTGTTAGCAATTACCTTTGTAAATAGCTTGTATACTACAGAGAGCAAGCTGATCGGCCTGTAATTCTTCAAGTCCTTGTCATCTCCTTTCTTATGTATTAAGATGATGTTAGCGTTCTTCCAAGACTCTGGTACTCTTCCCGTCAGGAGACACCTCGTAAATAGAGTGGCTAGTTTTTCTAACACAATCTGTCCCCCATCTTTCAGCAGATCTGATGTTACCCGATCCTCACCAGCAGCTTTGCCTCTGTGCATGCTCTCCAAAGCTTTTCTGACTTCTTCTATCATTACCGGTGGGGTGTCGTCTGGGTTACTGCTAGTTCTTATAGTATTAAGGTCGTGGTTGTCTCGGCTACTGTACAGATCTCTGTAAAACTCCTCCGCTATTTTAACTATCCTATCCATATTGGTAGTTATTTTGCCTTCTTTGTCCCTTAGTGCATACATCCAACTTTTGCCTATCCCAAGTTTCCTCTTCAATGCTTTGACACTTCCTCCGTTTTTCAGAGCGTGTTCGATTCTCTCCATGTTATACCTTCTTACATCGCATACCTTACGTCTATTAATCAACTTCGAAAGCTCTGCCAGTTCTATTTTGTCTGTTGTACTTGACACTTTCATGATTTGACGCTTCTTAATTAGGTTCTTCGTTTCCTGGGAAAGCTTGCCAGTGTCCTGTCTAACTACCTTGCCTCCAACTTCCACTGCACACTCCGTAATGATACTCGTCAGATTATCATTCATTGTATCTACGCTAAGGTTGGTTTCCTCACTAAGAGCCGAGTACCTGTTCTGCAGCGACACTCTGAATTCCTGTACTTTCCCTCTCAGTGCTAGCTGATTGATTGGCTTCTTGCGTATCAGTTTCTGTCGTTCCTTCTTCAAGTCTAGGCGAATTCGAGACCGTACCATTCTATGGTCACTGCATCGTACCTTGCCAATCACTTCCACATCCTGCACGATTCCAGGGTGTGCACTCATTATAAAGTCTATTTCGTTCTTATTTTCGCCATTAGGGCTCCTCCATGTCCACTTGCGGTTTTCTCGTTTTCGGTAGAAGGTATTCAAAATCCGTAAATTATTGCGTTCTGCAAATTCTACTAGTAGCTCTCCTCTGGCGTTTCTAGTACCGATGCCATAATCTCCTACTGCCTGGTCTCCAGCCTGTTTCTTCCCTACCTTCGCATTAAAGTCGCCCATCACTATAGTATACTGTGTTTTTACCTTACGCATTGCCGATTCCACGTCTTCATAGAAGCTTTCAACTGAAGCGTCATCATGGCTGCATGTAGGCGCGTAAGCCTGTACTACCTTCATCTTGTATCTTTTATTCAGTTTAATTACGATACCTACCACCCTTTCATTAATGCTATAGTATTCCTCTATGTTGCCAGCTATGTTTCTGTGAATTAGGAACCCCACTCCCAGTTCTCTTCTGTCTGCCAAGCCCCTGTAGCAAAGGACGTGCCCATTCTGTAGCACCGTATAGGCCTCATCTGTCCTCCTAACCTCACTGAGCCCTATTATATCCCATTTAACACCCTCTAGCTCCTCGAATAGTACAGCTAGACTTCCCTCACTAGATAAGGTTCTAGCGTTAAACGTTGCCAAGTTCAGGTTCCAATGGCGGCCTGTCCGGATCCAGAGATTCTTAGCACCCTCTGCTGCGTTGCAGATCTGACCGCCGCCGTGGTCAGTTGCTTCGCAGCTGCTGGGGACTGAGGGCCGTGAGTTATTTGACGTAAGCATATGGGAGGTAGTAGCCAGATACTGCACCAGGGTGGCCAATCCTTCTCTGGTGAGGGAGTGCGTTCTCGGCGGTGTTAGCCGGTGAGGCCGCACCCCAGGCCTCTTAATGCAGTTCCATCAACACGCGGATTTTTTTTTTAATCCGGTTGGTTACCAGAAAGAACTATCGGTTAAAAAGGAACTGCAGGAAACGGAGACTGACATGTGGAGAATTGGCATGATTAAGAAGTCCGCACTAGAGATCTATCGAACTTTTAAGCAGGAAATTGCCAAAGAAAGAATCTATGATAATACTCAGGGTAGTTCTCTACTGTTTGAGGCCAGGACGGGAGTATTGCAAACCAAGACATATCGGGCCAAATATGAAGAGGTAGACACAATATGCAGTGCGTGCGAAGAGAAAGAAAAAACTGCCGAACACTTGACAATGCTCTGTAAAAGGCTTCACCTTATAGTTCAAGATGATGGCGCAGAGTTTTTCAAAGCACTGGTGTTTAGGGACAGGGAGGGCAAAATAGACTTTAAGCGGGTAGACTTAACTAGAAGGAGGTTATCTGATTGGTGGCTAAAGTCAAGGCACGATTGAAAATTAAACCCTTCACTTCAAAGTACCCGTCCAACTTTACTATTTAAAGGGAAAAAAAAATCTAGTGGTTAGTTCACTAAGCATTACGGCTAGGTGACGTTAGCCGCCGCCCGATCTAAAGGGTACGGCCACATCCATCCATCTATCCAGCCAAGAATATGCTCTCTGGCTTGTTGCTCCAGGCCTAGTCAGGTAGATTTTCTGGCCTCACTGTTGAATTGTTTGCTCGGGTTGTGGCTTGCAAACATTGCGGTTTTGGGCTTCGTATCATCTTGTTCCTTCATCATGTCCTCCAAGTGGAGGACATGTCGCAGTGTGAGGACAGAGTACGACAAGGCGCTGATAGAATGAGCTATCAGTCTTACCAGGCAGGCGGTTGAGAGCGCACCGAGGCAGCTGACGCACACCAGCACTATCCGCTTCCTGTATAATACAGGCTAGGGAATTATAGAAACACAGAGCAGAAATCAACTCTTGTGCCTCTCTCATGCACTCACAAGGCGGAACCTGCTTCGAACACTGAGGACCGAGCTAAGCAACACCATGCGTGACGATAAATCATGGTCTCCTATTGCAATAATGATTAAGGCACGCATGCAACTTAAACCATTGTCACGCAAGATGAATTCAGAACACCATCAAAGTGAACCCAAGGCACGTGCTGATTATTATGTACGGTACTAGCGCTAAATTTATGCAGACGTTTAGTTGGCGCTGCAGTAGGCCTAGTTGAAGGAATGGCCACAGCTACTGCTGTGATGGAGAACGGGCTCATTAACATCTTCATGTAGATTAAAACGGCTTACCCCGAAATGGCTGGGAGTGTCACGCTATCCCTAGCAGGGGCACATGCAGTTGCATATTTAACGATTACAGAAATGGCGTACCGATTTCCAAAGCACCTATCAATACTTCCGTCAAGGCGTAGCACCAAACACTTTATCGCACATTTCGGGAAACATTCCTTTTTCTCCCAATCTGGTGGCTAGGCATAACTACGCCCAAGAATAAGCATGTTATTATGTATGTCGGAGGTATTTTCATCTGATCCCTGAAAAATTATTTCCCTAAACCCATGGAAAAAAAAATGGAATTCGCACCTGTCATCACATTGCACCCCATCACAGGAATGGGATCAGATTGGCCTGGCACTCAATACCCCCTTACGCTTAATCAGAGCTCGGTCTGGCACCAGCTCCAGACAAAACCATTTATAATCTCCTGTCTGGCACATCTGTTTTACTCTGCTCTCTCTCAACCAGAGTGCACCATGTACCTGTGGTTCACCCCTGGTGGATCTTTTTCACTGTTTGTGAATTGCACACAAAGCCCTTACTGGTAGATCCTATTCCCAATTCTTCACTATTCTCACGGGAGGCCATTCTTTGGGCAGCTTACATCACGACATGTGCGTGTCATGATGTCAGTGCCGTCTTTTTCAGAGTCGGCGCCGTCTTTTCTTTCTCTTTTGCTCCTTCCCTGTCCTGTGTTTCTGGTGTTGCGCTGCAAACAAGTGAAGATGTTAAAGAACACCAGATGTTCAAAATTTGCTTCTCATTAATATATCGTGGTTTTGGGAATTAAAACCCCACATATATTGAAAGAAGATGCATGAAAATGGAAGGATGATATTGGAAACTGGCAAAAAAGGGATGACAGCCTTCTTAAGCTATGCTGCCATTGAGATTTTCAGCTGTTCACGCAATTCTCACACGTGGCTTTGATGCAGCTATGCACATATCACACAAGCATGCTGACTGTACAGTTAGTATAACTGCAACCTTCATGTACCCAGCCTTCATGTACCCTCTTTGACATTTCAGAACATCTGAGTCAGTGTTAGCATCAAGTTATGTTCTTCATGCTGGGGAACCAGTGTGATGAGTTACCATTTCTACAGAATGAAGCCCTGTCTACCTGGAACAAGCTGCAAGATATATAACTAAACGGCCCCAGGGCCAGTCAATCTCTGTCCGGCTTGGATCCACCAACTGATTCCCTTTATCATCAACCCTCAATAAAACTAGCAAATGTTTGTACATGTGCAAGCAGTGTCATTCAATATCTTAGGAAATGCTTGTGAAGCAATTTCAAGGAGAATCGTTTTTCTGATCTCATAGTGAGGCATTAGGAACACCTTAGTCACACCAAATGCCATTATTCAATGAGAGGAACAAGAGAAATATTTCACTGGGAACTATGAAGTAAACAAAAAAACAAATGTTTTCAGATACTGCGAGATCATTTCATAAAAAAGCTCAGAAGATGCTATGTGTGGCCACATTTAATCTGTGCAAGCATCGTGTGGTTACAAAATTCTGTACCAAACATAGGTTCAGCTTTCTGGAATAGACCGCGCTGCACAAGCTAGCTCAGTGCATGCACTTCTGTACCCTGCCAGAGAATATTTTTACCACCAGTATGTTGTAACGTGAAGTGAAATGGTGATTGCATACTAGGGCGCGTCCTGCAGGACCCCAATAAAGTTGTTTCACTTGATCGGTTGGTGTGCTGTAAGCAGAACATTTCCAAGAAAAATCGTATAGTTTGGAGGAGGACTTAAGCAAGGAAAGGTGTAGATAAAACACTGGATTCACTGGCATTATCCTCACCAAGTATAACATTGTTTTTCTGGTGAAGCTTTGTGTCTGAACAGCGAGCAGGATAAGCTGGTAAAAACATGCAAAATGGGAAGTCTAGCACAGCAATCTGTGCAGTACTGCTCATTTCATGGAGCATTAATTTCACAGGCTTTGCTCATTGTTAGCGTTAAGCCTATATTATGTCCACTGCAGGGTGGAAGCCCAATCAATGTTCCCTGTCCTGTATGAGCCAATTTCATATTATGGCTGATAATTTCTCGATCTCATTGGAACTAATCACCTGCCACCCTCTGCTACATTTCATGTGTCCTAATATAAATTAATTGACATTACTGACCTGTCATCCATCTTTTTTTTCTCATTCCCAACTAATGCATTCATTTTTGATAAACTCTGCTTTCTTCCCATGTCCTTAATATTATGCTAGCCTTTTTTCATTTTTCTGAAACATTATCTTTGCTCAGAAGCTAGAAGTTATCAGAAAGAACATAACGACATTCTACCTCCTGAGCATATGGCATCATCAATACAAAAATGTATTAAAAGTGAGAAAACATCCTATCTATATAAGAGGCTCTAAAATACTGCAGGAGGCAACAAATAAACTGGTATTTGTATAAAGGCAGTGACAAAAACTTTGACTACTGTCACTTATTCTGATTCTTGGGACATCTTTTTTAGTACATCATAACACATAATTACACATTTACACAATTTACTCAGAGGAATTGCCACCACGTGCATTGAGGCACCCTTCAGAAGTCATATGAGCGCAAGGATGAGGTAAGCCTTAAAAACCAGATTAAAAGACTAAAGGATGCTGGATATCCCAACAGCACCATCACACCCGTGTGCTAAGCCTTCCTGCAGAAAGTCAAGTTAAACAAAACAGGACCAAAATAAAAACAAATGACCAAAGATCTTTGCATGCTATACCGTACGTACATAGGTGTTTCACAATATAAAGAAAATAGCGAGCCGGTATGATTTTATCTTGTTATTTGCCATCCCTTGCAAGTTTTCAAAAGTGTGTGTACAAAAAAGCAACACGAATAGCCATTATTTCAACCATTCGTCACGAGAATAGGTATACTGAATGCCAATATAATGTTGTGTATGAGATACTATTGACACGTGGAAACGTAAACATAAGACAAACTGGGCAATGCCCCAATGTTTGAGCAAGACAGCATGCTTAAAATGTTAAGAATGGCTATGGTAGTCGCATGGCCATACACTGTAAAGAATGTAAGTGCAGTTCTATGTTTCATAAAACACTGTTTTGAAAAAAGCAAGAACAAGAAATGAAAGAGAGACTGTAAAAGCATTTTCTTGTCAGGAAGGCCATGGATCAGTGCATCAGTATACCTTCACTCATCCATTCGGAGAGAGAGTATTCTTTTCTCAGTTAAGATTATATTATCATGGTCTCACATGTGTCGTTGTGCATGAGCACTGTTCTTGTACTCTGTAAAAAAGTGGGCGTAGTACCTGTATTAAATTTAGTTGGCAGTCAGCGCTCTTTCCTGTCCTTTTTGTCTCTTCCTCAGCTTCTCTCACTGTTACTATAACACAACCACGATGAACCAACTTGCCCAGATTAAGCTATTGTTGACGAAAAGTCAGAGCATGAAATACTTCAGGGGCTCAGAACCTCCTACTACCCGTCTAGTTACGGCCCTGGTCTATGTGTTCCGAGAGTGAAGCACTAGTGGAGCTATCTAACTACCTAATGGTGAGGAGGGTTTGTGTATACTCGAGCTTGTTTCATGACATGATGAAAGGTGGCAGGTTTGTTGAAATAATATGCTGTGTGGGAGGTCAAGATTTGACTGAGAACGCTGAGTAATGAGCCAGTGACATTAGGCGTTCAAGACTTTTTGCGATATTCACTCTTGCATAGGAACCTTGGTTGGTGGTTGACGTGTGTATTTGATCACATTATAGTCCTTCCATCATAATTTTTTTGCCACTTGGCGTCGACGCTCTTGAGTTGTACCAAAAGTAAATTAAGCTCCAGGTACAAGTATCTTCTATCAGTGTTTCAATGAAAGAGCTGAATATGAGTAATAGCTTCCATCGATACTTCTGGCATTGGTGTATGCACATTTCTTTTGAAGTTCTCTTGTAAAAAAGGCATTAAAGGTATGTTTTGTGACTTTTTAGTGTTGGCCAGAACTGCTGGTGTGTCCGAACGGCTCTTCGATTGGTTGTGATGTTGTCTTGTTCAGGGCCACAGAGCTTTCAGTCTTTTTTTTATATTTGCCTTCACAGGAATGCTCTTTGCATGCTTCTTCAGTACTTGTATTATTCCTAGAGCATTGACTTCCAGATTTTGATTGTGGTGCTTTAATCTAGTGTTCAACTTCACGCTAGCTTCATTTGCACGCAAAGCAAGAACTCAGGAGTATGGTAAACTTTGCTAGGGGTTTTTCCCTTCTTCAGTCTACTGCATTTTTGCCTGTGTTTGTCTAAGCGCTGACAGCCTCGTGCGACAGCTTATTTTTTTTTGTGCACTATTGTGTGCCAATGACTTAGTTGCCTCCTCAGCTAAAGACTTTTTGTATTTAAGAGAAAGCTCTGTCTGTAGTGCCTGGTCATTTGCTGATGGTGTATCTTCAGTATCTTTTCTCAGTGTACACTATACTTGAATGGAAGAGCCAGCATGACTACCTTCAGCTGTTAGCAGGCTTTTAGCTGCTGTAATACTGATTGATGCTCCTTTCCTCGGGCATTCTATTTGGATGGTTGGCATGTCATTGCTTCTTTTAAACTTTAAAACTGCAGGTGCACCTTTTTCTGGTTACACCTGGTATATTTTTCCAGTGGTATATATATAATATAGTAATAATATCTATGTATATATATATATATATATTTATTTATTGCTAACTTGAGAAACAAGGCCTCTTACGTTAGGTGCACATCAGGTGGGAAGAGTACCTTCTATTACTTGCCAAGATTGTGGCCCCTTATGGTGGAATCATAATGCACTGTTGATGTGTCAATTCACATAGCATAATTCCAAGGCACTCGGTCAATATCCAAGGAAGAAAATTATGTTCTTTCGCGTGAGTTTCAGCAACTCAATGTAAATTTGATAGTAAATGAATACTTCATCATTCTTGGCTGTCATGTTTTATGGAGCACATGTGCTTCGGTATACAAAAAAAACGCGCACGCTCACGCCACTGCAGTGGCGTGAGCGTGCGTGTTTTTTTTTGTTGTTAATAACGATTTGCCCTATGCATTCACGTTTCTTCTTTTTTGTGTGTCCGCACTTCTCGTTATCGGCGCAGCCTACCGTTTTGGGCACACGTAAAAAAAGTACATCAAAAAAGATGCGTTCCACGCCGAAAATTCGCGTTCGCAACGAGCTGGGCACCGACAGGGTGCCCTACGACGCCCACACACTCCGCAACACCTTACCACCCGTTCGCTGCGATGTTGTTGGGAATTCGTGTGGTCGTTGCATGAATATAGCGCGTGCGTGCGTGCGCACGGCGCGTCTGTGTGTTAGATCACGGCAACTGCATATGTTGTATGATTCAGTCACCATAACGCAACTGACGACCCCCGCTCTTCCCACACGTCCAAGCAGCAGCAAGTGCCGTTAACTGTACTGTGCTGTGAACGCAAAACAGATTCGAATAGGTCGCGTAGATAGCTAGCCCGACACATGATACGATAAGATTTGCGTCAGATATTCGACGTCTACATGCACGCGTAAGACAGCGGTATCCGCAGCAGCTTCGTCATACGTACGGATAGCACCGCATCGGACGTCACGTCTGACAGAGAAACTTGATCGGTAATTTTTTCTCACTTAAAAAAGTCTACCTTGCACAACTTCAACCAACGATTATGCATTTCAACGAGCGTGCATGGTTTAATGATTGATTGATTGATATGTGGGGTTTAACGTCCCAAAACCACCATATGATATGAGAGACGCGTAGTGGAGGGCTCCTAAGGCACTCGGCTGCTGACCCGCAGGGCGCGGGTTCGAATCCCGGCTGCGGCGGCTGCATTTCCGATGAGGCGGAAATGTTGTAGGCCCGTGTGCTCAGATTTGGGTGCACGTTAAAGAAACCCCAGGTGGTCTAAATTTCCGGAGCCCTCCACTACGGCGTCTCTCATAATCATAGAGTGGTTTTGGGACGTTAAACCCCACATATCAATCAATCAATCAAATCAGTGGAGGGCTCCGGAAATTTCGACCACCTGGGGTTCTTTAACGTGCACCCAAATCTGGGCACACGGGCCTACAACATTTCCACCTCCATCGGAAATGCAGCCGCCGCAGCCGGGATTCGAACCCGCGACCTGCGGGTCAGCAGCCGAGTACCTTAGCACTAGACCCGACCGCGGCGGGGCATGGTTTAATGACGAAAATATAGTTCTAATATTGTGCCCGGCACATATAATACTCTCTCTCTAACTTGAAAAATCGGCGCGTGAATTGGGGCCAGAACAAGCGCCAAAAGCAGCACACGCAGAAATTGGCTCATATTCTAATATTATGACATCGTGATGTTGACTTTCAGCTGACGCCGGCAATAACGATCAATCGGCGGGCCAATAATGCCGGTCTTATTGGATGGCTCCGCCCATATTGGCTGCTACTTGTACAACCTGGCCCGAGTTGTCCGTTCTAATAGGCCGGCACAGCCTATATGGGCGGAAAGTTCTGAAAGCTGGCCCCATATAACCAATCTAATAGACTGGCACAGCCATCATTGGCGGAATGTTGTTAATGCTGGTCCAACATAGCCCTTCTATTCGGCGGCAGAACCAATATTGGGGGGTACGTTGTAAAACGCTGGTCCAACTGTCGCCGTTCTATTTGGGCTGGCACAAGCCAATCTTGGCGGTACGTTGTGAAAAACTGGGCCGTTCATGGGCCAGGCAATGCCGATCTATCCCCAATATTGGGCCAACCTTCTGTGCTGCCTGGGCAGCAATCATGACAACACATTTAATATAGCGTCGTACTAGATGTCTATAAGAAGCAAACGTCACACAATGGAACTGCGCCACGATTAGGTGGTAAATTCCTTCCCACACATCACGAAATGCTCAGCCAGTGCTAGGCCACAGCGCTAAGTGCACATAATAGAGAGTTTGAGAATTGGGGGTCCAAGCTTTGTTGCGTAGGTTGCTCTTCCGTTCGCAGGATCAGAAGAGTTTGAGAGCTGGATCAAACGAAGGTAGCATTGGGTCAAACGCACTGGGTGCTACCTCTGGCAAAATTCTAAATTATGCGAGACGCGGGCCATAAAGCACCATGGCTTGCGCTGCGTCTGCTTCGTCTCGCTGGCAATCCAAGACACCTTGGCGCCTCACCCTTCACCACTGTGGAAGCTACAGGGCCCCTAAGCGATAGAAAGGCAATTAGCCTCTCCACATGTATTCATTCGCGCCATGTTGTCTGCTCACCTTCTTCACGGCTCCTGCTCGCCGAATAGTCTAATACACTCATTACAAATAAGGCTGGTTTATTAACATAAAAGTACAGTAAAACTGTGAAACGAACAGTGACGCTAGGAACTTGAAACGTGGATTTGTTGCTCTGCTGAAGATCGGTAGGCACTCATGTTGGTGGATAACTTCACTCTGTGCCCGTTACTCGCGGACGCTTGTCGTGGCTCTTGTATAACTGCTTCTTCGTCGACGCGTTGCTTCGTGTCTTCCGCTGCAATGCTTCTTTTCCCTCTTTTAGGCGCGAAGCATTTCTTAGCGAACTTCGGTGATTTCGAGGGTATCTATCTTTCTATCTATCTATCTATCTATCTATCTATCTATCTATCTATCTATCTATCTATCTATCTATCTATCTATCTATCTATCTATCTAGCCGCCTACGACGACTTTTAGCTCTCCTGGCCGTTTCCGTAATTGCATCAATACCAAACTTGGTATGGCATAATATGACTGTATGAAGAACATATTTGACTAGTCATAACATGAAATATGATATCTATGTCATCAATGTCATGATATACATTTCATGGCTCTGCAGCTCTTACGGTAGTTTCGTTCACATGGCATGTTGCAAGATTGGTACGGTGTGACATAATTGCATGCCGAACACAAGCGACCGACCCTAACATGAAAATCATGACGTGCGTGTCATGTAACAACTTGACTACATGCCACGTTCATGATGCACTCGCGACGTTTCGCTAGCGTCACATATACCGAATTGGGTATTACGGGAAGGGATGGCGAAGGTATGATACTGGTGCAAACATGATAAACGAGAGATGCGTGTGTCACAGAGGTCCCGTTAATTAGGGAGGCGATCGCCGGGCTAATTCTAAGGGCCGAAGTATCGGCCCCCCGAACCGCACCACGAAAGCGTGGACAATTTAGAAGTGGTCCTTTTTGGCGTGCCAGAGGACTTCGGCTGTGGCCCAAAGAACAAGTCAGAGCCGAGAGTATAAACAAAAAACACATTATATTCTCAATAATGGCAGATCGAAAACCATACACAAGAATGCACACTCCACAATAGATGAGGACAATATGTCACCAATCAAACAACGTACTACCCAGTACAATCAGCCACAATCGAAACAACAGACACAGACAACAATACGCACTACAATGCAGTCGCATGCATCGAAACCAAGACACTTAAAGGCTAAAGAGATGAAAACCTATTCAGTCCCAAGTTCTTGGAACAAATGTCTGGATGATACTCTTCCGAGAATCACTCACTCAAAGTCCAGCTTGTTGTCGTTGTCCCCGCTGCCCCTGAAGTTTCTCTTCCAGGAAACCTCGCGTCTTCAATTGGCCACTCTCAAGCTTCAACTTCTTCGCCGGAAACACGTCGGCTTCACACACGCAGCTGTTGCCACGCGCTTCGCTCGATAGCGGTAAACACACGCTCTTGCCCGTAGCTCGAGCCTTCACCCCTCAGGTGGAAATCCTCTTCCTTCTCCTGCTTTGTCGCTACGGACGAAACCTTCGCCGACTACACGGCGGAATCCCTACGCGCTCTGGCGCTAACTTTCGTCTTCTCCTTCTCCTCTCTCTCACGCCTGCTCGGTTAAATATCTTCCACGTGACATTCCAGAAAGTTCTCATCATTTCGTCGGCGCGATGCGCAGCGGAGGCTGGGGGGAAGCGCGAGACTGTACGAGGGCCGTCCCCGACAGATGACTCAACCCGGCATAACACGCCCCTTTCCTTCTAGAAATTTCGAGTGCTTGCCCTCGGCCGCCGATGTGGGGTGAGGAGGTTTCGTCGGTGAAGCCACGCTTCCGAGGGGAGAGCGCACGCCCTGGGAGCCTTGGATGTT
>WOVY01012267.1:0-38547 GCA_013436015.1 Rhipicephalus annulatus
TCGGTTAAAAAGAACTGCAGGAAACGGAGACTGACATGTGGAGAATTGGCATGATTAAGAAGTCCGCACTAGAGATCTATCGAACTTTTAAGCAGAATTGCCAAAGAAAGAATCTATGATAATACTCAGGGTAGTTCTCTACTGTTTGAGGCCAGGACGGGAGTATTGCAACCAAGACATATCGGGCCAAATATGAAGAGGTAGACACAATATGCAGTGTGTGCGAAGAGAAAGAAAAAACCGCCGAACACTTGACAATGCTCTGTAAAAGGCTTCACTTTATAGTTCAAGATGATGGCGCAGAGTTTTTCAAAGCACTGGTGTTTAGGGACAGGGAGGGCAAAATAGACTTTAAGCGGGTAGACTTAACTAGAAGGAGGTTATCTGATGGTGGCTAAAGTCAAGGCATGATTGAAAATTAAACCCTTCACTTCAAAGTACCCGTCCAACTTTACTATTTAAAGGAAAAAAAAATCTAGTGGTTAGTTCACTAAGCATTACGGCTAGGTGACGTTAGCCGCCGCCCGATCTAAAGGGTACGGCCACATCCATCCATCTATCCAGCCAAGAATATGCTCTCTGGCTTGTTGCTCCAGGCCTAGTCAGGTAGATTTTCTGGCCTCACTGTTGAATTGTTTGCTCGGGTTGTGGCTTGCAAACATTGCGGTTTTGGGCTTCGTATCATCTTGTTCCTTCATCATGTCCTCTAAGTGGAGGACATGTCGCAGTGTGAGGAGGGAGTACGACAAGGCGCTGATAGAATGAGCTATCAGTCTTACCAGGCAGGCGGTTGAGAGCTCACCGAGGCAGCTGACGCACACCAGCACTATCCGCTTCCTGTATAATACAGGCTAGGGAATTATAGAAACACAGAGCAGAAATCAACTCTTGTGCCTCTCTCATGCACTCACAAGGCGGAACCTGCTTCGAACACTGAGGACCGAGCTAAGCAACACCATGCGTGAGGATAATCATGGTCTCCTATTGCAATAATGATTAAGGCACGCATGCAACTTAAACCATTGTCACGCAAGATGAATTCACAACACCATCGAAGTGAACCCAAGGCACGTGCTGATTATTATGTACGGTACTAGCGCTAAATTTATGCAGACGTTTAGTTGGCGCTGCAGTAGGCCTAGTTGAAGGAATGGCCACAGCTACTGCTGTGATGGAGAACGGGCTCATTAACATCTTCATGTAGATTAAAACGGCTTACCCCGAAATGGCTGGGAGTGTCACGCTATCCCTAGCAGTGGCACATGCAGTTGCATATTTAACGATTACAGAAATGGCGTACCGATTTCCAAAGCACCTATCAATACTTCCGTCAAGGCGTAGCACCAAACACTTTATCGCACATTTCGGGAAACATTCCTTTTTCTCCCAATCTGGTGGCTAGGCATAACTACGCCCAAGAATAAGCATGTTATTATGTATGTCGGAGGTATTTTCATCTGATCCCTGAAAAATTATTTCCCTAAACCCATGGAAAAAAAAGAAAATGGAATCCGCACCTGTCATCACATTGCACCCCATCACAGGAATGGGATCACATTAGCCTGGCGCTCAATACCCCCTTACGCTTAATCAGAGCTCGGTCTGGCACCAGCTCCAGACAAAACCATTTATAATCTCCTGTCTGGCACATCTGTTTTACTCTGCTCTCTCTCAACCAGAGTGCACCATGTACCTGTGGTTCACCCCTGGTGGATCTTTTTCACTGTTTGTGAATTGCACACAAAGCCCTTACTGGTAGATCCTATTCCCAATTCTTCACTATTCTCACGGGAGGCCACTCTTTGGGCAGCTTACATCACAACATGTGCGTGTCATGATGTCAGTGCCGTATTTTTTAGAGTCGGCGCCGTCTTTTCTTTCTCTTTTGCTCCTTCCCTGTCCTGTGTTTCTGGTGTTGCGCTGCAAACAAGTGAAGATGTTAAAGAACACCATATGTTCAAAATTTGCTTCTCATTAATATATCGTGGTTTTGGGAATTAAAACCCCAGATATATTGAAAGAAGATGCATGAAAAGGGAAGGATGATATTGGAAACTGGCAAAAAAGGGATGACAGCCTTCTTAAGCTATGCTGCCATTGAGATTTTCAGCTGTTCACGCAATTCTCACACGTGGCTTTGATGCAGCTATGCACATATCACACAAGCATGCTGACTGTACAGTTAGTATAACTGCAACCTTCATGTACCCAGCCTTCATGTACCCTCTATGACATTTCATAACATCTGAGTCAGTGTTAGCATCAAGTTATGTTCTTCATGCTGGGGAACCAGTGTGATGAGTTACCATTTCTACAGAATGAAGCCCTGTCTACCTGGAACAAGCTGCAAGATATATAACTAAACGGCCCCAGGGCCAGTCAATCTCTGTCCGGCTTGGATGCACCAACTGATTCCCTTTATCATCAACCCTCAATAAAACTAGCTAATGTTTGTACGTGTGCAAGCAGTGTCATTCAATATCTTAGGAAATGCTTGTGAAGCAATTTCCAGGAGAATCGTTTTTCTGATCTCATAGTGAGGCATTAGGAACACCTTAGTCACACCAAATGCCATTATTCAATGAGAGGAACAAGAGAAATATTTCACTGGGAACTATGAAGTAAACAAAAAAACAAATGTTTTCAGATACTGCGAGATCATTTCATAAAAAAGCTCAGAAGATGCTATGTGTGGCCACATTTAATCTGTGCAAGCATCGTGTGGTTACAAAATTCTGTACCAAACATAGGTTCAGCTTTCTGGAATAGACCGCGCTGCACAAGCTAGCTCAGTGCATGCACTCCTGTACCCTGCCAGAGAATATTTTTACCACCAGTATGTTGTAACGTGAAGTGAAATGGTGATTGCATACTAGGACGCGTCCTGCAGGACCCCAATAAAGTTGTTTCACTTGATCGGTTGGTGTGCTGTAAGCAGAACATTTCCAAGAAAAATCGTATAGTTTGGAGGAGGACTTAAGCAAGGAAAGGTGTAGATAAAACACTGGATTCACTGGCATTATCCTCACCAAGTATAACATTGTTTTTCTGGTGAAGCTTTGTGTCTGAACAGCGAGCAGGATAAGCTGGTAAAAACATGCAAAGTGGGAAGTCTAGCACAGCAATCTGTGCAGTACTGCTCATTTCATGGAGCATTAATTTCACAGGCTTTGCTCATTGTTAGCATTAAGCCTACATTGTGTCCACTGAAGGGTGGAAGCCCAATCAATGTTCCCTGTCCTGTATGAGCCAATTTCATATTATGGCTGATAATTTCTCGATCTCATTGGAACTAATCACCTGCCACCCTCTGCTACATTTCATGTGTCCTAATATAAATTAATTGACATTACTGACCTGTCATCCATCTTTTTTTCTCATTCCCAACTAATGCATTCATTTTGATAAACTCTGCTTTCTTCCCATGTCTTAATATTATGCTAGCCTTTTTCATTTTTCTGAAACATTATCTTTGCTCAGAAGCTAGAAGTTATCAGAAAGAACATAACGACATTCTACCTCCTGAGCATATGGCATCATCAATACAAAAATGTATTAAAAGTGAGAAAACATCCTATCTATATAAGAGGCCCTAAAATACTGCAGGAGGCAATAAATAAACTGGTATTTGTATAAAGGCAGTGACAAAAACTTTGACTACTGTCACTTATTCTGATTCTTGGGACATCTTTTTTAGTACATCATAACACATAATTACACATTTACACAATTTACTCAGAGGAATTGCCACCACATGCATTGAGGCCACCCTTCAGAAGTCATGTGAGCACAAGGATGAGGTAAGCCTTAAAAACCAGATTAAAAGACTAAAGGATGCTGGATATCCCAACAGCACCATCACACCCGTGTGCTAAACCTTCCTGCAGAAAGTCAAGTTAAACAAAACAGGACCAAAATAAAAACAGAATGACCAAAGATCTTTGCATGCTATACCGTACGTACATAAGGTGTTTCACAATATAAAGAAAATAGCGAGCCGATATGATTTTATCTTGTTATTTGCCATCCCTTGCAAGTTTTCAAAAGTGTGTGTACTAAAAAGCAACAGGAATAGCCATTATTTCACCATTCGTCACGAGAATAGGTATACTGAATGCCAATATAATGTTGTGTATGAGATACTATTGACACGTGGAAACGTAAACATAAGACAAACTGGGCAATGCCCCAATGTTTGAGCAAGACAGCATGCTTAAAATGTTAAGAATGGCTATGGTAGTCGCATGGCCATACACTGTAAAGAATGTAAGTGCAGTTCTATGTTTCATAAAACACTGTTTTTGAAAAAAGCAAGAACAAGAAATGAAAGAGAGACTGTGAAAGCATTTTCTTGTCAGGAAGGCCATGGATCAGTGCATCAGTATACCTTCACTCATCCATTCGGAGAGAGAGTATTCTTTTCTCAGTTAAGATTATATTATCATGGTCTCACATGTGTCGTTGTGCATGAGCACTGTTCTTGTACTCTGTATAAAAGTGGGCGTAGTACCGTCAATAAAATTTAGTTGGCAGTCAGCGCTCTTTCCTGTCCTTTTTGTCTCTTCCTCAGCTTCTCTCACTGTTACTAGAACAAAACCACGATGGACCAACTTGCCCAGATTAAGCTATTGTTGACGAAAAGTCAGAGCATGAAAATACTTCAGGGGTTCAGAACCTCCTCACTACCCGTCTAGTTACGGCCCTGGTCTATGTGTTCCGAGAGTGAAGCACTAGTGGAGCTATCTAACTACCTAACGGTGAGGAGGGTTTGTGTATACTCGAGCTTGTTTCATGACATGATGAGAGGTGGCAGGTTGTTGAAATAATATGCGGTGTGGGAGGTCAAGATTTTGATTGAGAACGCTGAGTATGAGCCAGTGACATTAGGCGTTCAAGACTTTTTGCGATATTCACTCTAGCATAGGACCTTGGTTGGTGGTTGACGTGTGCATTTGATCACATTGTAGTCTTCCATCATAATTTTTTTGCCACTTGGCGTCGACGCTCTTGAGTTGTACCAAAGTAATTAAGCATCCAGGTACAGTATCTTCTGTCAGTGTTTCAATGAAGAGCTGAATATGAGTAATAGCTTCCATCGATACTTCTGGCATTGGTGTATACACATTTCTTTTCAAGTTCTCTTGTAAAAAAGGCATTAAAGGTATGTTTTTGTGACTTTTTAGTGTTGGCCAGAACTGCTGGTGTGTCCGAACGGCTCTTCGATTGGTTGTGGTGTTGTCTTGTTCAGGGCCACAGAGCTTTCAGTCTTTTTTATATTTGCCTTCACAGGAATGCTCTTTGCATGCTTCTTCAGTACTTTGTATTATTCCTAAAGCATTGACTTCCAGATTTTGATTGTGGTGCTTTAATCTAGTGTTCAACTTCACGCTAGCTTCATTTTCACGCAAAGCAAGAACTCAGGAGTATGGTAACTTTTGCTATGGGTTTTCCCTTCTTCAGTCTACTGCATTTTTGCCTGTGTTGTCTAAGCGCTGACAGCCTCGTGCGACAGCTTTTTTTTTTGTGCACTTATTGTGTGCCAATGACTTATTTGCCTCCTCAGCTAAAGACTTTTTGTATTATAAGAGAAAGCTCTGTCTGTATTGCTTTTGTCATTTGCTGATGGTGTATCTTCAGTATCTTTTCTCAGTGTACACTATACTTGAATGGAAGAGCAGCATGACTACCTTCAGCTGTTAGCAGGCTTTTAGCTGCTGTAATACCGATTGATGCTCCTTTCTCAGGCGTTCTATTTTGGATGGTTGGCATGTCATTGCTTCTTTTAAACTTTAAAACTGCAGGTGCACCTTTTTCTGGTTACACCTGGTATATTTTTCCAGTGGTTATATATATATATATATATATATATATATATATACATATATATATTGCTAACTTGAGAAACAAGGCCTCTTTACGTTAGGTGCCCATCAGGTGGGAAGAGTACTTCTATTACTTGCCAAGATTGTGGCCCCTTATGGTGGGAATCATAATGCACTGTTGATGTGTCAAATTCACATAGCATAATTCCAAGGCACTCGATCAATATCCAAGGAAAAAAATTATGTTCTTTTGCGTGAGTTTCAGCAACTCATAGTAATTTGTATGTAAATGAATACTTCATCATTCTTGGCTAGCTGTCATGTTTTATGGAAGCACATGTGCTTCGTTAATAACAAAAAAAAACACGCACGCTCACGCCACTGCAGTGGCGTGAGCGTGCGTGTTTTTTTTTGTTATTAACGATTTGCCCTATGCATTCACGTTTCTTCTTTTTTGTGTGTCGTACTTCTCGTATCGCGCAGCCTACCGTTTTGGGCACACGTAAAAAAAGTACATAAAAAAGATGCGTTCCACGCCAAAATTCGCGTTCGCAACGAGCTGGGCACCGACAGGGTGCCCTACGACGCCCACACACTCCGCAACACCTTACCAACCGTTCGCTGCGATGTTGTTGGGAATTCGTGTGGTCGTTGCATGAATATAGCGCTTGCGTGCGTGCGCACGCGCGTCTGTGTGTTAGATCACGGCAACTGCATATGTTGTATGATTCAGTCACCATAACGCAACTGACGACCCCCGCTCTTCCCACACGTCAAGCAGCAGCAAGTGCCGTTAACTGTACTGTGCTGTGAACGCAAAACAGATTCGAATAGGTCGCGTCGATAGCTAGCCCGACACATGATACGATAAGATTTGCGTCAGATATTCGACGTCTACATGCACGCGTAAGACAGCGGTATCCGCAGCAGCTTCGCCATACGTACGGATAGCACCGCATCGGACGTCACGTCTGACAGAGAAACTTGATCGGTAATTTTTTTTCTCACTTAAAAAGTCTACCTTGCACAACTTCAACCAACGATTATGCATTTCAACGAGCTGTGCATGGTTTAATGATTGATTGATATGTGGGGTTTAACGTCCCAAAACCACCATATGATTATGAGAGACGCCGTAGTGGAGGGCTCCGGAAATTTCGATAACCTGGGGTTCTTTAACGTGCACCCAGATCTGAGCACACGGGCCTACAACATTTCCGCCTCCATCGGAAATGCAGCCGCCGCAGCCGGGATTCGAAACCGCGACCTGCGGGTCAGCAGCCGAGTACCTTAGCCACTAGACCGCCGCGGCGGGGCATGGTTTAATGACGAAAAGATAGTTCTAATATTGTGCCCGGCACATATATTACTCTCTCTCTAACTTGAAAAATCGGCGCGTGAATGGGGGCCAGAACAGCGCCAAAAAGCAGCACACGCAGAAATTGGCTCATATTCTAATATTATGACATCGTGATGTTGACTTTTCAGCTGACGCCGGCAATAACGTTCAAACGGCGGGCCAATAATGCCGGTCTTATTGGATGGCTCCGCCCATATTGGCTGCTACTTGTACAACCTGGCCCGATGTGTCCGTTCTAATAGGCCGGCACAGCCTATATGGGCGGAAAGTTCTGAAAGCTGGCCCAATATAACCAATCTAATAGACTGGCACAGCCATCATTGGCGGAATGTTGTTAATGCTGGTCCAACATAGCCGTTCTATTCGGCTGGCAGAACCAATATTGGGGGTACGTTGTAAACGCTGGTCCAACGTCGCCGTTCTATTTGGCTGGCACAGCCAATCTTGGCGGTACGTTGTGAAAACTGGGCCGTTCATGGGCCAGGCAATGCCGATCTATCCCCAATATTGGGCCAACCTTCTGTGCTGCCTGGGCAGCAATCATGACAACACATTTAATATAGCGTCGTACTAGATGTCTATAAGAAGCAAACGTCACACAATGGGAACTGCGCCACGATTAGGTGGTAAATTCCTTCCCACACATCACGAAATGCTCAGCCAGTGCTAGGCCACAGCGCTAAGTGCACATAATAGAGAGTTTGAGAATTGGGGGTCCAAGCTTTGTTGCGTAGGTTGCTCTTCCGTTCGCAGGATCAGAAGAGTTTGAGAGCTGGATCAAACGAAGGTAGCATTGGGTCAAACGCACTGGGTGCTACCTCTGGCAAAATTCTAAATTATGCGAGACGCGGGCCATAAAGCACCATGGCTTGCGCTGCGTCTGCTTCGTCTCGCTGGCAATCCAAGACACCTTGGCGCCTCACCCTTCACCACTGTGGAAGCTACAGGGCCCCTAAGCGATAGAAAGGCAATTAGCCTCTCCACATGTATTCATTCGCGCCATGTTGTCTGCTCACCTTCTTCACGGCTCCTGCTCGCCGAATAGTCTAATACACTCATTACAAATAAGGCTGGTTTATTAACATAAAAGTACAGTAAAACTGTGAAACGAACAGTGACGCTAGGAACTTGAAACGTGGATTTGTTGCTCTGCTGAAGATCGGTAGGCACTCATGTTGGTGGATAACTTCACTCTGTGCCCGTTACTCGCGGACGCTTGTCGTGGCTCTTGTATAACTGCTTCTTCGTCGACGCGTTGCTTCGTGTCTTCCGCTGCAATGCTTCTTTTCCCTCTTTTAGGCGCGAAGCATTTCTTAGCGAACTTCGGTGATTTCGAGGGTATCTATCTTTCTATCTATCTATCTATCTATCTATCTATCTATCTATCTATCTATCTATCTATCTATCTATCTATCTATCTATCTATCTATCTAGCCGCCTACGACGACTTTTAGCTCTCCTGGCCGTTTCCGTAATTGCATCAATACCAAACTTGGTATGGCATAATATGACTGTATGAAGAACATATTTGACTAGTCATAACATGAAAATATGATATCTATGTCATCAATGTCATGATATACATTTCATGGCTCTGCAGCTCTTACGGTAGTTTCGTTCACATGGCATGTTGCAAGATTGGTACGGTGTGACATAATTGCATGCCGAACACAAGCGACCGACCCTAACATGAAAATCATGACGTGCGTGTCATGTAACAACTTGACTACATGCCACGTTCATGATGCACTCGCGGACGTTTCGCTAGCGTCACATATACCGAATTGGGTATTACGGGAAGGGATGGCGAAGGTATGATACTGGTGCAAACATGATAAACGAGAGATGCGTGTGTCACAGAGGTCCCGTTAATTAGGGAGGCGATCGCCGGGCTAATTCTAAGGGCCGAAGTATCGGCCCCCCGAACCGCACCACGAAAGCGTGGACAATTTAGAAGTGGTCCTTTTTGGCGTGCCAGAGGACTTCGGCTGTGGCCCAAAGAACAAGTCAGAGCCGAGAGTATAAACAAAACACAATTATATTCTCAATAATGGCAGATCGAAAACCATACACAAGAATGCACACTCCACAATAGATGAGGACAATATGTCACCAATCAAACAACGTACTACACAGTACAATCAGCCACAATCGAAACAACAGACACAGACAACAATACGCACTACAATGCAGTCGCATGCATCGAACAACCAAGACACTTAAAGGCTAAAGAGATAGAAAACCTATTCAGTCCAAAGTTCTTGGAACAAATGTCTGGATGATACTCTTCCGAGAATCACTCACTCAAAGTCCAGCATTGTTGTCGTTCCGCTGCCCCTGAAGTTTCTCTTTCAGGAAACCTCGCGTCTTCAATTGGCCACTCTTCAAGCTTCAACTTCTTCGCCGGAAACACGTCGGCTTCACACACGCAGCTGTTGCCACGCGTCTTCGCTCGATAGCGGTAAACACACGCTCTTGCCCGTAGCTCGAGCCTTCACCCCTCAGGTGGAAATCCTCTTCTTCTCCTGCTTTGTCGCTACGGACGAAACCTTCGCCGACTACACGGCGGAATCCCTACGCGCTCTGGCGCTAACTTTCGTCTTCTCCTGATCTCTCATCTCCACTGCTCGGTTAAATATCTTCCACGTGACATTCCAGAAAGTTCTCATCATTTCGTCGGCGCGATGCGCAGCGGAGGCTGGGGGGGAAGGCGCGAGACTGTACGAGGGCCGTCCCCGACAGATGACTCAACCCGGCATAACACGCCCCTTTCCTTCTAGAAATTTCGAGTGCTTGCTCGGCCGCCGATGTGGGGTGAGGAGGTTCGTCGGTGAAGCCACGCTTCCGAGGGGAGAGCGCACGCCCTGGGAGCCTTGGATGTTTTTTCTTTTTTTTCTTTTGACCTCGCGGCGTCTCTCCCGCGCGTTATCGCAAGAATTTGGCGGCGCGCCCATTTTTAGCCCTCGTTCTATGACACTGCCCCCCACTTTAAGAGTATTGGCTCATAATATTCAAAACCACACAAACGAGCGCGAACAGTCACCACACACTCTGAAAGACTGTAACACAAACCGTCGCTCATGACACTTCACGTTCACAATAGATCGCTCAATAGAATGGTACATTGTAGTTCGATTCCACAACGCATGAAATATAGCCACAGGTACATGACTACAACACTTCGTCACACATTCCAAACAATACAAACGTACAAAGTTCTGTCTTTACAACACTTATAAAACACTATACATCACATCATCGCACAGAACACTTTGACTCGCTCGACATACACTTGTGACACAGGATAACTAGAACATTAACACAACATATGTGACTCAGCCCTGCCAAACACATTCCGATTCCACCTCAGCACCAATCCTGTGTATTTCGAGCTGCGCTTGCGTCGTTTCTTGCGGTGCTTGCTCGATCTCTTCTTGTTTTTCCTTGTTCTTTTTCGGCGAGCCTTTTCCAACGAGGGGTTCTGAGGCGGCGTCTCAGCCATCGTTGTCACTTCTGACACTGTTAACGGGTGATAACGCTAAACCGATCCTATCACCCGCTTGTTCATGTCACGACATTGGGCCTGGCTGGCCGACTCCGTCACCCTTACACTGTCTGTCGGTTGAGGTTGTGCCGACGTACGTCCAGCTGCCCAGCACGTGAACTCATTCAACACGATCATCTTCTCATTCACTGTCTCTTGCACCGCGGCTTTACCTTGGGCTCGAGTGAGATCAGTCACGGGATGCTCCTCCACTGTATCTCGCGGTCGCTGGGTTGGCGAGGGCTCTATCTTAGGGTCTTCTCCCAAACATTCTGGATCATTCGGCCCTCGCGCCCCGTCGATGTTTCCGATGACGAGGTCGTACAGGGGGGTCGTCATGCATAGAGCCGTATCCTTCCCGCTGAAGCAAGGGGTTTCTACCTCAATCTCTGCTTCGGGAAGCATCCGAACCCTACGGTCAATTAGGCAAACTGGTTTTGTTTTGCCTGTCAACTCACTTTCCCGTACCAAATTTCTCCGCACGATAACCGTGGAGCTACCGGTGTCTCTTAACACCGTAATCTTCTTGTCCGCAACTTTTCCAGGTAGCGATGACATCCCCTTCGTGCCACCGGTTGGCTGTTTTGTCATTACAGCACCCACAATAGGAATTTTGTCCTCATTTTTCAGCTCTACGAATTTATCGGTGACGGCA
The DNA here is from genome assembly GCA_013436015.1 of Rhipicephalus annulatus. Lineage (NCBI taxonomy): Eukaryota > Metazoa > Arthropoda > Arachnida > Ixodida > Ixodidae > Rhipicephalus > Rhipicephalus annulatus. The sequence continues at coordinate 11,382 of WOVY01012267.1, forward strand.
TTATTACCGGATTTCGGTGCCGCTTGCGCACAGGATACCTGGTGAGTTTGACTCGCTCCATTTAGACATGCGTCTGCTTTGTGCCCAGTCTGACCACACTTAAAACATTTTACTACCGTAGGACTCGTAAAGTTAGTACGACAGTTGCTCGCGCGATGACCCACTCGGTTACACAGGAAACATCGCGGAACATTCTCCGGTGCACGCTTCTTTTGTTCGGGTGCCGAATTTTTCGAGTCTTCGGGACACTCCTTCTTGACCTTGGCCAAATTAGTTCCGCCTTGCGCTTCCAGGAATTGATCAGCCAATTCAAGCATTCCTTCAAGTGACTCAGCCTTCCTCTCTTTCAAGTACAGCGACAGTCTTGGGTGGCAACTAGTAAGAAATTGTTCTCTAATTAGGAGCTCTCTAAGTTCGTCGTACTCCTGTGCTGTCCCTGAAAGTTCAATCCATCTGTCGAAATAATGGCAAAGTCGGGCGGCATACTGCGTAGCCGTTTCACCATCAGCTGGCTTTCCTGTCCGAAATCTGTCCCGGAAACCTTCCACAGTAAATCTAAATCGCTTCAGCAAAGCAGCTTTCACCTTTGCGTAGTTGGCTGCACCGGTCGGCGTCAGCCTGCCGTACACACTGAGCGCTTCACCACTCAAGCAGGTACTCTAAGCAGTTACCCATTGATGTTCCGGCATTTCTGGCTCCGTGCAATTGTCTCGAATCTGTGAAGGTACGCGTCAATAAACGCGTTCCTTTCAATAAACGCGACGAGCAGCTTGCTTGGGTTCAGGCGGAAGCCAAGATTTTCCCGTTCGCTGCTTTCAACTCTAGCTTGGACAGGAGTTTCACTTCGCTGTTGCAAACGGAGCCGCTCGAGTTCCATCTCGTGCTGCCTCTGCCGTTCCCTTTCAGCCATCTCCGCTTCTCTTTCTTCTCTCGCCCTTTCGGCTGCCAACTTCTCTCTCTCCAGCTCCAACTTCAATTGCTTCTCTCTTTCTTCCTTCAGCTGTCACTCCTTTGCCTCTCTTTCTTCTTTCAGCTGTCGCTCCTTTGCTTCTCTTTCTTCTCTCAGCTTTTGCTCCTTTGCTTCTCTTTCTTCTCCCGCCCTTTCAGCTGCCAACCTCTCTCGTTCCAACTCAGCTTCTTTTTCCGCTTTGGCTCTTTCGACCGCCAGCCTTTCTTTTTCCAGCTCAGCTGCCTTTTCTTCTTTGGCCCTCTCTTTTTCTTCTTTTTCCTTCTGGGTAACCCACTTCCATAGTTCGGCGCCAGAAAGACCCATCTTCTCACCAAGAGCGACTAACTTTTCGAGATCCATTGTGTCTCGCAACTCGCAAATAAAACCTTGCCGCGTGCAAAAAGTATCCGCCTAAATCAGTCTATCGGAACACTCCCCTGCACTCGTTAACGATCACACTGACCAACACACAAAATTGTTCCGATAGCACTATCAACAACTCGAGGCTCTTTCTCACTACTTTGGGCACACTGTGCACCAAAAGGTCCTGTTGCGGACGCCAGATTAATTGTCACACAGGTCCCGTTCATTAGGGAGGCGATCACCGGGCTAATTCCAAGGGCCGAAGTATTGGCCCCCCGAACCGCACGACGAAAGCGTGGACAATTTAGAAGTGGTCCTTTTTGGCGCGCCAGCGGACGCCGGCTGTGGCCCAAAGAACAAGTCAGAGCCGAGAGTTGATAAACAAAACACAATTATACTCTCAATAATGGCAGATCGAAAACCATACACAAGAATGCACACTCCACAATAGATGAGGACAATATGTCACCAATCAAACAACGTACTACACAGTACAATCAGCCACACTCAAAACAATGGACACAGACAACAATACGCACTACAATGCAGTCGCATGCATCGAACAACCAAGACACTTGACTAAAGAGATAGAAAACCTATTTAGTCCAAAGTTCTTGGAGCAAACGTCTTGGTGATACTCTTCCGAGAATCACTCACTCAAAGTACAGCGTTGTTGTCATTCCCCTGCCCCTGACGTTTCTCTTCCAGGAAACCTCGCGTCTTCAATTGGCCACTCTTCAAGCTTCAACTTCTTCGCCGGAAACACGTCGGCTTCACACACGCAGCTGTTGCCACGCGTCTTCGCTCGATAGCGGTAAACACACGCTCTTGCCTGTAGCTCGAGCCTTCACCCCTCAGGTGGAAATCCTCTTCTTTTCCTGCTTTGTCGCTACGGACAAAACCTTCGCCGACTACACGGCGGAATCCCTACGCGCTCTGGCGCTAACTTTCGTCTTCTCCTGATCTCTCATCTCCGCTGCTCGGTTAAATACCTTCCGCACGACATTCCAGAAAGTTCTCATCATTTCGTCGGCGCGATGCGCAGCGGAGGCTGGGGGGGAAGGCGCGAGACTGTACGAGGGCCGTCCCCGACAGATGATTCAACCCAGCATAACACGCCCCTTTCCTTCTAGAAATTTCGAGTTCTTGCTCGGCCACCGATGTGGGGTGAGGAGGTTCGTCGGCGAAGCCACGCTTCCGAGGGGAGAGCGCACGCCCTGGGAGCCTTGGATGTTTCTTTTCTTTTTTTTCTTTTGACCTCGCGGCGTCTCTCCCGCTTGTTATCGCAAGAATTTGGCGGCGCGCCCATTTTTAGCGCTCGTTCTGTGACAGCGTGCCATGTAACAACATGACTACATGCTCGCTCATGATGCGCTCGTGGCTGTTTCGCTTGCTTCACATGTACCAAACTTGGTTTTACGCGACGCGAATGGACGACATAGGTAAATGACATATTCAAACATGATATACATGACATGCGTGTCATGTAACAACATGACTACATGCGACACTCATGATGTGCTCGCCGCCGTTTTGCTTGCTCCACATATGGCAATTTGTATTACGTGACGTCAATGAATGACAAAGGTATGTGACTGGTGCAAACATGATAATCGTGAGATGCGTGTCATGTGAGAACATGGCTACATACCAGAGTCAAGCGCCAATACATTTCGACGTGACGCGGTGCGCGTGCTCACCGGCGTTCATTTCGTCGCGTCACGCCGGCGTTGCTACGCCAGGCGCCAGTCTTGCCATATACTCGCAGGCGCGCGCCGCGTTCCTTTGTCGCATGCGCGTTTCAGCACGTACGGCGTCCCTCCGTCACGAAAAGATGGAGACGCAGTGTTGTCTGGGTAACTCATCAGTGCGAAATGCATCATTTCACATTTCCCGCCGTTAGCCGTCGGGCCGCGCCGGCCAAGCCGGGCGTCGGACTAAAGAGTGCTCGCGTTTTGCTAGTTTAGCGTCACTGTGCCCAGCGTGCGCGTGCGTCAAGGCTACAATGCAGTATATAGGATCTTCATGATGCGCTCGCGGCCGCTTTGCTAGCTCCACATAAACCAAATTTGGTGCTGCGTGACGTCAATGGATGACAAAATGTATGACTGGTGCAAACATGATAATCCTGACAAGTGTGTCATGTAAGGACATGACAACATACCATGCTGATAGCATGCTCGCAGCCGTTTCGCTAGCTCCACATATACTAAATTTGGTATTACGTGATGTGAACTCATGACAAAGGTAAACGGCACATTCGAACATGATAATCATGAAGTCATCCAGGGCATCATTTACCTCCACCTCGTAGCGTTTTGCTGATTTTGAAGTGACATATCAAACTTTCTCATTCGTGCTTCGCATATCATCTATTCCCACTGTGCGTGGGATCTGACATTTTCTCGCTTTTGCTTCGCTCTCTGTTTCAGGTTCTGTTTTATTGATTACATAAGCATCAAGTACTTAACACTGGTATACTGATGAGGGTCCCAGAGTAATATTACTGAAAACAGGACCCTCAGAACGCGTGCGCCCATTTGTCCAGCGTAGACTAACGAGGAAACATGAAGCAGAGGAAAGATGTGAGGATGAGGGTGAACAAAGAAAGCAAGAAAGAAAGAAGGGAAGAAAGCAAGAAATAAAGAAGAAATAAGGAAGTAATTATGTAAGTAAGGAAAGGAAGGAAGACGTAAGGAAAGATAAATTCTTGTGGGAAAAATTTTCTAATCAGGCAGGAGGTAGATAAAGGAAGATAGGGCGAGGAAGGAGAAATGAGGACCGTAGAGATTAAAGCATACTGTATAAAGTGCGATAAAGAAATGCAGAAAGACAAAGAAATACTGACAGGTAGATTCAAAGCAAGAAAAAAATAATGAAGGGTAGAAAGAGGAAGCAAGTGAGAAATAGAGGGAGACAAAGATTGGGAAGTAAGAGAAAGAGAGAGAAATCGAAAGATATAGAGATGAAAGCGAGAAAAAAAACAGAGAAAAGAATGAAAAAGAAGTAGAGGGAGAAAGAAAAAGAAATTGAAACAGAAACAAAGGCGGCCACCCTGCTCTCTAAAGAAATATTGAGAAATAGAAAAATTGGCAGTCCAGCGGCTGCTGACGAACCCGTGTTTTGCTGTGGAACGTTTTGTGCGACTTTGTACAAGCTTCCTGCATTTATTTATTTATTTATTTATTTATTTATTTATTTATTTATTTATTTATTTATTTATTTATTTGAAGACAAGCGTTAAATTTTCTTCAGAGCGGCACTGCTACTGCCACACCTGCTTGATTTTGCAGTGTCCGTCCACATCCATTCAGAGTCCATCACTTACCTGAAGCAGGCCACAGGTGGCCATGCTGAGACTCCCGCAAACTAACTCCAGCGTTCTTTGGACACTGTATTGCTTAACAATGATCCAGGGTCCTTTTGTATCCGAACGTTCACCCAAATTATTCTTGAGCAGCCTATAGCGATGTGGCTACTTAGTCCCACGTGCTCCGGCAGTGCGGGTCATCGGGCCGAAGTTAGTTCACCGGGGAGGAGTGAGACACGCTCCAGCGAAGTCCCGTCTATGTAGACCCAATACTGGCCGTCCAGAGTGCCAGGAGATCAGACCGACAGCCTAAGCTTGCCGGTTTCTTGGTGGGATCAATCGGGTGCGCGTTCTAGCACATTTAGCTGGGCGTAATACTAAATGCTTATTCACTCACTTATTCACGTGACCTGTTCCTAGCACGCTATGACGTCTCATAAAAGCGTTATTGTGTGACTTCACCATGATGCCAGGAATCACCAACATTTGTGACGTCATCAAGTGGAAACGAAGATTGGCCAAAGATCGCTCGATTCAGGAGGCAGCGTACTACCAGATGAAGTGGAGGAAGCTTATTAATCGTGTCTAAAATGCATTTTGGGCTTCACTGTAAAGACATGGTACAAAGTATTACCAACAAAACAAAATATTTCCTATAGGCTTCACAAAATGTGTGCACAATTCGTCATGTTTATATTTTTCTAGCGAGGTCTGGAGCTGGACTAGGCTAGTTGGTATGGTTCCACCTAATTTAAGCAGCGCAAACGCAAGGAAAAAAACTAAGCTGGAAGGTACACTAAGTGTAAGTGTGTACTTGTTGTTCTGTCATTCGCGCTGCTTTGAATAAGATTTAAATATTTTCTTTCATAAATATTTTTCTCGTGTATTGTAGGAACAGTGAAGTGAAGCGCTAAGTCAAACAGAATATCGGCATGAATGTCAACATTACTTGTTACATAATTATCTGATAAGAATATAAAGTCATATTTTCGTTTTGATATCGCGTCTAAGCTCCAGCACTTGAATGTCATTGTGAGTTCATGTATTTGCAATGTTACTTCTTTATTTTATGTTTTCGTCACAACAAACTTCATGAAACTTAATACCTTAACTCACTGACTCATTTATAACACAATGTAATTCGTTTTAGCGATATATAATTATGTAAGCCCTAGCACACACCATCATGATTATTGAAGTCAGTGTTCGTTGGTGCAAGAATCTCAAGGAGCCGTAGCTACATGTGCTTTACTTTATATTAGCGGAAAGCTGGGCTATAATAAATCACGTGCAACGCTGTGAAAGCCATCTTAGAAAGTTCGGTCAGCGAAATGTCAAAGTGCGCGCATGCCACGATAAAATTTTGGTATTGTAAACGTGTCCTCTGTGATTAGCTCCGGCTGCACACTGCCATAAATAATCGTGGTGGCCACGATACGGCAACAAAGAACACTAAGCGGTTCAAAACAACCTATTAAAAGCCGTATGGATTATGTGTTTTTTTTTATTCGAAAGTGTTCTATGCCATGGTCCGCCAATACTTCAGCGACGTGATTCCGTAACCGAATTGACGTTGAAAAATAAGCCCGATCAAAACACAAAGATTAAATGTTCCATATGCGGGAGTTCCATATGCATGACCTTTCGGTCGGCGACAACAGGTGTCGGGCACGCGATCAGCTGCGCAATGGAATCTTGCTTTGTGGGCGTAAAAAAGATGACTTTTATATCTATCACTCTCCTCTCGCAGCGCTCTTGGTGAAGCGAAGCAATGCCTCCGGACCATGATATCTACGATTAGTTCTTCCAATGCGTCATTTCTAAGCGTCTCTCCAATTCGGCACGTTTCCAAAAGGAGAAGCGCAATTTCGTCAGCACTTTAACGCAGCGACAAGTTACCCTTACCCGAATCGTCGGCATGGCTCAAAGCAAGCATGCATCGACTCCAAAAATAGCCTGCTAATGGCTTGTTTCGCCGGGATTAACTCTATGTTTCCAACTTACGCTCGCTCCGCGAAATACCGTGGCCGGATGACAGGGAAGGCACCACGCATGGGGCGTTTTCCTCTAATGCGGCATTGGCGTTCAAGAACTCTCCAACCTTAACGCAAATACGGCGTACAAACTGTCACGCTTCTCTGACTGTCACACCGTGTTATTTGGTTCCGCTCTCCACGTAACTACGACAGCTGCCACAGGCATGCATGACCACAAGGGCATGTTTAATCATTAATCAATCATTATTCATGGACGTTAGTTGTCGCGATGCAGTTGTATCGTTAAGCGTCAGCGTAGGTGTATTTACGTCAAATGGTGCTTTAGCTGTCAAACACCAACAGACGTTGTATAAGCTCTAGTATACCAATTTACAGCAAACATTAACTATAAGTAGATGTTTTATTTTCGTGCTATACCAATTCTGATTCGCTTACCTGAAGCAGGCCACAAGTGGCCATGCTGAGATTCCTACCTCCAGCGTCCTTTGGACACTAAATTGTTTAACAACAATCCAGTGTCCGTTTTTGCTCAAATTATTCTTGAACAGCCTGTAGCGATGTGGCTATTTTGTCTCTGCAATAAAAAAACTGCAATAAACGTACACAACTACACATACAGTGCACAACACGACACGACAGTGTAGTTGCCTCAGCATGCACTTGACTCCGGCACGAACCGGGAAAAAGAAAAGCAAAATGTTGGCTACGTCTTCTTTCCCTCCTTCGCACTAATTTTATCCTGCACACTTTACATCGCTCTTTCGCGAAAAACAGCCACAAGCAGTTCTCGCTGCAAAAACAAAGCATTTTTAGCTGCCATGCCAACCATTAACGAGGCAGGAGCGTTTACTCAAAGATTACGTCCTAGCTTTACCTAGCAAACATTTTTTTCTAGATTAATTACTTATTGCGCTTGTTCGAGCTTCAAGCAATTTCAGTACGGCACAGATAACGATACTGAGCATAGCTGCATTTTTTACAAAATATCACTCATGCAGTGAATTCAAATACATGTAGCGGCACAAACAAAACCTAACAACGCGTGCGGCGACTCGATTTTTTGGCGCCAAGAAAGAACTTTTTTGCATTCTAGACAGTTTTCTTTCGTGCAAAGCCATCCAAAAAAACAGTACGCGAATCGAAGAGCACAAAGTAAATCTCTGCGCCGAACAGCGCAATGCTAAAAACCTTAGGTTAAGGCTTCCATTGCAATATGCACTTATTATAGTATTGATGGTGGTCGTACCTGCCAGCACCCAAGCTCAGTCGCAGCTGAAATAATCGAAGATCACAACGCATGCCACGCACGTTATCGCACATCTTTTATGGCATTTCCCTGCTGCTGCCCGTACTTTTTCATTGCCACAAATGCTCGTGAACACAGAGCGTGACAACGTTGCGATCTCGTCGACGCCATGTGCACTTGTCTCGCGTTCAATTCATGCCTGATCCCAGCCCGAAGTTACAATCGCAGACAATACAGTACAATCGCAGACAATAAAGACGGATTCAGGCCACTATCATATACGTAAAAACACGTAGACGTATAATGCACTAGAAAAGGTACGATCGTAAATAACTAGTATGTGTGTTTCCTTGAAGCAGTAAGTGATGTGTTGCCATCTTACGGCCGGTATGAAGCGGCGTAGCTTAGCCGCTTTTTGGACCGAGTGACCACTCTTGTCATTTTCATGTCACTCTATGCTGTTACCGTCAGCAGAAACAACGTAACACAACCCCCGGCTGCAAAAGCGCCGACCCGGCGAGCTTACGGGGCCACAGCAGGAGCAGTGTGGTAATGCTTGAGCCTTGATACCTGGATGACGTCCCGGGACAACAGAGCAGAAGAGGTTCATGGATGATCAGGAACAATTTCGTATGTAGTGTCGGTCACTCGTCTAAGCACGTGGTATGGGCCCGTGAAACGATAAAGAAGCTTCTCCGAAAGGCCTGCATGTCGCGTAGGGGACCAAAGGAGAACGAGAGAAATTGTCGGAAACCTTTCGTCGCGATGCCACTCGCCGTAACGATGCTTCTTCGAGTCTTGGGACGCCGTTAATCTGCTGCGGGCAAGCTCACGAGCGTGGTCAGCACGGGCAATAGCGCCGCGTGCATATTCAGAAGTAGAATGCGTAGCAGTCGGCAGAAAGGTATCCAATGGAAAATGTTGGTTCGCGTCCAAACAAAAGGTAAAATGGCGAGTACCCAGCAGTGTAATGTTGGGAGGAATTGTACGTGAACCTCACGTAGGGTAGTGCAAGGTCCCAATCACGATGGTCGGCAGAGACGTATTTCGATAGCATGTGCGATTTAACCCTTTCGTCCCTGGCGGTGTCAATTGACACCACCGCACAAATTTTGCCCTAGTATCTCGGAAACGTAACCAATACTGCTCATTCTTGGGGACATAGTTCTTCAATGATCCCCACTGCACTTGACACCAATATTGCGGCACGTTTGTGGAGGTAGCAGCCACAAAGAAGAAGAAGCATGACCGAGGTCTTCCGTGAAGCTGAGGCGCATGAGTTGAGGCAGGTAAGCGCCATTTTCGGGACGATGTACCGAAGCTGTTTCAGTGAGTATTAGGCTGAAAAGTAAGACGTTGGTTTCCATTTTGTGTGCACCATTGATTAGAAGAAAAAAATAAGCCACTTTTTTTCATTTTCCAATCACAGGATCCCAATTACCTAATTTGATGCCACGTTAATCAATCTGAAAATGCTTGCACCAGTGGCTAAATTTTTTGTTCGTGGTTTTCTGAGGTCCTAACTACTAGAAAAACGCACACAAAAAGTGTATCTGACCAAAATAAAAATCCAGGGCTGAAAGGGTTAAACGTTCTGTAAGCCCGTTTGTCTGCGGGTGGTACGATGTCGCAAGCTTAACTGGGTAGAGTAGGAACGCAGGATATCGTCAACCAGTTTAGGAAGGAACGTCCGGCCTCGGTCTGTCAGCAGTTGACGAGGGGCTCCATGCACTAAAATGAGATCGCGTAGTAGAAAATCAGCAACGTCTGACGCGCAGCTTCTTGACATTGCTCGTGTAACTGCATAGCGGGTCGCTTAATCTGTAGCAACCGCAACCCACTTGTTTCCGGAGGCTGGGAAGGTTGGAAAGCAACCGAGAAGGTTCAAACAAACACGAAAGAAGGCCTCCGAAGGAATGTCGATGGGCTGAAGGTACCCGGCAGAGAGTCCCGTCCCGAAAGCTTCTTCGGCGCTGGCAAATTTCGCAAGCACTGACATAACGACGTACAGAGCATGAAAGGCAGGGCCAAGCGGCGGTGCACATAGTCATATGTGCGAGAGACCCCAAGATGACCCGCGGTTGGCGTGTCATAGAGCTCACGGAGGACTGTGGAGTGCAGGTACTTTGATATTACCGGAAGTAGATCGTTACCTGCTGGCGATAAATTACGCTATATAAGGTGTGGTCCTTTAAGGTAAACATGCGAACAGAAGCGTCATACGGGGAAGATTGGAGCTGTTGTATTAGGCGACTGATATCCGGATCACGACGCTGCTCGTCACCGAGATGAAGCAGCTGGGAGGTGAAAAGGACGCAGCCAACAGAACCAGTGCTCGTAGAGTCTCACTCGGCCACAAGGTAGCGTGACAGGCAATCCACATAGTTGTGCAGCGTTCTTAACTTGTACACTACGGTGTAAGAATATTCTTGGGGCGGAGTGCCCAGCGGGTGAGATGGCCTGTGGTACTCTTTGATTACGGCGTTGATGGTTTTACAAAGACAATCAGAATGAACGCATTGTCAACAATTCCTCTCAAAATGTGCGATATCTTGTCAGCCTCAGGCACTTTGGCATCGGCCCTTTGGCACAAGGCTAAGGCGTCTTAAATATAAGTCATGTATGGCTCGGTGGATGTCTGTGTACGGATGGCCAATTACTTTCGGGCATCAAGCTGTTGACCAAACGGGTTGCCGAAAAGGTCACAGAGCTCTTGTTTAAACATTTTCCAGCTTGTGACTTCGTGGTCGTGGGTCTCAAACCAGATGGGAGGGGTCTTGTAAGGGTAGAATATGACATTCGCAAGCATAACGGTCGGATCCCAGCCATTGCTTGCTGACGCGCTCGCACATACTGAGCCACTTGTCCACATTCGCGTTTTTCTCTCTAATGAAGGTACCGGGATCACGGGGTTGAGTTAAGGTGACGTGCTGGGTTGCTGTCGTTGCCGAGGTAGGCGGCGAAGGCGTATCTTCACCCAGAGCCATTGTAGCAGACTTCAGAAGGCGTCCACGGCATAGCTACGCCGTCAAAAGAGTACCCAGCACATCCACCAAAATGTTACATGGAAATAACAGTACACAGTCCGCAGCACAACACAGCTCACCGCCAACGTCAACCTTTTTTTACTTTCAGTCTGAGGCACTCTTTTTGGGGTACGTCGCATCATGCCTTGTTACCGTCTGCTGAAACAACGTAACAATATAGTTATGAGAGACGCCGTAGTGGAGAGCTCCGGAAATTTCGACCACCAGGGGATTTCAACGTTCACCCGAATCTGAGCACACTGAGCACAGTGGCCTACAGCACTTTCGCCTCCGTCGAAAATGCAGCCGCCGCAGCCGGAATTTGATCCCGCGACCTGCGGGTAAGCAGCTAAGTATCTTAGCCACTAGGTCACCGCTGTGGGGCGATGGGGGGATGAACCATGTTTTTTTCTTTTATTTGTCAAAATTAAGGCATCTATGTGTCATAAAATCACTTAACAATTGCTTGGTGCGAACCATGCATTATAACAATAATTCTCGCTAGTTTTTATAACATTGCAACTGGTGCATGAAACGTACTGTAGTGTTCACGCATTCATGTTAAATGTTGGTACGTGCAAAAAAGAGCAGTACAACTAATTCATAACAACTGTCTTTTCGCTTGTGGACGTGCTTTCACGCTTTGTCTTTCAACGACAACCTCTACTTTTTTGTTGTTTCATGCGCGTTCCCTCGCTAAACATGCATTCCTTCTCATGACAGCAGTGATGGTTTTCGTATTGCGAAAAAGTAGCTTATCAATGTGGGATAGTAATTTTTAACGCGCTTTATTGTCCCTTCGAGTGATACCGGAGGCCACTGAGGCCGCGGCCTACGAGAAAAAAGGCCAGGTTGCCACGTTATTTTCTGTCACTGCAGCTGAGACATTGTTTCGAGGTCTCTGACAAAACTGTGGTTCAACTTTACTCTGTCTACGGCAAGAAAAGACCCTAGCTTTAGCCTAGAAGGTCATGCTAAGACCGTAAGAATAATCAGCTTCACTGTTTCTTAATGTTTACACGGCTGGGGTAAGCTCATTCAATCCTTTAATTTCTATTTCTCCAGCCGTCACGCGACATACGGTCTGGAACGACATCAACACAGCAGTCAGGGTCGACCAAAAAGGCGAAGGGAGCCAGCAAGACGAGAAACAGGGCGACAGCTTTCCTACGAAGAGGCTTCAGAGGCATAGGGCGATTCGGAGGTAAGCACATCAGTTACTCGCTGAAAATGTGGTCGACTGCAGAACCCAGGATGACGGGATCGAGTCCCGGCCGCAGCGGCCGCATACCGGTGGCACCGAAATGCTAGAGGTCAGTGGGCTTTGATTTAGGTGCACATGAAGAAACCCCATGGGATCGATACTTTTGCAGAGCCCTGCACTACGGAATATGCCATAATCACATATAGTGGTTTTGGAACGTAAAATCTCCAGTTATATTGTTATTATTTTGTTGTTGTTGTTGTCGTTGTTGTTGTTGTTGTTGTTGTTGTTGTTGCTACCCTCTAAAATTACACTGGTAGAAATGGGTTTCTTGGGTCAGAGCTTGTCTTAGGGTGTCGTTTGCGAACACCCTCCTCACGCTCCAAATATTGTTAAGAACGAAATTGCACCATGGAGGACCGCATTTATGCACTTTTGAATGGAAGTAGCTGGCGGCCCCAGCACGGTGAGCTATATATGGACTTCGAAAACTGGCTGATTGAGTTTGTGGCAATTCATTTGTATTCATATTCGACAACCGAATTATTGATTAATTTCTTTCTTCGACGTCCCACCTCTTTCGCTTTGCGATCCGTACATACACAAGGACGTGGCGGTTGGTCGACATCACCTCGAGGGTTGGTGAGATTGACCTTGCACTTTAGCGGATCATATAATGCAGAGTATTAGGAACTTTCTTAAGCTTGCAGTGTTACTAATACGTGCTGTCATTTTCTAAAAACGCTGAAAATTTCTCAGTGTGGATTTCTGGGCCAGTTGGCACCGGATGATTATCTGAAAGGTTGCAATACCGTATAACGTGAGCCCAAGAAGAGAGATGATCAAGACAAGGCTGTACATAGAACGAAAGTTTATGAAACGAAGGTATTACTTAGTAAACCACCACGCATGCTTTAAGAACCAACTGTAGTAACCGAAGCTAACATACAATTTAACACATTCAACTCTTCGCTTTTTTATTATCAGTTTACCCGTATGGGCACTACATGGTCTAGATATTGTTTTGTCAGGTATTTAAATTCTTCTCTATTTTTCACTAGTGATATTTTATTTTTTATTCATTTAGAACATACTGCAGACCACGACGTTGTCCTTGCAGGACGGGCATACGTAATTGTACACAGAACTAAAGCATACATATGTATATACATACACAAATAAACATACAAATCTATATCCATATACATACACATATACACACACATACAAATATATATACACACTATATATACACACGTATGCATACATACATACACACATATATATAGACATATATACACACTAATATATAAATGCCTATACAAACCTATTCAAAAGAACTTAACAAAATTGGGATATTATGCACATAAAAAAAGGTACAGAAAAGTACATGTCACCCATCGTCACAAGTTCTACGGTGCGGGCAGAGAATTCCATTCTGAAATGGTCCGTTCCAAAAGGAAAACTTGTATGTGTCTGTCCTAGCATAGATAGGTGTTAATGCATCAGAGTGGTGTTGCCGTGTTTGCCTTGTGGAAGGAGGGCTTACATAAAGCGAAGAGCTGAGGGTGAATTTGTGGTCAATTAGATTACGTAAAAAATCAAAGCGGTACTTCTGTCTTTTTGATTCAAGAGAAGGAATCTCATTACCCAGCATTAGCTGTGACGGGGAGTCCGAATGTTTGTATTTAGAATAAATAAAACGAACCGACTTTTTTGTATTCTCTCAAGTTTGTTGATATTGAGCATAGTATACCGGTCCCATACTACCCAGGCATATTCTAGTTTTGGGCGGATATATGTTAGGCAGGCGAGTAACTTAACGTTTGAAGGAGAATTTCTAAGTTTGTGTCGCAGGTAAGCTAGTTTGCGGAATGCAGCAGAGCATGTGTTCTCTACATGAAGGTTCCAAGATAAATTGGCAGTGAAAGTTACGCCAAGGTATTTATAGCTATCAACTTGTTTTAATGGGACAGACCCAATTTTGTACACGGGATCAAGGGGATTCTTCTTATGCGTTATGTGAAGCGAGACTGTTTTGTCGGTATTTGCAGCCATGCCCCATTTTTCGCACCACAAGGATATGTTATTCAAGCTGAAATCTAGTTCCTTCTGATCATCCACAGATTTAATTGTACGAAACACAGCGCAGTCGTCTGCAAACAGTCTTATTTGTGTTCCAGGTGTGACGACGGTGACGATGTCATTAATATATAAAAAAAAGAGTAATGGACCAAAGACAATGCCCTGGGGCACACCTGAAGTAACTAGTAGACAGCCCGAGTTGTGTCCATCAACTGAAACATACTGTTTACGGTTATTCAGATAGTCGGCGATCCAGGAAATTAAGATATCAGGAAGCTTAATGTTTCTTAGCTTTAGAATAAATTTTTCGTGAATGACCCTATCGAAAGCTTTACTAAAATAAAAAAATACAGCATCAATTTGACCGTTAGCATCCAAAGCTTTAGCGAATGAATCGATTACTTTAACTAATTGTGTGATAGTCGAGCAGCCTTTTCTGAAGCCATGTTGACAAGTGGTTAGTATCAACTTTTCTTCTAAGAATTCATTATTGCGACTTGCGATTATGTGCTCGAAAATTGGGCAGCATATGACGTCAGTGATATGGGGCTGTAATTCTGTATTAACTATCGATCGCCTTTCTTAAAGACTGGGACAACTCGAGCCATTCTCCAATCACTAGGTACTTTTGCACATAGTAAAGATTCACTGAACAACACAACCAGGAATTTAGCAATAGTTTCGGCGTATCGCCTAAGGAACACATTTGGGATGTCGTCAGGGCCAGGAGTTGTTTTGGTTTTTAAGTTTAACAACATAGACACAATGTCATTGTATGAGATGAAGTTCGCCTCATGGCGTTGAAACACTACAGAGTCTAAAGATAACCCTGAACTACCACTGGTAAATACGCTATGAAAATAATCGTTAAAATGTTGTGCGATAGCATTCAAGTTGTTAACAATGTTTCCATTAATTGTGATTTCCGTGACAGGCTTCTTGCTTTCGCTTAGGTATTCCCAAAACTTATCCGGCGCGTTCTTTATAAAGTTCGGCAATGTTGCAGTAAAATATAGGTCTTTCGAATCACGTACAGCGCATGCTAGCTTGTCTTGTAGTTCACTGATAACATCCGTACGCGCACTAATAATCCTCGTACGCGCATGTGTCTTCTTTATTCGTTTGATTTTGCGCTTCAATTGAATTATGCCACGCGTCATCCATGGTGTACTTTTATTGACTTTTTTAGATTTAGTAGGTACGAATGTATCTATGCAATGCTTGCACATTGTAGTAAAGGTTGCCCACAGAGCACTCACTTCACCGCCTCTGTCAGAAAAGCCCGTAAGACAGGTTTCCATGTAGTCAACTACGCTGGCGTCATCAGCTCTCGAATAATCTTTAATAGATATGGTCTTGGAAATTTTGCGAACAGCAATCTTGACAATGGGTACAGAAACCGCAACGAGGGAATGATCTGACAAACCATCCTCAATTGACACAATATGCTCAGTAAATGCATGGTTTAGAAATACAACATCTAATACAGAACATATAATACATCTAATACAGATACAACATCTAATACAGATATGCACCGAAGGTTCACTTAGGGTGCGCACAGTTCAGCGCCTAGCCCGCCATGGTATATCAGTGGCTAAGGTGCTCGGCTGCTGGCCCGAAGGCCACGTATTCGATCCTGGCGGCCAAATTTCGACGGAGGTGAAGTGGTAGAGGCCCGTCGTAACTGCGTGATGTCAGTGCACGTTAAAGACAACCAGATAGTCAAATTCTTTGGAGCCCTCCCCTACGACCTCTCCCATAATCATATCGTGGTTTTGAGACGCAAAACTCCATATTTTATTAGTAATTCAAGCTTCACATATTTTCCTTCTCAAACTATTACGTTCCCTCCCCACAATCGAAACAGTGTTAACAAATAGCATGCTGGAGCCCCCTCCCCCCGCCCCTTGCAGTGACGAGGCTCCCCTTATCACTGCAAATTCCTTATAATAAAGAACATGCCGCAGATAAAGTAAATATAGAAAGGGGTGAAACGGTGCGTTCGAGTGATTGTTTCAGACTACTGCGGTGGATCATCAACCAAGCATCACTACTAAAGTAGGCATGCCAATGCAGAATAAGAAGCTCGAAATAAATTACGTACTCTCTCATCTTTGTTACATATAGCTTTAATGTTGTTAAACTCACCACATCAAAACACGGCCTCAGCAGGGGCATAGGCAGAATTTTTCTCAAGGAGGGGTAGGGGGGGGCACCTCCTCTATACAGCGGAGAAGGGTGGAGCGCACCATCTTAATATGGCCATTTTTCGTTCTCTATGCCCGTCGGGAAAAAAATTTCGAGGGGAAGGGCAACAGCCTGATGTGCCACCCCGTCACTACACCACTGGGCCAGCGCCCACTCAAGCAACCACCCAAATATGGCACAAGTTACATAAACTCGTTTGTTGATTTATACATATGTAGTCAGACATAAAAGAAATCGTAACATCGGTTACATTTACGAATATCGAAGTGGTTATCGAAATTCACAATGTTTGAGTGTCGCATTTATCTATCAATCTATATATATATATATATATATCACCCGCTCCTATTCGGGTAAATTTACATATAGCGAGATCGGGGAAAATTTTCCTGACGTTTCAAGATACAATCCACAGATTTTGTTTATAATCAGCATCGCAAAAACAGGCATGCGATGATTACAATGTTTGGTATAAACCTATTCGCAACCTTCTAGGCATTTCAAACATAATATATTATGAATATCTCTAAACTATTTCAAAGTGCGATTCGTATCAGTGATCAGTCTTCTTGTATCATGAGACGTATTGGCGGGGAGATCGAGCAGAGGCGGCAACTGGCCAAAGTGACGAAGTGTGGATTGTTCCGTGCGTGGTCTGCTAGCCACGTCATGTTTTTCATGTGCGCGTACGGCATGCACGTTCTTAAAGTGTGGTTTGTCCGGTCATGTAAGCGCGAGTAACTGTTTTTTACGTATGCCTGAAACGACGCACGAAATCATTTGGTGTTGCTCGGCTGATAATGCATTGTAATAAAATCGGCGAATGCAACTTTCTAGGGTGATGTTTATTGTCGTCGTACCCTCCATTAAGCAGAATAATGTCAGAGTGGGTGCCACTTTCTGTTTCAAGCACATCGCAAAATTCTGTTGGCATCCTCTTAAAGATGAGGACTATTAAATAGTGTGTGAATGCAGCGTTTTATAGCGGACTTGGTTGTGAAAAAAAAAACAACGCGCTCTAGCTCACACACTTGCGCGTTGTTGGTAGGTGTACAACTACGGCACAATAGTTTACAGATCATGCGAGGAGCCTTTATTGTGTATATCTGGCCGTGGTACCACTACATAGAAATATTACTATCACATAAACTGTGAGAAATCGGTACTTAAACTGTACTTCAAACAGAGTTACCGTGCGCAACTATCCCCTTTGATTTAAGAACGTTTCAAAAAGCCCCAGACATTGAACATCAGTTGATACGGCATGCCTTATATATAATGTAGCATAATTTCACTAAATATTTCACCTTTTTTACTTGTCTTCAACGTTTCTGTGGCATTGTAAATGACCGATAGAAGGCAGTGGTGATTATTTGTCTGAAAAAAAAATATGCTTGTCCTTTTAACCACTCCTGTGTTACAGCACTCTCCTGCACGTAATCCATCGATGAAAGCTTTCTGCTGAACTCTTATATGAGATTCATATATTTTTACTGGTGCAAGGACATGTGCGTACACGTGGTTAACGCAGTGTAGCGCTAAGTTAGCCGTCAGCCACTAAGCTTTGCTGACTAGCCTTATCTACTGTCCCACATTTTATGTTGAACAGAATGAGAGAAAGAAATCATATGCGTATAAGGTGCGAACGGTGGTACCGAGCTTATCGCACATATATGCGGGCTTTCTACGATCTTTCTTTCTCTATTTTTGTAGTATGCAGATGACAGAGATGTAAATAAGTAGTTCAGTGATGCTACAGCAGTCCGTAACAAGTGGAACACAAGCTAACCACGTACAAACAACACAGCAAACGCGTGATTTAGTGCGAAAGCGTGAAGAGAGTCACCCAGGGCCAGCATACCTATGAAAGGCAGAATGCACTTTACTCGCGGGTAATGTTAACGTTGCATAGACGTCGTGGACCGATTCAGTAGAGAAGAACGAAGATATGAACAGTAAACTGTATATTCAACACATTTTATCCGCCGACAATCGGCTTGGAACGCACGCAACGAAGCGCTGCTGCGAGTATTTGTATACGTGCCGCTGACCGCCTATCCACACTTCTGCGGGGTGGTGCTGCCACCTGTAGCCCGATCTAGCCGGGAATAGTCAGTTTTAAACAATGTATTGTACATAGCATTCTTCAAAACTTATTTATACTTTCGCATCAAACACGCGATTTTCCGAACTTAGCAGGGAGACCTCACACTTGTCTGAAAGGCGTTTGTCAGAAAACGTATGGTGGTACCTATCAAATGAAAACTGTCGTGTTGTATCAACCTGACCCGGTGTCTCTATTATTGTGGACGTTACTAAAATTAGAGACTTCTGTAGGTGATCGCATTTCTTTCAATCGCATGAACATAACGAAGACTGCTAGAAAAAAATGACCGCGTATCGGCGTGCTTCGCTGCAAAGCACGTCGAAAGACGGTGGTCTTGCGTGTGGAGGCGCTCAGTGAGATATGGGCACCATCTCGCAGTACTGTAGAAAAAACGAAAGCTTTAGGGGGCGAAGCTCTTTAAAGCGGCACCCGTTCGTCCCTCGTAGTAGTGCGTAACATGTCTGACACTTTGGCCTGCAAAGTGGTGCCGGTGGGAGATTCTCCAGTGCATTGTTGAACAATAAAAAAATTCGCAGCGTGCGCGTTAATTAAAAGCCGAATGGCCCCTGTCCCTCATTCCCCATTAGCAGCCATTGGCATGTACATTGAGCACTATCTGA
The DNA here is from genome assembly GCA_013436015.1 of Rhipicephalus annulatus. Classification (NCBI taxonomy): domain Eukaryota; kingdom Metazoa; phylum Arthropoda; class Arachnida; order Ixodida; family Ixodidae; genus Rhipicephalus; species Rhipicephalus annulatus. The sequence continues at coordinate 30,500 of WOVY01012267.1, forward strand.
CAAGAAAGGGTTGCTACGTTATACTCGCTAGGCATAACTTCCTTGGTTTTAAAAAGGGTTAGTGAGCGTTGGGCCGAAGTGCCATGAGTACAGTGAACTAGTATATACCATGAACTCAAGGTTGTTTAAAGGTGGGAAGTAGAAACGAAGTGCAAGCCGTAAGAAAGTGTGCGTGTGCCTCCTCTCGTTTAGTCCTTTGAATGTCCGCTGTGATGGCGGTTCTTCTATTTGCGGAATATATGATGAAAAGATGCGAGATGGTGGTACTTGGAATGTTGACTACAGGTTTTCCCGCTCAATTTAATCCAAGCGCCAGCCAAATTAATCTAGGCGCCAGTCAATTTAATCCAGCCGCCACTGAAATTAGTCCAGGTGCCAATCATTTAATCCAAGTGCCACTGAATTAATCCAACCGCCAGCCGATTTAATCCGGACGCCAGCGAATTTAATCCTGATGACATTGTGACTTCAAAACGACCCAGAATTTTCGGGAATGCGTGGAGTGAATAGCTTTGGAGTGAATTTAACAGGGAAAAGCCATGAATGAGTCACTGCATAGTGACACAATGCGACTCGCGCGAATTTATCACGCCTATCACCCGCGTAAGCACTTTCACATTTTTGACATGCATATCAAAGGCAACGCCGTCCACACAGTAATAACTTGATAATTATTAACCAGGCCAATGATCTCATCACGAGTGACTTAGGTGACGTCCTCACGCATATCACCCACGCACGCACTGTCTTAACCTTCCGTCATGCATATCAAATGAAACGTCTTTGAAAGGGCAGGATCTTGATACCTAAAACTCGGCCAAGTCACCTGATAACCAGTTCCTCAGGGGACGTCATCACAAATATCACCCGCACACGTAATTTACTCGCCTACCGACATGCATACCAAACGAAACGTCTTTGAGAGAGCGATAACGTGTTACCTATGACTCGGCCCAACTGACTTGATCACTTGTGATTTAGGTGACGTCATCACGCCTATCACCCACGCACGCAATGTCTAACCTGCCATCATGTATACCAAACGAAACGTCATCGAGAGGCTAATAAATTGAACGCTGTCAATCGGCAAAGTGACATCATCACTAGTGACTGGCGTGACGTCATCACGCCTGACACCCACGCAAGCACTCTGTAACCTGCCTTCATGTATATCAAACGAAACGTCTTAGAGAGAGTAATAACTTGAACGCTGTCACAAGGCCCAGTGACGTCATCACTAGTGACTAGCGTGACGTCATAACGCCTGACACCCACGCACGTGGTGTCCTAACCTGTCTTCATGCATATCAAACGAAATGTCTTAGAGAGAGTAATAACTTGAACGCTGTCACAAGGCCCAGTGACGTCATCACTAGTGACTGGCGTGACGTCATCACGCCTGACACCCACGCACGCGGTGTCCTAAACCTGTCTTCATGCATATCAAACGAAACGTCTTTCAGAGAGTAATAACTTGAACGCTGTCACAAGGCCCAGTGACGTCATCACTAGTGACTGGCGTGACGTCATCACGCCTGACACCCACGCACGCGGTGTCCTCACCTGTCTTCATGCATATCAAACGAAATGTCTTTGAGAGAGTAATAGCTTGAACGCTGTCACAAGGCCCAGTGACGTCATCACTAGTGACTGGCGTGACGTCATCACGCCTGACACCCACGCAAGCACTCTGTAACCTGCCTTCATGTATATCAAACGAAACGTCTTAGAGAGAGTAATAACTTGAATGCTGTCACAAGGCCCAGTGACATCATCACTAGTGACTAGCGTGACGTCATAACGCCTGACACCCACGCACGCGGTGTCCTAACCTGTCTTCATGCATATTAAACGAAATGTCTTAGAGAGAGTAATAACTTGAACGCTGTCACAAGGCCCAGTGACGTCATCACTAGTGACTGGCGTGACGTCATCACGCCTGACACCCACGCACGCGGTGTCCTAACCTGTCTTCATGCATATCAAACGAAACGTCTTTCAGAGAGTAATAACTTGAACGCTGTCACAAGGCCCAGTGACGTCATCACTAGTGACTGCGTGACGTCATCACGCCTGACACCCACGCACGCGGTGTCCTAACCTGTCTTCATGTATACCAAACGAAACGTCTTCGAGAGGCTAATAAATTGAAAGCTGTCAATCGGCAGAGTGACGTGATCACTAGTGACTCGTGTGACGTCATCACGCCTGACACCCACGCAAGCACTCTGTAACCTGCCTTCATGTATATCAAACGAAACGTCTTAGAGAGAGTAATAACTTGAACGCTGTCACAAGGCCCAGTGACGTCATCACTAGTGACTGGCGTGACGTCATCACGCCTGACACCCACGCACGCGGTGTCCTGACCTGTCTTCATGCATATCAAACGAAATGTCTTTGAGAGAGTAATAGCTTGAACGCTGTCACTAGGCCCAGTGACGTCATCACTAGTGACTGGCGTGACGTCATCACGCCTGACACCCACGCAAGCACTCTGTAACCTGCCTTCATGTATATGAAACGAAAACGTCTTAGAGAGAGTAATAACTTGAACGCTGTCAGAAGGCCCTAGTGACGTCATCACTAGTGACTAGCGTGACGTCCATAACGCCTGACACCCACGCACGCGGAGTCCTAACCTGTCTTCATGCATATCAAACGAAATGTCTTAGAGGGAGTAATAACTTGAACGCTGTCACAAGGCCCAGTGACGTCATCACTAGTGACTGGCGTGACGTCATCACGCCTGACACCCACGCACGCGGTGTCCCTAACCTGTCTTCATGCATATCAAACGAAACGTCTTTCAGAGAGTAATAACTTGAACGCTGTCACAAGGCCCAGTGACGTCATCACTAGTGACTGGTAGTGACGTCATCACGCCCTGACACCCACGCACGCGGTGTCCTAACCTGTCTTCAAGTATACCAAACGAAACGTCTTCGAGAGGCTAATAAATTGAACGCTGTCAATCGGCAGAGTGGCGTGATCACTAGTGACTCGTGTGACGTCATCACGCCTGACACCCACGCAAGCACTCTGTAACCTGCCTTCATGTATATCAAACGCAACGTCTTAGAGAGAGTAATAACTTGAACGCTGTCACAAGGCCCCTAGTGACGTCATCACTAGTGACTTGCGTGACGTCATCACGCCTGACACCCACGCAAGCACTCTGTAACCTGCCTTCATGTATATCAAACGAAACGTCTTAGAAAGAGTAATAACTTGACGCTGTCACAAGGCCCAGTGACGTCATCACTAGTGACCGGCGTGACGTCATAACGCCTGACACCCACGCACGCGGTGTCCTAACCTGTCTTCATGCATATCAAACGAAACGTCTTAGAGAGAGTAATAACTTGAACGCTGTCACAAGACCCAGTGACGTCATCACTAGTGACTGGCGTGACGTCTTCACGCCTGACACCCACGCACGCGGTGTCCTAACCTGTCTTCATGCATATCAAACGAAACGTCTTAGAGAGAGTAATAACTTGAATGCTCTCACTAGGCCTAGCGACGTGAATACTAGTGACTGGCGTGACGTCATCACGTCTATCACACACGCACGCGCTGTCCTAACCTGTTTTCATGCATATCGAACGAAACGTCTGTGAGAGAGCAATAATGTTATACTTATACTCGGCCAACCGACTTGATCACTATTGACTCACGTTACGTCATAGCGACTAACAGTCATGCAAGCACTCTCTAACGTGCTTTCATGAATATCAACGAAACGTCATTGAGAGAACATTAACTTGAAGGCCGTTGCAAGCAGCGTCTGCTAGTAAAAACTAACTTCTCGCGCTGCACAGCCGTTCACCAGCTAACCGGTATACGTAGGCACCAGATCGCGCGTTTCGAATTCAGTCAAAGGCGTCTTTACATGGCTTTTGTTTGACTTGACGCTTTTCTTGACTCGTGTAGATGCGATGGAAGCAACAGTACCTTCAAGCAGCAGTGTGGTAAAACCCAACAACAGTGTCACATCGCTCATTGAGGGCAGCGCTTCTCCTTCATTCAATAAATAGAAATAATGAAGTCGAAATGGCAATTAAGCATTTTACAAACCATACTCAATTACGCAACATTCAACCGATACCCTCACCTCCCTGCGACACGTTTACTCCAGCTCGTCGTGTGGGTAGATGTACGCGTCTTTTTGTTGCTTCTCGTGTTTCGTAGAATGCCTTGAAAATGCGGGCAGCCAGGCCGCAATACTGTGAACGGACAGGCGTTTCTACACTAAACAGGCACGCTTATTCTAAGCACACTAACCTATAAGAAACGGCGTGGCGTAGAATGTAGAAAGGAAGGCACGAGTCAGCCACCGCATTGAATGGCGCATCAGCAAATGGCCAGTTGCAAATAGCAATAGTATGTATCTCAAGTATGGGGGACTGCCCTCTATTACAACGGATTTGTTTCACAGGATAACCAGATGAAATAATTGTTGAGTCGAAGGAGTGGTAGACAAATCTTTATGTAGCAGCTTTGGAGCAGGCAGGACCGTGCGTCTTATGCTTGATTAAGGATATACAGTGTTATGAATATAGCCGAATTATATGCAAAGCCTGTTTCGTTTCTTGTGCTCATATCGTGTCATTTTGACACGTGAGCACAAATTAGAGGGCGAGGAGAGCTTTTATAGTGCTTTTATAGTGCCTATATATACCTATTTCGGGCGTTGTAGCCTCAATTCGTATAGGTGCCTGTAAATGTCTGTTTTCAAAATCGATGCCTATATAAACGCTATTTAACCTGAAATTTTGCTTTCAAGTACCACTGGAGCCCGGTATTTATGTTACCGGCAAAATATAGATTTCGGGACACTGTGGGGTGCAAACTACTCTTTTTTCACGAGTTACGTTTAGAACTGTCAAAACCAGAAGGCGTTTTAGCCAAGAGGAAGGTAGATTAGCCTCTACACATGTATACCATCCATGTCGCGTCGTCTGCTCAGATGCGTAGGGAGCAGGAGGTGCCTCTGTGCATCGGCAGGAAGATGAAGAATGAATGCGAAACTGTGGAGAGTCATCAGGGGAAGTAAGGAAGTAAAGTGCAGATTTAAAAAAAGCGATATCTATGTAGTTTTTTGTTTTATTTTGTCATATACATGTGGTGCTTCGCTGGATCACCTGAAAATTTTTACTTACGCAGTGGAAATGTTGCATGCCCAATGAAAAGCTTTGTATCACTAGAATTTTTAATTTAATCATTAGAAGCTGCGAAAGCATGATCTCAGGAGGGGAGCTTGAAACCTTCACCACTAACTCTATGTAGACTTCGCAAGTCCAATTCCTTCCCCGCTATTGGTATGAAATTCACTCGGAGCTGGAGCATCACACGACGTGCATGAGCACGTCATCGCGCGTAACCTACACTCGCATGAGATGCCCATGTCAGCCCGTGCGTGCAAGCGGTGTTCTGCCGCCGTCTCGATGTTCTTTTGTATTGTACTGCGAGTTTTTGTGGGATGGATCCCTATCTGCGCGCACGTTTGGAGAGGCTGGCTTGGATAACGTATCCTTACCCCGATACACAGCGTCACACCGCTGCATCTTCTGCTAGGGACGATACACCAAAACCCACGCCCAGCGTTGTGAATGCTGGCCCCGACACAATGCGCAAAACTGCGAGAACACCAACGCAAACAAAATGAAGGCACCTTCTTAGTCTCGCGTCTCTCTCGATATGAAATTAAATAAATAAGGCGAATAGATTTCGCCTGTGTGTTCTAACATTTTTGTAAACTTTCATGCTTCTATTTAGGCAACGTTTGTACAAATTACACACGTTGTCTCAAATAGTTCTCGCATGTCACGTACTACTTTGACATAGGCAGGACCATTCTATCACCTTCATCGTGTTGGGGCGCACGCCCATGAGATGAAGGTGAAGCCGTGTTCAGTTTGGCCTATCACCTCTTTATGCCACGCGTAGTACTGGAAATCTTGGTAAATGAGATCTTGAGCACTCAGTGCATTCATTCCTTTACGCTTCTCAAAACTTTAAGTTTGTGTAACGACCCTTAAAGTGTTCACAGACAGAAGAAAAATTGAGCCTGTGTGGTTAGGCCAAGTTAATACGCCGCGAAAAAAAAATCCTTCTGGCGCCTGGCACTCTGACTATTTGCGCATGTATAGCCCTTCTTAGCTATGGCACACAGAAAGAGACCCAGAAGCATATTTCTACGATGGTGCACACTTAACTGACCATGCTGAACTAGAAATGGAGAGACCGTATTCTGCGAATCCCCGGAAAACGCATGTTTATGCTAAATCATTACCCGTTTGTACAATTATAAACTAGAACATTTTTGCTTGCTTTCATGTCGTAGAGACAGATACCACACCTGTTTATTGGAAAATTTGTGTTTTGTCAAAGCTTATTCTGCCTATATTCACAATTTTGGAAGCCTGAAAGAGTGTTTTGGCCACCTATTATTGGTGCCTAAATCCCGGTTTTTCAGTGCCTATAGAGCTGGCCTCTATAGTTACGACCTACCTGACATGTTTTCGCAACGCCGAAGCAAAGATGATGCCCGCTTAAAACATCTACCGTACCTCAAGAAAAAAATTGTTGTTCTGATAACGTCCAGCTCGTCAAATTGGTTATGAAATGGGTGATGAAAGAGAACTGGGGCAAGTCCGTGCGAAACAAAATTATTATTATACAGGCAAAGCAATTTTCATAAACACGCACCCATAGATGTGCTGCTGAGCAGTGTTCTACATATCAAGGCAGTCGAGGGCAGCTTGTACAAAAGTGTAATTGTGCCTATCATAAGCGGCACAGTCCACACGCTGGATGTGCTGCATAGAGCACCCCGCGGCCTCAACCAGCAGAGCACGGCGATGTTCTTTCTTGGAGATCCCTTCCGGTGTCGTGAGGAGATCATCCCTCCGCTCGCTTAGGAATCCCTTTACACCTGCCTTGAACTTTGAGAAGAGCTCCTCAATCGGATTGAAGAAAGGGCTGTATGGCGGTAGCCACTTGACTGTGTGGTCGCTTGTCGCGAGGACAGCCTGTTCGGCGCGGCGGTGCTCTGGTGCGTTGTCAAACAGGAACACTGCCTGTATTCCTGGTTCCTGCTGTGAAACTTTACTCGACACTTCTGCAAGAAAGTCGTTGAAGACAGCCCAGTGGACCTTGTCGGCAATTGTCCAGTGGAGAAGGCCATTTGCTGACACGCAGGCTATAACATTTACATTCGCCCCTTTCGCACTAGTTGACAAACGGCATGCTGGAGCACCTCGTTTCGCCCTACCGAAACTGCGCGAGCACCATACGTTGAAGTTGGTCTCGTCGATGTAGTATCGTGTTAGCGTAGTTCCCTCGCTCTGAAGCCACTGGGCATATCGGCACCGCAGCTGTTTCACGTCGGCGCGATTTCTATCTACTGGGCTCGGGGTCAGCAGCTTCACCGAATTACCATGGCCATCGAGAAGCCGATCAATCGTCGACGTGCTCACTTCAATGTTAGACATCTCATCTTTGAGAGCTCTCTTTATTTGTTCCAGTGTGAAGGATGGGTTTCCCCTGTACGATTCGTTGCAGGGCGTCCACCACGTCCGGTCCAAATTTCCTCGACGAACCACCACGTGTTTTAGTTGTGTCACGATCACTACGCGGCAATAGAACGCACGGTCTTTATATTGATTTTGAGTGTTTCGGAGAGCACTTTTAAATCGCTCCGCGCCTGTGAACATCTATTATACGGCAACGATCTACAGGAGAAACGCGAGCGTACTTTTTCTTTCGGTTCATCAGGCGCCTTCCGTGGCCTTCCGGGCCGCCGAGAGTCTCGGTCTTCCATAGCACCAGTGGTCGAAGCGCAAACTTTCACTTATTCTCAGGACTGCAAAAGCGCTCACCTAACGATGACTTGGCCGGAAACTTGAACTACTACGCCGTCTTGTCGCTTGCGTCGCACAACGTCGTCCTGTCGTCTGCCCGAAAGACCTCGCCGAAAACAGCTACGACACAATGTCGTCTGCTTCAGTTTTACTTAGAGCAAAATTGCTTTAATTCATAAA